>ML681998.1:43381356-43533262 GCA_007922195.1 Podocnemis expansa
TCTTTCTTTCTTTCTTTCTTTCTTTCTTTCTTTCTTTCTTTCTTTCTAACAAATTCCTGGCCAAGTCTTCAGCTTGTTTAAGCTGGCAATTACACACAATTTAAACCCTGTAGAGATCCATCCGATTAAACTGGTAGGTGTTAGATTTAGTACAGATGGTCTAGGAATGCAGCGTAGCAATTCTGATATAGATTCTGCTCCCAGTTAAAATTACTGAAACTCTGGTTTTATACAAATGAAAATTTAAGAGACCAGAAGACCTTATTTTTATAATTTTTATTTTCCTCTAACCCCTTGGCAATAGCTGATAGGAACTCCTGCCATAAGCACTAATGAATTTTGCATTGAATTCTGACTTCTGGCATTTAGGGCTTGATAAACTTTCTTACGCTTTATCTGAAAGATACCTTTTTTGCTAATTGTTGTCAATCTCAGTCATGAACAGGGGTGCAACAACACTAGTTTAAAGGCTCTTTGCTGTTTGCCTTATACCAGAGATACACAACCTGATGCTCCAGAGCTTCATGTGGCTCTTTGGCTGCTCCCTTGTGGCTCTGGGATCCCCCACCCTGCCACCAGGGGACCCTGCAGGCAACCCATGTCCTGGATCTGGGCCCCTCTCCCCTGACCAGGGGACCCTGTGGAAGGCACCCTGGTCCTACTCCCAGCTCCCTCCACCCCCAGCAAGAGGCTATACCCACTGTGGCACTCAAAACACTTGTTTATTGAAGGGATTTTTTAAAATGGCTATTCTTATCTTTTGGGTTGCCAATCCCTGCCTTACACCCAGAGTAACTTGGAGCTGTGGGCAGCTTACACATAAAAGAGGCAATAAACATCCTTTCCATTCTAAACTGTGCAAATCTATAAACATTGAAAAGAAAGTATGTGTAGTGGCGACAAACAAAAGCTGCTTTCAGAAGGCTTGCCAGCTACACAGCTGGCACATACAAAAGATAGAACTGTGTTAAATGTGTTACCCAGCAAAAATGAGAGAGTCCACCACATTTCCGAACATACAAGCCACATCATGCAACCCTTCCTCAGGCAAACCTTGAAAGGGAAGGGAGACAGCTCCATGCATTTACACAAACAGCAATGGGGTACGTCTGCATGGCACTTTTCTTTCAAAATAACACTCGTTATTTCAAAATAAAAGAAATTTAGTCTACGCAATGTTTTCTTATTTTGAAAGGACCGATCCTGACCTTTCGAACTAAGAATCATTGTTTTGAAAAAGTTAAACCCTGATGTTTTCAAAATGGCCATTATTTCAAAATGGATATTTTGAAATAACGCCGATTAGACCTGTTGTTTTGAAACAAAACAACTGTTTTGAAACAACAGGTCCAAACGGCTTTATTTCAAAATAACCATTTCAAAATAACAGCCGTTTGGACTGCAGGCTCTCCCTTAATTCGAATTAACATTTTGTTAATTCAAATTAACTTATTTCGAAATAAGGATTTTATTTCGAAATGGGTTATTTCGAAGGGTTCTTTCGAAATAAAAGTTACTGTGTAGACAGAACAATAGTCTTTGGCTATGTCTGTGTTGGGGGGCATCTTTTAAGTTGACTTGACAAGGTCAATTTAAAGTTGATTTAAAGTTGACCTTGTTAAGTTGACTTAAGGATATGTCCACACTGTCTCCAGTGTAGACATACCCCACTCCCAGCCTTGCCTTGGGTCCCAATCTGGCTCTGGGGTCCCACTGCCAGCAGATGTCTAGGAGCCCGATCTGGCTTGGGGCCAGATCAGTTTCCTAGCTGACCGCTGGCTATGGCAGAAGCTGGCTCTGAGCCCCTTTACCTCTTGCAGTAAGTGGCTCGTGGCTAGTACTTAAGGTCTTAGTACTTAGGTCGACTTAATAAATCTGTATTTTGGCCAGGGAGTGCCTTGGAGCTACTTAAGGCAGGTTAAATTGACCTTAGACTCCAGTGTAGACAAATGCTTTGTTAGGTGTAGTAATCACTTGGCACTGTTTATACCAGGAAGAAGAGTCATGAGAGCCCTTCTTTCTTTCCCCATTATACACAGCATGGAACTACAGTAATTCACAATGATGGACATCTATGGTATAGACAGACAAACACAAATGAGATGGATAGGATGGAGTGGCCTGGCTATGGGACAAAGCAGATTTTACCTCTGGGTTGCTGATTCAAATCCAGCCTAGAATGGCAGTGACCAAGAGTTCCTACCCTCTACTCAATGGCCCACATGAACTGAACTGATGGTCCATTTCCAGTGAACAGTTATTGATGTGATAATGCCACACCATAACAGTATCCCTTTTACCCATCTCTTCAGAGAAGCCAAGAGTTAAAAAATTGGCCCTGGAAATTGAACTACTTTCTCACTCTTAGAGGTGGCCCCTCAAGTTCACATTGGTTGGATAATGAGGGAAGTTCACACGGGCACATCTCATGTCATATCTAGTGGGTGGAGTGAGGACTTGAAGCTGCATAGCTGCCAGAGAAGCATCTTGGATGCAACTTCTTCACTAACAAACATTATACATGAATTAGGAGAACAGGCCCGATTCAGCAGATCGTGTGGATTTAAGGACCACAGTCAGCTGGGTCTTCTGATGGAACACTGGGATTGTCAATCTTTAAATGGCTACAGCAGCACAGGGTGCGATACTTCTCCTGGAAGTCTTGTTGGCAGAGCCAGTTAGCTTAGATTTAGCATTTGGACTGGCTGAGGTTGGTCCTCATCTATTGTTTCCATAATGCATACATGGGCTATGTCCACACATACATCATTATTTCAAAATGAGTTATTTCAAAATAAGTTAATTCGAATTAAGAAAATGTTAATTTGAATTAAGGGAAAGCCTGCTTTCGAAACAGCTGTTATTTTGAAACGGTTATTTTGAAATCATGCTGTTTGGACATGTGGTTTCGAAACAGCTGTTTCAAAACAATGGTGTTGTTTCGAAACCACATGTCCAAACGGCGTTATTTCAAAATAACTATTTCGAAATAACAGCCTTTTCAAAATGAATGGGGTTTAAGCTGTTTCAAAATGATGGTTCTTATTTCAAAATGACAGAGCCTGTCATTTCGAAATAAGAAAACATTGTGTGGACATTCAGTTTTTTATTTAGAAACAACCAGTGTTGTTTCGAAATAAAAGACTTGTGTGGACATACATGGACTTCCGGACTTTTTATCTGAAAAATTTACATTCTGATACCCACCTTACCAGTGTCAGACTGAGAATAGCTATATATAGCAACAGTGATTCATATAAAGCGGAATGTCAGCCTATCTGAGTCCAGACATTTCTCTTCTTAAAGCTAAAGGTAAATCCTGCATGCATTGTCTTTGGGAAATCATGTATATACCCCAGAGATACTACATTGATTTTAGCTTCTTTTTATTCTGTTTTATGTAAGTTCTCTTACTGCCTTCTCCACTGTAACAGTGGCTGTGTTCACACAGCACTCTTATTTTGAAACCACAGAGGTTGTTTCGAAATAAGAAATACCCTGTTCACATGACGCAAGGTTGTTTCGAAACAACGGCATTGTTTCGAAACAACTTAAACCCCATGTGGGGTTGAAACAATGCTGTTTCAAAATGATTGTTTCGAAACAATGCCGTCCGAACATGTTGTTTCGAAACAACAGTGACTTGTTTTGAAATAACTGTTGCCTGAAACTGCTATTTCGCTTTGAGCTTTTTTCCTTAATTTGAATTAACAAACTGTTAATTCGAATTAAGTTATTTCGAAATAAGGCGTTATTTCGATACAAGTTGTTTCGAGATAACTTGTTTCGAAATAATGCCTGTGTGTGAACACAGCCAATAATACTGAGATTTCATATATAACCCTTCTGCCAGGACAAGATGGCAGCAGCAAGAGGCCTGGTTCTATATCTAGGGGTTCCTAAACAATGTTACAACATCAACTGGCTCAAGCAGCCCCCACCCAGTCTCCTGGGAAATCATACATTATTCCCTGGGCACCCCAGGGGGCAGTGCTTCCCCGCTTGCAAGCACGAGTCAGTGTGCAAAACATCAAACTTTTAACAGTAGCATAAAAGAATATATATAAGTGCAATATCAAAATCAACATTGGTTTGGACAATCAGTGCATGGCAGGATTCTCCATGAAACCCAAAAGCAGAATTCACTCCTCCCCGGTGTATGTAGAGCCTGACCTTCACTTTTTCATTAGCCCCATTCTGACCATCATAATGGCTATCAGTTTCAGCATTCAACTCAAAAAGGGAGAGGGGCCCTCAGACATCCCCTCCAGGTGTCTTCTACAACCTCTGGATCTGTTCACACCGCCCACCATCTACTGGCCCTGCCCACTGGCTCGCTGGTCACTCTGACCCTCTGCTGGCTGCTCACACCGTCCGCTGGCTGCTGGCACCATCTGCTGGTCACTCACACACACTACTGGTTGATTGCGCCATCTGCTGTTCACTTACGGCTGCTTCTGGCTGCTTACACCATCTGCTGGCTGCTGGTACCACCTGTTGGTCACTCTTCAGTGAATTCAGCTTTTAGAGAGGACTGCACCACTCAGTGATTTCCAGACTTCAGGACACCAGAGACTGCTCCTCTGATCAAAATAATAGAGATTCCACAAGGAGTCATCAAGTCTATCTTTCAACAATGAGGATAAGGTTAGGCATTGCCTAAACCATCTCTCTTTAGTAGAGTTGATGTTATCATTATCCCTACCCCCCCCATCTTACAAGATTGAAAAATAGAGTTGCTCAATCTTCCAAGTTTTTTATGTTGCTGGTGACTTTTCCATCAAATAGGCTTGTAACCAGGGACTGTGGCCTTCCCCAGAGCCAGAGCCAGAGGAAGAGTGTGAATGCACCCCCCCCCGGCGGACTGGGGAACGGCAGGACCCAGGTCCTGGAAGCAGAAGGGTGGGGCCAAAGCAGGAAGGAGAAGCATAAAACCCCCAGCCAGCACCTCAGTAGGGGCTGAGCTGCTGAAGGAGAGGGACGTGCCTGCAGGGAGGCAGCCAGAGGGAAGGGGCCCAGCCCTGACCAAACGGCAAACCCAGCCTCCTGTAGCAGGAAGGCCATACGGCCCACCCAGCCTCCCTGGCCTGAGTGATTGGGAGGGGAATCCCAAGGCTGCCAACTGGGGACGGCACTCCAGACCCTGCTGGGGCCCTGATCAGGTGCCTTGTGATGGGACCGACCAAAAACTGGTTGAGAAGATGAACATAGACCCCTACATCCCCTGTGACCTGGGGGAGCTCCCATTGGCTGAGGAGGAGCCGCTGGCAATGTACAGGCCCTATACCCTGGAGGAGTCGCCCCTTGCAGACAGGCCAGAGGAACTCCTGGACCTGCCACCCATGGACACTGAGGGGTTCGCTGGGATCCCTTGGGCAAGCTACTAGGGAGACACCACAGACAGCTCTCCATTCGGAAACTAGGTACCCAGGGCTGGGGAGGGGAGGAACGAGCCCAGGGAGAGCAGAGTGCTAAGCAACGGCTTGGGTCAACGCGTTTCGGCTGGAGCCCCGCTGACCCAGTGGCAGTCTGGTTTGCCACTATAGGGCCTTAGGCTCGGATGCAGTGGAGATGGGTGGGCCTGCATCCCCCTCCTCAACCCCTTCCCTTGTGGGATCACCCTGAGCAATTAATACCCCCTGACTTTGGGCTACTGACTTTGTGTATGCTTGATCGGCCAAGAAGTCAGACTAGAGACAAAGTTCTGGCTACCTGGAGGGATGCCACCACAGGCTAATTCCCCTGAGCCACCAGCAGAAGGCACCCTCCCGACCCGCCGGAGACACTGGTCGCTTAGAAGGCTAAATAGAGCTTATACAATCAAAGGGTAGCATTTCATGGAAAGACAATATTTCATTTCCCTCTTCATTTAAAACACAGGTATTGAAAAAGTTGTGATCCAGATCAGCCCACATACAATTTACCATCATACCCAGCACCTACACAATGAGATTATGCTAACTACCTAATTGTATTCACGCAAATATGAAGCCCATGAAAATAAGATGCCCCCCCTTTTAGCTGCTAAGCATGAGAAGTGCCCAGTTTCTAAACCTGGTCTACATATATAGCACTTTTCATCAGCAGATCGCAAATCACTTTACAAGGAGATAAACATCATTATTCCCATTTTACAGATGGGCAAACTGAGGAACCAAGCTTGAAGTGACTTACCCAAGGTCACCAAGTAAACCAGTAGCTGAGCTGAGACAACTATACAGGTTTCCCGAGTCCCTGTGAAGTGCTTTATACACTAGATCAAACTTTTCATGGAGGAATGTGTCCAGATCTTGACCTTGTTCAGGGATTAGAGAAAATCTAATGCAGGATTTGGCCCAGCCTGTCACAGACATAGGTGCCAGGTGAAGAGTTCAGATTCAGGTAGCCAACATGCTAATAGTTTGCATATTCATATCTGAAGTGTTAATCCATAAAAGAGAGAAGAGCCAGCTGTGAAATTTGAATTGTGATTCTCTATCTTGCAGAGTTCAGGGTTGTTCTGGCTTGAAGTTTTAGGACTGGCCCATAATTCAAGCAGGGATCAGCTACAGAGTTAAAGTCTAACACTGGATTTTCATCCTCCTTGGGTACTCCATCCAGCTCAGGTCTGGGGAACTTGCTGCAGGCTCACTTCCACTTTTAGGTTAGATAAGTTTATGACCTAAGCAGGTTGGCAGTTTCTCATTAACGAACTATTCCATCATTTTGTACAAGGTCCACGCTTGTGAATGGATATAATCAAGAAACGTTACTGCTTTATCCCACTGTAAACTCCAGGGTTGGCCTGCAAGTGACTGTGAGCAGAGTTGCCGAACTGTACATTTCCATTAGGGGTATTTTCTTTTTCCAAATGTGAAGCTGAAGTGCTCCCCCCCTCCCCTCCCAGCCCTGGGCCACAGGCAGAGCAGGTGAAAAGGGCTCTTATTTGCAAGAACACTTTAAGCCTGAAATTGATGATCCTGACAAAGCCAATGGTGACAACAAACAGCAAATTGTCAGCCCTCTGGAATACAGCAGGCACATATTCCATCTAGGGCTGCCTCACAGCTCACTGAGCATTAGCATTATGCACTTAGATTCTCTTTGTTGCATACTGAAGCCTCAGGTTTGATGGTAGCAAGCTATGATGCCTCAGCTGTTGGGACAGTATGACATCCTAATAATCTGGATATTAGAAGTTCTAGGGGAAACAGACCAGGTAAGGACAAGCAACTGAAATCTCTCTGGATATCTGCAAAGAAAAATCCTTGTGCCCTCTGCATTTGACAGAAAGTTAAGAGCATGAATCAAATGTGGAAACATCTCTTAATTACCGTGTCCAGATTACCCTTAGAAAGATTCAGGTTAGAATGAAGTTCAATAAAGACAAACAGAAAGTACTCCACTTCAGAAGGAACAATCATACACATACACAATAGGCAATGACTCCCTAGGAAACAGTACTGCAGAAAGGGATTTGGGTATCATAGTGGACCACAAGGTAAATATGAGTCAACAGTGTAACATTATTGCAAAGAAAAGAAAAAAAAAACACCACCATTCTGGGGTTTATTAACACGTGTATTGTAAGTATGACATAAGAAGTACTTCTTCCACTCTACTCTTCCCTGATTAGGCCTCAGTTGGAGTATTGTGTCCAGTTCTGGGTGCCTCATTTCAGAAAAGATATGGGCAAATTGGAGAAAGTCCAGGGAAGAGCAAAAAAAATTGATCATAAGTCTAGAATACCTGACTTACGAGCAAAGACTGAAAGAATTGGGTTTGGTTACTGTGGAAAAGAGAAGACTGAGAGGGGACATGATAGCAGTTTTCAAATACCTAAAAGGTTGTTACAAGGAGGAGGAAGAAAAATTGTTCTCCTGAATCGCTGATGATAGGACAGGAAAACATGGGCTTGAATTACAGCAAGAGAAGCGTAGGTTGGACATTAGGAAAAAATGTCTAACGATCAGGGTGATTAACCACTGGAATAAGTGGCCTATGCAGGTTGTGGAATCTCCATCACTGGAAATGTTTAAGAGCAGGTTAGACAAACACCTGTCAGAGATGGATTAAGAGGGTACTTGCCATGAGTGCAGGGGACTGGACTCGATGACTTCTCATGTTTCATTCCAGTTTCTATGAGATTTGAGTCAGGTTCTAATATCACCCTCAGGGCTCACAAGCTAAACAGTTTGGAGTTAGTTATTGGACAGAGACTGAGGAGCACTAGTCGTAGGAATTGTGGGTTTTGTAGGTAGTACTCTTGCTTGTCAAAAGCCAACTATTGTTCCCGCATGGGCTTGAGGGGTTCCAAACTGCTAATAGTGCTCTCAGCTTTTGGACGAGATGCAAAATGCTGGTTCTGATCATGGTAATTCTTGTAACTGTCATACAACAGAATAAAGAATCACTGAAAAAGTCTTTTCCTGTCCCAAACATCAATCAAGATTCTTCATTAAAATTCTTCTGAAGCATAAAGTGCTGGCCATTGCCAGATAATTTGATGTCAGTAGCATCCATGTCAGAAAAGCACTGGTCCGTTTGTTACACTAGGAGACTCAGAAGGACAGGCAAGGCTTGAATGATCGCAAAGGATACATTGGAAACTTATACTCCTAGGTGATGTCTACACTTAGATTGTTAAATAGATTTAACTTAAATCAATCTAATTGAATCAAAATAAAAATTATTAAATTGATTTGTTAGATCAATTTAACATGTCCTCACTAGAAACCCAAATCGAACTAGCATGTCGATGGACAGGACTTGCTAGTTTGATTTAGGAGAGAGGCACCATGGTAGGTGTGGCAACATGGCCCCCAAGAAGAGCAATGCCCCTACCCAATACTTAGAAGGAGGAGGCAGCCTGGGAGTGAAAAGGTCAAAAAGTGTTAAATCGAAATAACAGTTAAATCAAAATAATGAGGCTACATTGTGTTATTTCAAAATAATAATTTCAATTTAACTGTCATTTTGATATAAAGTGAGATTTTATTATTTTGAAATGACTGTTCCTTATTTTGAAATAAGGAAAGCTAGTGCAAACATGTAATACTTTAAATGAAAATAACCATTATTTCGATTGAAAGTGTAAGTGTAGACATACCCCTACTGATCTGTTGCATGTAGAAGTAAAAGATTTTCCCCTCAGTGACTGCCATTCTGGTATCTGTTGAAAACTTCACTAAACTATTACATCAGCTGTTGCAATTTGTTGATGCACCAATGGAAATGCTTTTGGGCACATGGCAACTTGTACCATTGTGAGTTAGAAGGGCCAACAGTTGTATGTAATCAATGATGGAAGGTGACCATACCTCTTCCAGGAATTAAAGAACAGGCAATGGGTGTATGTGATTAGCCAAATTTACTCAGATTGTAACACCCTTACAGAGTTACTCCCTGAGAAGCAAGTTTATGCAAGATGCTGGTGTCATTTGCTGTTGACAGTGTGAGTAGACATGAACAGAAAAGCTGAACTCTGAAGTGATAACACATCCCTAAATGGAGCTGCTTTTTCCCACCATTAACATGAACTATCTTCTCTTAGAACCTGCAAAATAACTAGAAATTGCATTGCTAGTGGCAAAATAATGACCTGTTTGACCTTCTATAGCAGTATAGAATCATAGAATCATAGGGTTGGAAGGGACCTCATGAGGTCATCTAGTCCAACTCCCTTCTAAAAGTGGGACCACTCCCACTAAATTCTCTAACTGGTCCTTAAATGTTTCCACAGATGGAGATTCCACCACCTCCCTAGGTAACCCACTCCAATGCTTCACCACCCTCCTAGTGAGAAAGATTTTCCTAATATCCATCTTCGACCATCCCAGCAGCAACTTGAAACCATTGTTCCTTGGTCTGGCCTCTGTGATTACTGAGAACGGCCTAGTTCCCTCCTCGTTGGAGCACCCCTTCAAGTAGTTGAAGGTTGCTATCAAATCCTGCCCCCCGACCCAGTCTTCTCTTCTGCAGACTAAATAAGCCTAGTTCCTTCAGTCTCTCCTTGTAGGTCCCCACAAGTAGTATCTGTGCTTGTGGACTAATGGGCAAGTCATTAAGCCAGAAAGTTACTTCAAGTATCAGCAATATGTTTATTGTCTTAAAACATGGCACCATGGGTGACACATCTGAATGAGTAACATACACAGTATATAGGGATTGTTTGACTAAGGACTCTCTAAAGGAGGGGTGAGCAAACTTTTTGGCCTGAGGGGCACATCCACTGCATGGCAGGCCTAATGAAGTGGGAGGGGGGCAGGAGTGGGATGGGAGTGGGATGTAGCCACAACTGGGCCCACATGATGAGAGTGGGGCAGGCAAAGGGGTGGGGCTGGAAGGAGGGAGTGTCTGCCACACTCATCCAGGGAGTTGCCGGGCCCGTGTGATGGAGAGGAAGCAACTGCTATGCTCTAGACAGGGTGCCACCGCTGTGCCTATGTGGTGGAAGAGGGGTGGCCAGGCTCAGACCAAGATGCTTCCTCTGGGCCCACACAATGGGGAAGAGGCAGGGCAGGAAGGTGGGGTCTATTGCTATGTTTTAGTCAAGCCCAGCTGGAAGGCCTAATGAAAGCCCTCAGGCTGCCGTTTGCCCACATCTGCTCTAGAATAATACTGAAAATTGCTAAAATCCTCTTCAGTGAGGGTGGAGAGAGATAGAAGGGTCACCTCACATGGCAGTGATGCAACTTGGAAACAAAATGTAAGCATTAGTTCTTTGGGCAGCAGGGCATGAGGGAATCCATCCCCACTCCAATGGAGGGAGTCATTTTTAGTAGCTGAGCTCAGTTTGTAAACTGATGGACAGGCAATGTTCACAACTGTGATACTGCTGGTAAATGGACCTTCTTGCAAAACAGTTGTGATGTGTCATTGGTGTAGGCAATATGTGTGTATAGATGAAGAGTGGATAGATAGTCAGACAAGCTCAGTTTGAGAGGTTTGTTTCCCTTCTACTTCTGGAAATATCAGTCCAGGCCTTAATATTAGGCTTAGTTATTTCCCTCTCCATTTTATGTATATTTCACCAAATAAACTGGGGTGCCTAAACTGTGCTATTTATTATAACACACAATGCAGGTAATTTTGCAGAGTGTGAGTCCAGCTGAGCAACACGCTGTGGATATCAAATGGCTCATTTTCTTTTTTGCTATTAAGTTGAAGGATAAGCCATTGGCAATAATCTTTTTTTTTTTTTGGAAAGAAAAGCTAGGTACCCAGCCTCTTTCTTTGCACAGAGCAACAAAGCCTGCTAAAATGAATTGCTTCATGTCAATAGGCTATCACTTCTTTATTAGTGTTAAGCAAATGCCAAAGGTGTGGTTAGTGCCTTACAAACAAATAAAATTTGATCCCAGTCCTGAGGATCTTATAATGGAGCTGTATTTATATATTAATTCTGCAGCACCATACATGTGTACTGTGGTTTGCAAGCAAATGTAAGATGGAAGGTTCTTGCCTTTGGAGAGTGTAATTTTTTCTTTAGAAAAAAAAAAACACTCCAGGTTTCGATATCTGCCAATGTCTCCATTTTCAAGTGCCTGATGAAGTGGGATTTTCTCACACAGAAGCTCATGCAATAAATAAATCTGTTAGGCTGTGTTCACACAGCCCTCTTATTTTGAAACAACAGAGGTTGTTTCGAAATAAGATTTAGGCTGTTCACACGACGCACGGTTGTTTCGAAACAACGGGACCCGTTGTTTCGAAACAAGTTAAACCCCATGTGGGGATGAAACAACGTTGTTTTGAAATGATTGTTTTGAAACAACGCCATGCGAACATGTTGTTTCGAAACAACAGTGACTTGTTTCGAAATAACTGTTGCCTGAACCTGCTATTTCACTTTGAGCTTCTTTCCTTAATTCGAATTAAGTTATTTCGAAATAAGGTGTTATTTCGATACAAGTTGTTTCAAAACAACCATATCGAAATAACCCCCTGTGTGTGAACACAGTATTAGTCTTTAAAAGTGCCACAGGACTCCTTGTTTGTTTTGCTGAAGTAGACTAACATGGCTGCCCTCTGGAACTCCAAGTTACTAAGTCTCCAAAAAGCACAGATTGATGTGCACTTTTGCAGATGTGAAACAAATAGTGCACAGAACCCCAGTATGAGCTGGGAGTAGAGTTAACAGTCTGAGACTAGTCATTTTTGCTTTGCGTTGCTCTTACACACGTTCTTGACTCACTAGATATTAGGATATAAAGCTGAGGGGCCTTTTGTAATACTGAGGCAGTAATATTAGATGACCTGAGTAAACACAGAGTATGTTTTACTCGTGCTCTATACAGCCTAAGCTACAGTACTTTGTCTATAAAATGGTGCTTGAATTATATACCTGATGCTTTAATGCTTTCCCTGTCACTGCAGTTCAACAGCTTTCCCTCATGTAGGGGATGCATAAAAGGATGGGGACAGCATCCTTTGGTGTCTTCATTTTGCATAAGGGGACTCCCCTCTGGAATTTTAATTGGGTTTGTGATCAAACCACAGCCTGTGGCATATTCTGACTAGACAGCGCTGAGCACCAGCAGTGTTGCACCCCAGTTATGTGCTAGGCAATCCTATTATAGAGCTCAGACAATGAGTAGGTAACGTTTGTAAAGCCCTTTGTTCTGCGGCTGGATGGAAGACTCCATGTTGTTGCCTCTTTGAAATTAATAATGTGCCATTTGATCATCTCAACTGGAATTATTTCATCAGAGATTATGAGTCAAAGATTAACACAGCACAATAGGGAATGGAAAAGTATGCACATCTAGTCAGTCCAAAGGCAGTTTGGCAGCATTAGATTGTCATAATTAGCTCACAGAATTATATCCTCTTATAAATTGGTGTTGTACAAAGAAAATTCTCTCTCTTTGATTTATTTTGAATTAATAAACAAACACATTGATAACTATTTTGTCACTGCTGGGGCTACCCGTGACCACAATTAACTCTCAATGCTTAGATATTAATATATTGCTATCTTGATTACAGAACACATCTTCTCTACCAAATGTTCCTTGTCCATTTTGTCAATTCCTATTCAGATCAATTACAGTGCATTTTTTGAGCTCCAAAGGAATAGTTATGCTAGTTTAGTTCAGCAGAAACAAACAAGGAATCCTTTGGCACTTTTAAAGACCAAGGCTATGTCCACACAATGCTTTTAAATCAAAACAACAATCATTGTTTCAATTTAAAAGCTGTCATGTCCAAACGATGTTTCATTATTTCGAAATGATGAGTCCCGTCATTTCAAAATAACAAAACTTATTTTGATATAGTAAAACCTAGGCTGAAATCAAAATCGCCTTGATTTCAAAAGAGTTGTTTTGAAATAACACCATTGGGATGAGTTATTTCGAAATAACCATTATTTCGATTTAACACTGTTGCCCTTCTCCTTCCCAGGGTGCCTTCCTTTTTCTATATATTGGCTGGCAACATGGCCCTGCCAGGGGGCCATGTTGTCATACCTCCCATGCTGCCTCTCTCCTGATTCGAAATAGCAAGTCCTGTGTCTGGACTTGCTATTTCGATTTGAGGTTTTTGCTTATTTCAATTTAAGTGAATTTGAAATAATGATTTTATTTCATATTAACTTATTTCAGATTAATTTATTTCAAAATAAGTGTCTACATGTGGACATAGCCTAACAGATTTATTTATCATCACATGAGCTTTCATGGGAGAAAAATCCCACTTCCTCAGATGTTTAAAGATGCATCAAGAGATTTTCCCCCATGAAAGCTCATGCGATAAATACTTTTGTTAGTCTTTAAAAGTGCCACAGTGCATTTATAAGAATCCCTTATAAATTACACATTTATAGTAACAGACATCCCTCTATTTCTTATAGCTTTAAAATAAAATAAAATTACCTCATGTTCATTAATCTATTTTCATTGTCTGTAGTTTACATCGCTGATGAGCTAATGACACTTATTCAGCCATCGATTATTTTATCAATTACACAAGGTAGCTCTAAGTAAGTCATCGTGAGAGAAATCTGTTACAGTAATTTCTGATGAATAAACAAGATCTTTCAACAGATTATTATTTTATTAATCATTGCAAATACCAACCCCATATCAGTTATATGTGGTCCCTTTCTGGACAACTGGACACATTTCCCTAAAGGTTGGGGTTAGAGAAAAAGACACAGTTCATTATTTTATCACACACTGGCATCCTAGTAAAATTAAGGTTATTAATAACACACTAGACTTGGCTAACATTTAGAGTAAAACTGGAGTGGATAGTTGAGTACAGATTTAGTATGATTATAGCTATTCATTAGCCCAGAAGAAAACAGTCCTTATCATTAGAGTTTAGCCAGCACTTTGGCAAACACGGAAAGTTTCTGAGATGTTTGGCTAAGAAATTATGAGATTTTAATATAGAAAAGACTCAAAGTGTAATGTTTACTAACAATATATATCTAAGGGAGCAGATCCTGGTCCCTGCGCCATTCCCTTAGCATTGCTTTGGTGGTGACAGTGGGAAGGACAGCTGACTTTAACATGGGAAATCCTGTGGCGATGTAGTAAGCTCTTTGTTACTGTTTGCAGCCCCTCCCCAGCAAAGGGGGCATTTGGGATCTTCACTCAGCACAGTGAACTGGAATAAATCTGGGCTGATAGCACAGCCTTTGTGGTTTCTGCTCTAACTTGCATTCAGGGAAGAACCAACCCCTGAGAATTCCCAGATGACCATATGTGTCCTTTCCCCCTAAGATGGGCTAAGTGGCGCTCCAGCCCACTGAGCATCTTCTCTGTGATCCGTATCACTGCATGAGCTATTACCTTGTTTAAAAACAGCTAAATTTTCATCTTTGAAATGGTGACCAATTCCACAATTGTAGATTGGTGCAGCTATTCTTGAGTCAATGGCATAAAACCCATTTACGACAGCCTAAGACCTGTACCTTGTCTACACAACTCACCCCAACAAGTCTAGCAGACCTTAGCATTGGGACCTGGCACCAAAATACAATGATGAGTGATGCATCAAAGTAGATTACACAGAGGGTCTATTCAGATACTAACTGGGTGGGAAGTATTCTCTGTCTGTGCTCATTAGGACTTTCTTTTGGTTGTGTTTTATTTATGTAAATTGTAAATTTTCTGTAAATATAAATATGTAAATTGCCCCCTTCACCATAGCATTGGAGCACCTTCCAGTAGGACACCAGACAACATCACTAACATCTCGTAACCTCCAAAGCAGGTTCCACACACTTCTCTTTATTTGGTCATGGAGGTAATGCTTCCATAGAGTGGCATTGTTGCAAAGCATAAGACCAAAAGTCAAGAAAGCATTTGGCTTCATCTGGGCAATTGATTTGGGGGCAGAAATAAGTGCTAAATAGTGTAGACAGCCATTCTAATATTAAATAAATCTCCCAGAGAATTAAATATAAGTGTGCATGCTGGCCTGTGGATTCCACTATTTGTATTGTACAGCTTTCCATGCACAACTCAGCTTTGTGCTTTTGGACTGTGAAGCCCTGCTAATCTGCTCTATCCCAGGTGAACTACAAGTAGCCTTTAACAGAAAGAGGCAGCAGGGCACCATATCAGTTTATTACGATCCACTCAAACATGAAGAACAGAAAACTAAAACAACTGAAAAAAGTTCACATTGTGCAAAATATTTAAAAGTTTAGAGTATTTTGTGGCCCCCCCATTGTAACTTTAATGGAACTCTCCCAACGTGGCAGAAAACATGTTAGATAACATATCTGAGCATTAAAGAGGAAGTTTTTAGACTGTGGCATTAGATTGATACTCAGAAAATCTGAGTACAACTCCTATCACTTCCACAGACATCGTGTGTGACCATGGTCAGCTGTGCCTAGCTTTCCCTCATCTGCAAAATGGTGGTGATAACTCTCCTGGTCTCCAAACATCCAAACATTTTATCAGACCTGTTGGTTCAGATCGTGAATTATTTAAGACAGAGACCTTTTCTTTCTGTGCATATACACAGTGACTAAGTTGGAATCTACTACTAATAGGTAATAAGAGTATTTGCCATTAGACAATTGATCTATCAAACTAACATCTAAGACTGGCTAATCCCTGATCTACATCTAACAATATACACAGCCAGTTGTGTCCTTGTATGAAGCAGTTTACACCTAGCAACCTACAATCTGACATACCAGATCTGATTAGCCTAATGTTATACCAGTCAAAATATTTTCCATATAGCGTATTTGACTGAATGACCTTCTGTGGCAATTAATTTCAGATGGGCTACATGCAATTTATTTGTTCCAAGTGTATCTGCTATTAATTTCAAGGAGCATCCTCTTTTTCTCCTGCTAAGAACAGTTTTAAAAAAAGAAAGGCCACAATTTTTCACTGGTTTAGGAATTGTTATCTAATCCCATTATTGCCAGCATAATTGCTAGCGTAGACAAGGCGTCAGTTAATCTCAGTGGCTACATCTACACTATAGGGCTCAATTAAGTCAACCTAATAAGGTCAACTTAAAGTCGACTTTATTAAATAGACTTAGAGAGTCCTCATTTGTTTATGTTGACTTTATAAAATTGACTGAAGCCAGGGGACCCACTTAAAGTTGACTTTAAGGTGAGAGTTCTTAAGTCTACTTAAGCAAGTACTTAAATTGACTTAATGAACTCCAAATGTGGCCAGGGAGTTGTGTAAGTTGACGTAAGCCTGGTTAAGTCAATTTAAGCCTCCAGTATAGACACAGACAATGAGAATTCTGCCCGTACAATGGCTACAGGACTAGGCTTACTGATCCATAGTGCAAGTAATAGTCTTTGCCTTTACAAAGTGACGTTCATCAAATCTTGTCAAAATGCTTAGCAAAAGGTGGGTATTATTGTCCTGAGTTTATGGGTGGGAAGGCAGAGGCACAGAAGTTAAATGACCTGCTGCTGTTTGCACAGTTATTTAGAACAGTGGTTTTTCAACCAGTATGCCATGGCATACTGCTGTGCTCAATGCAAAACAAATAGTTCCATCTTAAACAATATTCTATCCAACCCAAATTACAACTCATAAAACTCATGAAAGTCAACCATCAAATTAAAAGTGAGGCATCAGTCTTTCAATTCCAAAATGTAAACATTGTAAACGCATGTGGCCAAAAAGCAAAATTGAAATGATGTGTATTTTTTCCGGTGGATATGAAACATTAATGCATTTGATCCTTCTTTAGTTTGTTGTATGCACTGTGTTGCAGACCACTCAAGTAAGACCACAACTGTAGTAAAAATAAGTAAATGTGATATTTCTGAGCAATCAATTCAATCAAAAAAAGTGGATATGCTGTGGAATTGTTTGTCTTACTGTAGCGTGCCATGTAACTGAAAAGGTTGGGAACCACTGATCTAGACCACAATAGGACTTATGCTGATGAAATGTTTATCACTCAGGGGGTCTGAAAAAACACATCCCTGATTTACGTAACTTTTGCCAGCATAATTCCTTATCTGGATTGTGGTATGTCAATGGGGGACACTCTCCCAACGACACAGTTACTGCCACTCATTTAAATGGTTTCATTGTGTAGGCAGGAGAGCTCTCTTCTGTTGATTACACAAGCTGTACAGATACAAGTGTGCCACTAAAAGTTTTAAGAGTAGACTAGACCTTAGTGGCAAAATAGGGGAGACCCTTAAGTTTCTTGATTCCAAATCCCCTGCTTCACCTTTTGGGCACCACTACTTCCCACAAACACAAAGTCCCCCTTTCAAAAAGCTTGCGGGTCACAAACACTACACACCATTTTTTAACTAATAGCTTTAGTAAGCATGAGGTTAATATCTTTACCAAGCACTTATTACATTTCTGAAGCACTGTAGAACAGGACCTCTGCTAGTATTTATTCCACCATGATGTGTGTGACTGATTGTACAATTCTGGTCATCCATATTTTAGAAAGGTGAATTCATAGTGGACCAGACAGAGAGGAAAGCTACTAGGATGATCAAGGGCATGAAGAGCTATCTTACTTGAGGAAACTAAAGAGTTTGGCTTATTTACCTTAGAAGATTTACACCAGCTGAGGAGCTGGCCCGCTATCTATATAATAGGGCATAAATCTAGAGTGGTTTCATTCAGGTCGATGGGGTTAAATCTGTGTCAGTGAGTTGAGAATCAAGCCTGCCCTACGACATCTTGTCAGTATGATATAAACCGAAAATACAGTGGCTTGGTGTTTGCTTTCTCATACAAAGAGTCCTCAGAGGATAGCTATTGTCCTCTGGGCTCCACACATCCTAGTGTAGGGGAAAAAGGGAATTAAGGATTTGGTAGAAGAAACATAACCCTGATAATGAGAGAGGGCCTGATTCTCAGTTATACTAACTAAGCCCTGTAGGGAATTTATGTTTTATACTAGCTGAGTAGCTAGCCACTGGAGTTATTAGAAATCAAACTGATTTTTGGAGGCTGAGCTGCTCAGCTATAAACAGGTCACTTTGCTGGGAAGCACCATATACAGCTAACAAAGGAAAGCTGAATGAAAACAGTCTACTGTGATGCTGCTGGAAAGCTATTAGCCTTACTCTGTTAAACCCACTGATGGGGGCCAGGCATTAGAGAGGGCAAAAGAGCTTTGAACATATTTAATTGGTCAGAATTGTATTTGGTACCCAAATGACTCAGAAACAACAAACATGGCTGGGCTAAGTATATGCTGTGTGTTAAGTATGATCTAATCACGTAACCTGTATATTAAGGATAGTGAAACCAGGTAGGGGTTTAGGCATGATGTTACCTGTTGTATTATCTATATTGTATTTAGTATGTTAGAAAACATTATGTCTGTGAACGCTGTATTCTGGGCTTACTTAAGTGGGGATGTGGCTACTTCCCACTAGGTTGGATGTATAAGGGGAAAAAGTATTTTGATTAAAGGCACCATTTACCCTTCTGCTCCTAAGTGGATATGATCCTTCCTTCTTTTCTTCTAACAAAGCCCCCTGTACTACACTGGTAGTGTGCACTGTGAGCTCCTTGGCATTGCTCTTGCAGCATACAAAGGCCGTGGGGTAATGGAGAATTCAGGGTGGAATCTCCTGACTTCCCCCCCCCCCCTCTGTTTCCTTTCCACCATACTAGTGTAGTACTCTTAGTGGTATGGGACAAAGGAAGCAACATTCTTGCTTCTTAGTAGCTACGCATTTACCTACAGTCAGTGTATCCTCCTTTTATACTCATGAGAGAATCTTCACCCTCATGATCTTCCCAATGTCTCTTTACAAGTCAGCTCTACCAATGAGCTCATTTTGCACCAAACCCTAAATAAAACTCACAGTTTTATTGTAGCCAGTAGTTTAACAACTTTAAAATAAGATCTGTATAAACACATTTGTAGTGGCTGCAACTATTTAAATGCAAATGTATTTAATGCCCTCTGTTCTAGCTACCAATTATTTGAACTGCCAGGACTTTTGTCTTTGCTTTTAAATACTTTCTTTCTCTTTCTGGAACTTCATGCCTTTTTAAAAGTATAAAGTTCCAGCCTCTCAAAGTAGCATTTCCAATCATACTAAATGGCTATGCAAATCTCCTTCCTTTACCATGTTCTCATGTTTCTACATAGCCTCAGGATCACAAGCTGCAAATGTAGCATGGAGCTGTCCACAGTATTTGTTTACAGGCCTCAGAGTATTAAATACATTTTATTCACCAGAATCCTTTTTTCCTCCAGAAAGTATAAATTTGTCTAAATATTACACCTGGAGACATGTGAATACATTTTCCAACTTCTGGAACCCCTCATGTTCCTTCACCTTTTTGGTGTTCACAGTTGGTAGGTCTACACTACAGATAGACACTTGCAGCTAGCCCACACCAGCTGATTTGGGCTCACATGGAGGGGATGTTTAACAAAGGTGGACTTGGAGCTCTGGGACCCTCACATCTTGAAGGGTCCTAGAGCCTAGACTCCAGACCAACATCTACACAGCAATTAAATAGCACCTTAGCCGAAAACTGACAAGGCCATGTGAGCTAGCATGAGCCAGTGGCAGGTCTTTAATTGTAGTGAAACCATACCCAAAGGGGTTGTCCAGCAATCTAGTAACAGCAACCTGCCTACCTATCTGGTGACACTGTATCAGACTCACATAAATGCAACCATAGACCCGTTTCCAACAGCAGTGACGTTTATAATCTGCTTACTTTATTTTGTCATGAACTGGGATGTGGGCAGTCAGATCTATTCGCCGGAGTTGGAGTCCGTAGCCAGAGAGATTGCCAATAGTCAGAGCCAGAATTGGGAAACAAATAAAGGAGCGGACCTGGAGCAGAACTGAAGCCCAGCTGGGAACAAGGTTGGAGCAAGAGAGGAGCAGGGCAGGCAAAGAAGAGTCACAGCTGCAGGAACACATGCTGAGAAGCCAGAGATCACTTGCTGCTGTTGCTGACTTCCTTGGCCAATCAGGTGATCCAGTTGTGGCTCAGTTTATAGGCTGCTTGGAGCCTGGGAAGGTGCAGCTGCACATCCTCATTTCTGACAGATAACTCAATCTATGCAATGAAGTGTCTTTTAATCAAGTGGCTTTTTTTCATACCTGTTGCCCATTATTTTGTTCTAACTTCAAGGCAGTCATCATCAAAACTAAAGCATATTTTGCTAATAAAGCTTAAAAATTACAGTTCAGCAGAAAATGTTTTTAGCCAGTAAACAGATCCCAACCTCTCCAGATAACATAGGGTACATTCACACTGGAGCCTACAGACACCTGCAGCCACACTAGGTTTTTATTAAGTCAACTTAAGTGCTTCCTTAAGTCGACTTAGTAATACCACCCGTTAAGGTTGACTTAATGCTTAAATTGAACTTATTAAGTCATCTTAAGCCAATGTAGATGGGGAATAGCCTTTAAGTTGATTTAATTGGCTTCTATGCCCCCTCCAAGAGTTCCTGGCCACCAGGAATGATCAACTTAGCTTCTGCTTGTGTGGATGCAGATAGTCAACAGGAATTTTCAGCGTGAATGCTCTAAGTCGACTTTACAAGGTCAACTTTAAGTTGACTAAACAGAGCCTCCAGTGTAGAGATACCCGTAGATCACTGGTCTCAAACACATGGCCCATGGGCTGCATGTGACCCCTTAAGCTAGTTCCTGTGACCTGCAATGACACTATCATTACTAATATTTGCAATATCATTGTATGAAAAGGTTTCAGTGGTGCGACCCCTGAGCTAACATACTAGTCCTCATGTAGCCTTTGTGGTGATTTGAGTTTGAGACCCCTGCTGTACATACTATCTTCTCTTTACAGAAAAGGAAACAAAGTTGCATTGCCTTGATCTACACTACAGGATGATTTTAGTAGCCTTTAAAGGGAGATACATATTACTTTAACTTGTGTATCTCCTTTTGACTGCTTAACATCTACTACAGTGTCTTCAGTGTGCTGATTGATGGGAAATGGCCTCCTGTTGACTCAGCACTATGCTGCTTGAGAAGGTGGTCATCAGGGATAAACTTCCTGATCAGCTGAGTGGGTCTTTACAGACCTGCTCAGTCTATCAGGAAGATCAATCTGACCACAGTGAATTTGCCACAATCAGTGAAGACAAGCTCTTAGTGTCAATGGCAAATATGGGAGCAGAACCCAGGAGTTCTATGAGCGACTGACTGGACGTAACCCTCTACCACATTCCTTAGACTGCTAGTGTTTGAGCAAGAAACTTAAAGACACATTGAGCAGGTTTTCCAAATGCAACAGAGACTGCAAAAAGTCACGTTCCAAAGGGGCGGCCATGTTAGTCTAGTTCAGTAAAACAAACAAGTAGCCCTGTGGTACTTAAAGACTAACAAATTCATTTATTGCATGAGAATTCATGGGAGAAAATCAGAAAATCTTTAAGGTTAAGTGAAAATGAAAAACTAATTCACACACATTACTGCAGAGGTGCTCATTTCTGTTCTCTCAGTCATGTGCTAGTAGAATACCAGAACAAATCCTCAGCCTTCTATTTAATTCTCAAATTAGGCACTGTACAAACAAGAGTGTTATTCACAAAGAGTAAATATATGGGAGTCATGAGATAATAAAAGCTCTTAAGCTAAATTAGTACTGGCTAGTGTACAGAGGCAGTTCTTTCCAGAGCTGCCACATTAACATTAACCTAAGTCAATTTTCCATTGATGAGCAGATGCTTTTCCAATTTTCTAATATGCTGTTCCCTTGACTAACAGTATCTGCACCAGTGCCTATTTATACTTGCATCTGGAGCATCCTTTGACTCCTTGCTGTATTTGCAAAAATATCAGATATGGATCATTAATCACAAAGCCTGTCCTGTCCTTGAATTATTTAATACAAAATTTGCAGTGTTTTGAATTATTTAATGTGATATGTGAAAGGTTCTTTGCCATACACATGCAGAGATTATTAAGAGCCCTCACTAAATGGGACTTATTTGCCAGAACCCAATAGCAACTCTCAATGTTTCAAAAAACAGAAACCACCCGCTTATGTCTTAGAGTGATAGATTTAAGGAGCACAATTTATTCAGCTTAACAAAGAGAAGGCTAAGGGTGACTTGATCATAGTTTATAAGTACCTACAGGAGGAACAAATATTTGATAATGGGCTCTTCAGTTTAATAGAAGCACAACATTAGCCAGTGGTTGGGAACTGAATCTAGACAAATTCAGATTAGAAATAAGACATACATTTTTAACGGTGAGGTTCATTGACCTTTGGAACAACTTGCCAAAGGGTATGATAGATTTTTCCACCACTGCCCATTTTAAAATCAAGATGGGATGTTTTTCTAAAAGATCAGGAATTATTTTGGGGGAAATTCCTGTTCTATACAGAAGGTCAGACTAGATGATCATAGTGTTTCCTTCTGGGCCTGGAATCTAAAATGTAAGCTATTTTTTTAACACAGAAAATTAAAAGTGTTGTTACAGTGTGTGTAGGGCATGATAGTCAAACACTATAAAGATCCCAAGGGATCTGACTTGGTATAGATGGGTTTCCAAAAGTCAGGATGCTTATCCGGACCATCTCATTCTCCTGAGTCTACAAAATGGTGCTGGAAGTTTCAAGGGGATAGGTTCTGCCCCCAGACTGTTTTGGTCTTTCCTGTTTCTGAATAGGCCAGAAATAAAAGGAGAGCTTTTGTAATAGAATTGCAATACCTCTGCTTCCAGGATCCTATACCACTCATAGAATACATCTACACTGGATCCTTAGGTCAACTTAAACATCCTTAAGTCTCCCTAAGGCAAGCTCTGTCCACCTTGGGAATTTGTTACATTGACCGAGGGCATGTCTTCACTGATAGCAGCAAAATTGCCACCATCAGCCTGACCTTCCGGGCTTGATTAGCAGAGAGTATGAACTCGCTTCTGTGCTCCAGAAGTCCTACCCCCTAGAAGATGTAGCTGAAAGCTGACTACAAGCCATTTGTGGTCAGATTTCAGCAGTGTGTCCAGGTGGCTTAGAATTTACCAACAGATATGCAAGGAAGTTTATGTGCCTTGCATATCTGCTGGTCGACTGCCATCAAAAAGCCCTTCAAGTGTAGATTAGGGCTTAAGTGGTTCCTTAAGTCAACTTAATAATACCACCTCTTAAGGCCAACTTAATGCTTAAGTTGACCTTATTAAGCCAGCTTAAGCTGGTGTTGACAGGGCATTGTCCTTAAGTCAACTTAATAAGGTTGACTTAAGTGTTAAGCTGACTTAGCAGCTGTCAGTGTGGATGTAAGCAGTCTACAGAGTTTTCAGTGTGGATGCTCTAAGTTGACTTAACAAGATCGACTTTGGCTATGTCTACATTAGCCCGAGGTAGTTCAGACTTGCAAGTCTGGACTAAGAAGTCCGAGGTTAGTCCGAACTATCGTCTGGCTAGTTTGAACTAATGCCGGCCTTTTTCGTTTGAACTAAGCATGTGTTCTAGTTCAAACTAATGCTTTAGTTCAAACTAGAATGTGCAGTTAGTTCAAACTAATGGCTTAGTTTGAACTTTTTAAGTTTAAACTAACCCTTAGGTTGGGTCTTGCCCATGCATAGCTCAAACTTAAGCGCAGAGGCCAAACTAAGCTTGATACTTATTAGTTCGGACTAAGCTTTGCCTAGTTTGAACTTAGAAATTTCTTAGTTGAGACTAAGCCTCCTTAGTCCAGACTAATTTGGCAGTGTAGATGTAGCCTATAAGTCAACAGTCTCAAACTTCCAGCCCAAGTGCTACATGTAGCTCCTAAAGTTATTTCTTGCAGCCCACAATGACACTATCACTATCAATATTTACAATACTGTTGTATGAAAAGTTTCCAGTGGTGCAGTCCTTGGGCTACTATACTAGTCCTCATGCGGCCCCTGTGGACATGCTGCAGTGTTTGCAGGGTCAGTGCCTAGAAAACAGACACACAAAGGCTTCGTTGTAAAGGGAGCAAGGTGGGAGAATGGAACTGGGGGCAATAGGCACACCATGCTTTGTGGTCTTGGCCCCAATCTAGAGCCATTAACCTGCCCCCATTCCTGAATCTAAGCCCTACCACTTATTTAGAAAGATGGTGGCAGCCTACACAGAGGTGGGAACAGCAGCATAAACACCCTTCTACTTGCAGGAGCAGCAAAGATGGCAGTAGAAAGCCCTTTCTTTCTCTCTTGGGGAAAGAGGAATAGCAGGTGAGAGCCTCATAGTACTTAGTCCAGGACTCAGACTGTGTGTGATGGGTGAGTTGGGCTAATGCACTCTCGTTCTACTACACATAAAGCTCTTTTACTAGAAAGGAGTTGGCAGTGACCCATGGAGCAATTGAAGTTAGCGTTAACATGCCTTTGAGATGAATAGAACAGAACTACTGTTTCTGGATGCCTGCAGACTTATGCCGTAACACCCTGCATCAGTTAGACTTGGGTCACATGTTCAAACTTTTCTTCCCAACCAACCATGTTTTCAAAGAAAAGGAGAGTCTGATGTAATCAGATGACTCCAACCAACCAACCATGTCTTTTCTTTAAAGGAAAGGAGAGCCTGCTGTAATCACATGACACCAGCAGCAGGGGATTTAAACTGAGGTCTAATATGCCTATGTTATACCCTGTTCTTAAATGAGAGACCTAGAGGGATGATTCACATTAAATAGATGTCTTTCTTTCCTCTCTTCTTAACATTAGTTAATATCTGTGAAGTTATGGTGTGTTATTTCTTGGAATACTGTATTACATTTACCCCTAAACCAGGAGCATCGCTGCCCCAGGGAAGGACCTGGGGCACAGGCCCAGGTCCCGGCCCTGCCCGCAGGTCACGTCCCCCTGGCCACAGGCCACGCCCCTGCCTGCGGACAGGGCCGGGAGCTGGAGTGGCCACGGGCAGCTGGGCCCCAGATCCCCGGCTGGGGAAGGGGCCGAGAGTGGCAGCTGTGGCTGCAGGCGGCTGGGCCGGGGATCCCCAGCTGGGGACAGGGCCGCAGGTGGGTCGGCCCCGGATCCCCAGCTGGGGACGGGGTGGGGGACGGGGCCAGGAGTGGCCGCAGCAGCCATGGTCAGCTGGGACCCGGATCTGTGGCCCCATCGGGCCAGAGACCAGGAGAGGTGGGGCCCCGCAGGACCTGGGACACTGGTGCCGGGATTCAGGGCACAGGCCCTGTGTGCCCAGCACTAGCGATGCCCCTGCCCTAAACAATAGCCCTGCCAGTTTAAAATATATTACCATTGAGTCAGAGAGAGAAAGCATTAGCATATGTTCTTTATCAAAATCATCAGAATGAAAGAGTTCATCTGGCCATCGCCATTTTTCTCTTCTAGACAGCCATAAACATACAACAAACAGTAACTTCTGGAGGTTTTTCTTATGTAGCTGTGAATCATCTCAAGTAATATTTGGAGGGGTTTTTTTATTACATAGCTGTGAATCATCTCAGTGTGTCTTTTCAGCTTGTCGTCCTTTTACAAGGATTTAATATCCATTTACTTTTCACCTCAACAAGCCCTGATGGTTGGTTTCCTTGATTTACAGGTTCTGCTGCAGCTGAGTGGATGCTAAACTTACATGTCTCTCCATTTGGATTAAGGCACATGGTATATTGTAGCTAACATTTTTATTCTCTAGCATGTACTTGAGTGTATTTGTGGTCTATGCATCTGCAAAAATGTAATGGCATTCTTTGATAGATTGCCTCTCCATTGATTCCAGCCCCAAAGTAGCAGAGGACACACACTATTGATAATGATAGTGGAGAGGATTCCATACAAAATGTCTCTCACGGCCAGAGAGTTTTTATTCCAAGGGAAGAGGGCAAGTTACACTGTAGTCACTCAGACTGGAATAGAGCTGAGAGAATTTGGGGTATAGGGTTTCCATCTACAAGCCTGGTATTGCCACTGCCTTAGAATGTCCCCAGATTTGGCCCTTTCCTGTTCTTGTGACTCCATTTGCTACAGCAATGGTTTTGAAACTTTTTTCCTTGGAACCCACTTGAACAAAAATCATTTATGCCCAGAACCCAACAACTATGAATTTGATCAATGTTTTCCAGTGTTTCCGAAGTGACAGCAGGGGGCTCCGTGACCCAGTACCTGAGGGTCTGCAACCAAGTACTGGGTCCCAACCTGTAGTTTGAAAACCACTGTGCTATAGTAAAGCTTTTTCTCCCTACTTAACCACATCCTCATAATTTTTCTGGTATCCTGACTCAATGATGCTGGGCCATCCAGTCACTAGTTCAGGGCCATCCCTTCATGTCTTTGATATGGATACAAAACACGTCATAAAATCCACAGAGCCAACATCATTTCTGATGTAACTCCACTTCAGTCAGTGAAGTTGCACCAGGGATAAACTGGGTCCCTGGTTCTTCTTTCCAACTACTCCTTGTGTCCTTTTATAACTTTTCCCCCAAATCCTTTAAAAAAAAAAAAAACAACAGAACTATTTTTTTACATCCTTTTAAAACCAGATGACAGGATGCCTCATTCCTTTGTCTCTCATTAGAAAGAGTTAGTGATGAAAATCCTTTTGTTCCTTTGACATCCGTTCTCCTCACTCCATTTCTTTGAAACCATTTTTGCATTTTCTGAACTTAAGAACTGTGTCTTTAAACTTAACATCCTTACAAAGATATTCAATCAGTTGCTTTATGTTAATCCAGAGCCCACAATATCCACCATAAACTTATCTTTAGGATGATGTAGACTTTAAAAGAAAAACATAATGCAAAATATATTTTTAAAAAAAATCTTATTTTCCTCAAGCTCTTGCTTATTTTCTTAATTGTCTGCTTCTTTGAAAAAAGTAATTTATTTTTATATGCCACATTCTTCCTCCTGCTGTTCATCCTTTGAGGCACACAAATAACATAAGATCTAGATATCCATCTTCTTGCACCATTACCGTGGCTCTTCAAGATGCTTCTTTGAATTACTTGTGCTGCTGTAAGCATTAAAAGCTCTCGGTTCATATAATGTGGCCTTTTCAGTTAATTTAGGCACAGCTAGTATTGTTCATTAAGCACATTCAGTATGAATGGACCATCCACAACAAATAAAATGGCTTTGCACCTCTAATTCACTGCTGTAAATTTCAAATTCTGCTTCCCATTTGAGTATGGTTTGTTACCTATTATATCTTTTCTTTCTCTGCCAAGAGAAACATTTACAGCCAGTTTCCACTACTACTCATTGCTTCTTCCACAAGTTATCCCACTGAAATCAATGAGATCACTCTAGGAATAAAGCACTACGCAGTCTGAGTGAGGAGGCAGAATCTGGCTCTAAAATATTTGCATGTATCACCTTTTTCAGCAAAGGTTTAAGAGCATGCCTATAAACCATTGCTCCCTTCTGCTCATTGGCAAATGTTGCTGTTGCTAACAGGATGGCTTTCCAAAATAAATACATGAAAATAAATGTAAATTAAAACCATGAAAAAAATGCAAGAAATAGAAATTGGAAGAATTAGGACAGGATCACCCAGTTGATTATTAACAATCTCTGAAGTTCACATTAAGGAATCATTTTCCAGAAAATCTAGAAAGGAAATTTGTGACAGGGTGCTCTACTCACCACTTAATGTCACGCGTCATGGCAGTTCTGCATATTAGCTGTTCCCCACCGTTTGAATCTTTACAACTGTTTTAATTTGTTGTTACAGTGTAATCTGAACACATGACTTACACTCCCCTACATTTATTTCCTCCCATTCTGTAAGTTCCCCCATCTTCAAAGCATCTGACGAAGTGAGATTTTCTCCCACCAAAGCAAATGCAATAAATATATTTGTAAGTCTTTAAGTGCCACAGGCCTCCTTGTCTGTTTGTTTTACTGAACCAGACTAACATGGCTACCCCTTTTGATCTTTCCAGAGATTATACTTCAGCACTCTGTCTCTCTATCACTCTGTAACCCTCCCCTTGCTCCAGGAGTTGCAGCTTTCTCTTTGTGATTTTACCTTCTGGCCAGATCATTATGTGGTTTCCCCTTCTGGGGGCATTCCTTAAAATTCTTTCTGCTCAAGGGACATGAAGCTGTCATCACACCTGCTGCCCTGATCCTGTCACTCCTTCAGTGACTTAGGAAATCTTCTAATTCACTTCTCCAAGCAGTACCCACTCAGCAGTGGTTGGTAGGGGAACCAGGTCCATCTTTTCTCCAAGGTCCAGTCCAGAGCCCTTTATTACACACTCAAGATCAGCACCTTCTCTAATCCTACTCTTCTTGCCCTTGGGCTACTTCCTACCTTGCTTCCACTTATTCTAGTAAGACCTCACTTGCTCCCAGAATCTTCTAGGCCTGAGGAATTGTTACCCCTCCTTCTCTCTCTCATCCTCAGGGAGTGTGACTTCCACACTTCGCACTGCAGGCCCCTCTGTCGCCAGTCTTTCAGCTCTATGTAAGCTCCAGTCCACCTTCTCCCACACAAGTGAGCTTGCTCCCAATTAGTGGCTCCCCCAGCCTAAATCTCTCTCTTGTTTGCCACTTAATTAGTTGACTGGGCCTGCCTGGCCTAATTTATTTCTCTCAAGGCCAGTGTGAGGAGCCCATCCCATCACAACGTTATTTAATAGTCGTGTCATAACTGCCTTTCATAACTGAAGGTGAGAGAGCAAAAGACAATCTGTGAGCTATAGGGACATGCAGAATTATTATTAGAATTTCTTTAAAGGGAAATATATCTTAAAAGAAATACTCCATATACATAAATTGCTATTGTGTCTTTGTTCATTGGATCCAGAAAAATATGAGACAAAGAAAACATCTGACCAAGACGGTAATTAGAAATCCATTGGGGTCCCATGGAACAGATATGTTGCATGCTAGGATTGCATTGGTATACTTATGGGGGGACTGCTGCTTCTGATTGAAGAAACTGACATGATGTGGCTGGATGACAGTGTCTTAGAAACCTGGAATAGTGAGCAGTGGCTGCTCAACTTCCAAATGAAGAAGCAAATCTTCATGTAGTTATGTCAGGAACTTACACCAACCCTTCAGCACCAGCTCACTCATTTATGGGTGGAGGGGGAGAGGTGGCCATTGACTTTTGGAAGTTGGCAACAACTGTCAGCTAATGATCAATTGCCATCCACATTGGGGCCAAGAAGTCAAGAGTACAAGTCTGCCATTTTATCAGTACTGTAAACTACGTAATCCAAGTTCCTGAAATTATAGGTGGATTTCAGATGATGTGGCAAGTCTATATTGACAATGTGTCAGTGTAGACGTAGTATTTGGTAATGTTTCTGTAAATGGGCTCCAGGAGGTGTCCCACAATGCCCATCCTGACCACTCTGGGTCAGCAGTTTGAACTCTGTTACTCTGCTGACAGGCACTCAGGCATCCACCCATCCCCTTTAAAGGTCCAGGAATTTTTGAAATTCTACTTCTTTTTCATGTACCATGTAGAGCTCCCACGACATCTTTCCAGTTGACCATGGCAGTGCAACACAGCAAACACTGTCCTGACTGGAGCACATCAGAGCTGTTGGATCTGTTGCATATATGGAGAGAGGAGGCTGTGCACACTCAGCTCTAATCCAGCTGTGGGAACGTTGATACCTGCAGTCAGATTTCTCATGACATGTTGGAGAAAGGCTATGAATAGGAAGTGTCGTGAGACGATAACAGGGCTGAGGCAGGTCTACCAGAAGGCAAGGGAGTCAAAATGTCACTCTGGTGCTGTGCTGCCTGCCACGTCTGTAAGAACTGCACATCATCCTTGGTGATGATCCAACCTTCCTGCCAAGAGCTCTATGGATATCTCAGTAAGACTGGAGATAGCAGACAGGAGACTCAGGCTGGAGGACAAAGTCATGGATGAGCAGGTCAAGCTAGAGTGTGAGATGGGGCAAATTATAGGGTCTTCTGCTATGGTGGGGAGTCAGGACCTCTTTTTGACCCAAGAGGCTCAAGCCACTCCCAGCACTGTGTCTCCAGTGTGCATGATGTAGGAGAGGGGAGTTGGGTAAGTAATCTTTTTGAGTTGCTATTGCTCAGTAATAAGAGGTAGAGCTGTCCTTTGTCTGTTACATTCCAGAAGTAGGCGAAGGGATAAAAATCCACAAGACTAGCCGTGTTTCAGTATGCTTCACATTCCCCTGTGCAGCTAAGCAGTGCAGTAGAAATGTGTGTTAATGAATATTAAGATTTCATGGGAATCCTCCGGAGAAATCTCCAGGAAATTTTCTCGGAGGTATTTGCTAATCCTTTGCTCATAAGTGGTCTTAGCGGGTCGGCAGGAGGAGGCTTTTGCCTAGGGTCTTGCAGGGAGAGGGCCCTTCAATGGAGGGGGTGGCTAGGGGGGACTGGCAATGGGGCGGGGGCCTGGCAGGGGCCTTGGTGAGGCCAGTTGGGGGGGCTGGCTGGGAGGGTTGTGGGGCTGGGGAGGCAGGAAGCTGGCAAGAACCCTGGCAAAGCTGCGGGGGACATCAAAGATGGCCCCTCCCCACATGTCATGGGGGCACTTCATCCTTGACTTTTGCCCAGGGCCCTGGAATCCCTAAGACCACCCTTGACTCTGCTGAAGGGTCCTGTGCGGAGCTGCTTTGTTCCTTCCCCCAGGGTAGGAAACTTTCCTGGATCAATCAATAATCACTTGTGCAAGGACCAAAACAGCTCACAGGCGAGCAGCATATGGTCCTGGCTGGAAGCCTCATGCATGCAAGAACTATGGCTCTGCATCCTTGTGAGTGAGATATTGGCTACAGTGACCCTGCTTGTGGAAAATGGTGGCAGAATTTACAATTTTGTCCCTAGTTGTGTGCACTGATCTCCTTAAAATATCACCTAGAACCTTTGCCACGTCCTTTGTGGCCCCCCAGTCCTGGCTGGGAAGTTCAGAGAGCTCTGTCACTGCCAAGGGACAGCGAGAAACTGATTTTTTTTTAAAAAAAGAGGTACATAATAGAATAATTCGATGCTGTGTGTGCGCTGCCAATCATGTTTTTGTTTATTGTTTCTTGTGCTTCTGTAACTGGTGGCTCTCAGGGCAACCCCCTACACATCGGTGGCCTCCATCAGATCAGGAAGTGACTGAGAAGTAAAGAGGACATGTCATGTTCCAATCTCAGGTAAAAAATGCAAGGCATTGAAAGAGTGAAGGCATTGAAAAAGACTTTAAATGAAAACTGTAAAGGAGACAGGCAGGAGAGAAAGGTGAGCCAGGAGACAATTTTAGTAGGCCAGGAGCAGATGATAAAAATGATGGAGGACTAAACAAAGATGCTGAAATCCCTAATCATGCTGTAGGAAGAATTTGTGCATACTTACCTCCCCCATCCAATACTGAAATGCTTGCCTTGCCCTCTCCAAATTCCTCCCACACATTCCTTCCAGCCTCCCAACCCATCTCAGTATTCTGTTCACTCCCCACTCTTTGGACAGCTTCCAGAATGACAGCTAGACTTACACAGAAAGTCTACACTGCCCTTCACTATCTTGCTTCCCTCAAAGCATTTTGTGAATGTTGTTAATTGGTATTTAATAAAAACATACTCTCTGAAAGATAATCAATCTTTATTTGTCTCTTACACACAGCGGTTACTGCTGAAATTAATACAGAGTGGCAACTGGATCATTTGCAGACTACAAATTACAGTCAGGAATCATCAGAATTTTCATGCAACGTGGCAAGTTAGCAAAGCATGGCAGAGTGCTTTAGAGCAAGGCATCTTACTGGTGCTCATTGTTAAATGGTGCGAAGATTTGAATAGTCCCCCCTGTTGTATATTGCCAATAGCCCTTGTATCTGGCTGTGGAAAATCAGTCACCGGGTCAGACAAGAGGTTAGAGGGAAACTTTTCACCCTTAGCCTCACAAATATTATGCAGCATACAGCATGTTATTATGACATTGGGAATATGTTCCCCATGTAGCTCTATCCTGCAATAAAGGCAGCCCTAGGTGATAGCAATCTACCAAATACACATTCGATGGTCATTCTGCACTTGGGCTGCTTAGTGGTGATGTGCTCCTTGCTACTATCCAGGTTTCCTGTATAAGACTTCATGAGCCATTAGAAAAAGAAGTACACTGGGTATCCCAGGACCACGCTGAGCACTTCAATATCTCCCATTGGAATCTTCTGATCTGGAACGAAAGTCTCTGTTGGCAGCTTTCTGTACAGGCCTGTGTTCCTGAAGATGTGCATGTCATGCACCTTCCCTGACCTTCCCTCACATTGATGTCATTGAAAAGCCCATGGTGATCCACAAGCACCTGCAGTACCATAAAAAAGTACCTCCTTCTATTGATGTACTCTGTTCCAAAATGGCATGGTTCCAAAACTGGGACATGCATTCCATCCATCTTCCAGCTCAGTTAGGAAATCCCACTGCCACAAAACCTTCCACTTGTTCACGCACGTTTGCAAGACTCACAGTCCTTTGTAACAGAATGTGATTGAGGTCCTGCACACTTGTATTAATGCAGCTCCAAATGTGGACTTCCCAACTTCAACCTGATTTGTGACCTACTGGTAGCAATCTGGAGTTGCCAGCTTCCACACAGCAATTGCTATATTCTGCTCCATTGGGAAAGCAGCTATCATTTTGGTCATTCTACCATGACAATGCCAGGGAAAGCTCTGCACTCAATTGCAGGAAAGTAACTTTCCACATCCAAAAAATTTGCAGCACCTGGTCTTCATCCCAGATGCAGTGATGCAATCCCATCACTCAGCACTTGGTTCCCAAGTCTGAAAGCAGTGGTCCACTGTCCGTAGCTGCTCAATGAATGCCAAAAGGAATCAGTGTTGTGGTGCGCAGCAGGTCCAGCACCTGTAAGTCTGTTCAGATTGGGAGTTCATGATATTCTGCATGCTCATCCATGATGTGTTCGTAACAGTGACCATAACAATGGAGAACAGTGTAGGAGCCAAACAGAGATGGACGAGGGTGTGCATAGTAAACAAGGGCTATTGAAAAATGCTGGAAAACAGAGCCAGAAATGCATGGAATGATGGGATGGAAAAATTGCATCATGGGACTTTCAGCCTGCAATCATGATGCACTGCTATCCACTCTGCCGTCCCACAACTCCTAACTGCAGAAGGTGGCGAGTTGCTCTGTGCGATAGCTACCCGCAGTGCACTGCTCTCACTGTTGATGCTGGAGAACCAACTGTGGATGTGCTCAGCTGATGGAAGGAGTGTTGTGTGAACATGCAACAGAGATGTAATTATGGTGCTTTTTGATCGCTGGTGTATCTTATGTCAACAAAACTCTATAGTGTAGACAAGCCTGAGTAATTGCAGAATGGTGATGGAATGCACTTTTGGGCATTAGAAAGCTTATTAGAGATTCCTGTGGACCAATCCAAACACCAATGTGACCAACACAATTTGCATAATTGTCTCATGCTGTATCTTGCAGAAAGTATTTGAGGCTAAAGATGACAATTTCAGAGGTAAGTGGTGTTAGATATCAAGGGCCCAGGGCAGTTGAACAGTGACAGAATGAGGTATGTAAACCCCAGAATGCTCCGGGATTTGTTTCCTATAGACTAGCTGGCGTTAGCCCAGGGCAATTATGGGTACCCGAGGCCAATTAAGACCCAGCCAGGTGCCTGACAAAAACCTCCCTGCTCCAGACAGATGAGGCACAAGCTGATGGAGGAGCAAATACAGTGCCATGCAGATATGAGTTTTTTGAGGAAGACACAAGGCCTAGGTGGGGAAGTACTAGTTGAGTGGGGATACTTTCCAGGCACTGAGGTGTGAGAAAAGAAACTTTGCTCATGCAAGAGGGGGCAGGGAACAAGGGACTGAAATGGCAGAGGGAGAAAAACAGCCCAGGGGAATGCGTTGTGGACTTGGACACTGTCAACAGCACATAGCAGCAATTCCTAGGATTGAGACCCAGAGTAGAGGGTGGGCCTGGGTTTCTACTCCCGTATCCTTTCCCATAGAAGAGATGCCCTGGACCACAAGAGGCAGAACAGGGAGACCCACTAGCGTGGAGCTGGCAGTTTGTCACTGTGGGCACAAGGTAGATCTGGTTTGCAAACCAGGCAGCTGAAGTTCACTGACAAGCACACTGCTCTAGTTTCCTGTTGGAAAAGGAAAATTTGTGCCATTATTTGCTCACACATCAATGAACAATAGGGAGACAGAAGTTGCTTTGGACAATGTTAAGGGACCCTGTGGTGCTTCTGGAAAAGGATGATAGATCTTTGCTGCATATCTTGGCAAGTTTTGTCCCCCAGCAGCCAATATTCATATACCAACTGAAAGCAGATAAGTATGTGAAGATGTCTCCACAAGTTTAACACTTTTGTCTGTGGTTTTGGGCTGTGGAAGTGTAATGACAGCATGGAACAGTGTTTTTGTCATATTCTGACAAATATGTCATATTCTGACTGTACAGACCCAACACTGGTCCAGTCTGGGTTATTCCTGCCACTTAACCTTGTTGCCCAGCCAATCGGGGCCATCCTAATGACTCTGGCCACTAGGCCACACATTTCAGACAGCAAGGGCATCCATATTGAATCAGGCCATGAGGTCAAACTGCCCTGAAATGCAGGGTGGGAGGTTAAACTCACCTGCAGGGGTGACAAGGTCCCGGGAGAGGGGCAGAGTGTACCAACCCTGTGACATGTATTTAAGGGAGCTTTATGCGACACTCTTAATCATTGTTAAAGTACTTGAAAAACAGTTCACTAAGGCAATGGGAGGGGCTTCCCAAGTTTCTTCTTCATAATGTTTTCTACCACAGGACTGCACAGCACTTATCAGCTATTATGCATGAGTAGAATCAGGTTGAAAGAGCTGAACACTTGTGGGGGATAGAGGATGAGGCATCGTTAAAGCATAGCTCCCTGTCAGATAGCTTCACTATTCATTTTTTTAGTTTTGTTTCCTTTCTCTGTATTGTCACTTACATTATTTATAAAGTCATAAAGATCTTTATCTACACGTCTCTTCCATGCTGCATTATGGCACCGTGGACAGCAACTGTTATATCATAGCTTAGCTTATTGTCATGAAACCCATGGACTTGTTTTTTAAGAATAGAAAATTTATGACTGGAAACTGGAAGAATGGGAGTGTGGGAGAGACAGAGAATTCATTGCATTTCTATGCCATCAAATAGTTAAAAGAAATCACAGGCACGTGCTGTAAATCCTGCTGACCTGTTCCGAACATGGTGACAATAGCCCATTCATCATATTCAAAAAGCAAGGTACACACATGATTTAAGTGAATGGTAATTTTTATGTAAAAAGAGTCTTGGAACGCAGAACTAAACTGGTTTAACAGGACCTGGAAACAATGAAAGGGTTAAATTCCCTGAAAAATGTACAAACATTGAGATCTATGTATGCACCTGTCTCCTTGCCTTTCTTTGCTGCATCACCCTGACAAGTGGGTTGGAAACAGTTGCAGAATATTGTGCAGGGGAACAACCAGGAATGTCTCCTGTGTGGGATCTGGGGGCCAGGCAACAGGCTGTGATATCGGGACTGACTTGGGTTCATTGTTCCCCTCCTGCCAGCTCTGGGGGTTCTCCTGTGAGGGATTTCAGGTGCTGGGGGAGGATTCTGTGCTGGACATCCAACCACAATCCTCCTCATCATGTTGGGGGTTGGATCAATCACTTTAGCAGCAGCCTGATGTTGATGCATAGTCCCAGAGAGAAGTAGCCATGGTAGCAGATGGGCACCAAAAGCTTTCAGCCACAAGTTGCACTGGGGAATGCATGTGTGCATGGTCCCCTTGCCTCTGGGCAGACTCTGTTTCAAGAAGCTGGTTCATGAGTGCCTCATCCTGTCTAAGAGCCTGATCCTCCCTTACCCTAAGAAACTCAAATTACCCCGACTCCTTCGGTCTATGCCAATGAGAATGTCCTCCAGGCCCCTTTTCTGTTTGTCTCCACTGTCTCTGGGGTGCTGTTCCTGTTCTTCTGGAGGAATGGTTTCCCCATGAGCCTTGGTACAGCAGAGTTAAAGATAAGGGCATTAAAGGGTCCCACACTCCACTGTAGTTCTTGTTCACTGACAAAGATAGAAGTCTAGACAACAGTAGCAGGCAATAAAATAGGGTTATTAGGATCAGCAAACTTCTGATTCCAAACCTTCATCCCAGTGATTCCCTTTTCCTCCCTCTCCCATTTCATCTTTGACCTCAGGTTTTATATTGTATTTAACCAATCATTTTCTTTACAAATATTACAGATAATTCTTTAATCAATCCTACCATATTGTAATGTAATTCTCTACCCAAATTATACCCCCCCCCATCACAACTGATTTCTACAACTAATTATGGGACAGACAGAAACAATCAAGGGCTCAGACAGAAGCTGTCAATAGGTAACAGGATGACCAAGCAACACAAAATGTAGATTCTATAACCACAAGTGTTTGCATGCCAAACAGGATGCTATCAACTTAAGAGCAGTTTAGGATCCTCCTTTATCTTGAGGCGTTGGCCTCTTCTAATGTGCTGTGTTGTAATGTGTGGATGTGACTGCACACTTTCCAGTTTAAGGTCGTCCCTGGGGCCTTCTGCCTTTGCTTAGCCAAAGTACAAGGCCTCAGCCTGTCAAGCAGCCTGTGGTTGATTCTTTGATCTGCCAGCACTGTAGCACACTAAGTGGTACAAACATACTTAAAAACTCATAGGCCTTACAGGCAGGCCTAAATATCTGTAGTCTAACAGAGGGTTCCATTATATTTCATCCCTTATTTGGAGGAACCTAGGAAATCTTCCTACATGCTGTGCTGTTGAAGGTCACAATACTGAAAGTTGTCGGTATCTCAGGCATGCAAATGTTACAGTCACCTTTCTGCTCAGACATCTTTTGCAGCCCATGAGGAAGGAGCTCAGGGTAAATGTGGTAAGAGACCAGCAACACTGTATTTCGAATGTTGTAATTACATGAAGGGATTGGGAATGGTGGAGCTGTTTCCTTTCAGTTATCAGTTACTTCTTGGTTCTTTGAAGGCTGGACATCATCTGGAGAACATTACAGTTGTGAAGGTACCAGAATGGAAAAGAGCTGTCTTTCCAATCCTGTGGAAGAGTGCCAGAGAGATATTCTGTTAATGGTGCGTATGGCCACGTGGGAAGAGTTTGGTGAGCTACGAAGGTGGGTCAAGCACAGTTTCCATTAAATCTGAAGAATCAGCTTCTGTTTCTGGTACACCAAACATAGACTTGATTATGCTAACAGGACTGGGAATCAAAAGAAAACTGACTTGTTCTAAATTGTTCGCAGTGTTAGAGCTGTGTTGGTCCCAGGATATTAAAGAGCCATGTGGCCGAACTCATATCTTTTATTGGACCTACTTCAAGTGGCCTGTATTCTAACATAACAGATGGAGTTTCTATGAAAGAGGAACAGAGAACCAGAAAGAAGGTCCCCCCACCACATAACCGTGCTACTTCACCAGAATGTTTCGCCACTGTGTCCAGTGGACAGCAGCATTGAAATGAACAGGGAAAAACAGTCATGCCATGAGTGTATTTCCATCTCTGACTATTTGCATTTACACTACAATCTGCCACCTCACCATGGGCAAGAGATGTGGCACAGTGTTTGTTCAGCCACTGGCGAGAATGATTCACTCTCCTCTGCTTCTCTCAGCATCTGCAAAGTGCATCAGCACAAGGAAAGATCAGACACCAGTGAATGAGCATGGTAATAAATAGAGAAATAGTCACCAGGAGAATAGATGGCTTTGACAATTCTTGGCCAACCATTCCTTGCCTTCCTAGATCCAGGTGAGCCTGCAGCAAAGCCAGCAGCCCCTCCTACACTTCTGCACAGCTAATGTTCCTTAAGGGAAGTAAAATGGGGAAGTGTGGGAGGCCAAGGGGTGATCTGAGGTTTTAGAAGTCCTAAATATCATACAAACTGTTTTTGTTTCCACCTGGCCTTTTCCCAAAGCAGGTACATTCCTCCCTTGCCCACCTATCCTCTCAGCCCAGGGACTGTTGCTGCCAAAGTGCTGATCAAGAAATGGAAGACAAAGTGACACAGTGACTAATCATTAGTAATGTTTCTTATAGCTTCATGGGATTTCAGTATAATCACTGACTTATTGCTGTGTGTTGCTCAGGGACCTCGTGGGTGGCCAGCTTCATTGATACAAGAGAGATATTTCCAGGAAGTGTAAATGGGGACATAGGGTCTACTGTAAAACTTACAGCTGTGTTCACACGAGGCTTTTAATTCGAAACAACCACTGTTGGAGGTCTCTTACTTCAAAACAAGGAAAATAATTTTGATATAATAAAACCAGTTATATATCAAAATGAGGGTTGTTTCAAAATAACCACATCTGGCTCTGTTATATCGATATGCCCACATATCGATATAACAAAATGACCTATGCACCCTGGGAGGAAGTCCCACCCCCCCCATCACCCTGGCCGGGGAGAGGATCAGCACACTGGCCAGGGTGCTGAGGGGAGGTGCGGAGGGTCGGCGAGTGCGGGAGCCAGTTTCCCCACTGCCTCCACTTGCGGGCAGCGGGGGGGCGGTTGGTGCAGAGGCAAGAGGTAAGAGCCAGGCAGAGGATTGGCTGGCAACATGTCCCTGCCAGTGGGCTATGTTGCCACACCTCCCAGGATGCCCCACTCCTCAATCGAAATAGCAAGTCTTGTGTCCAGACTTGCTATTTCAGTTTGGTGGTTTTCCTTAATTTGATTTAAGTTAAATCGAATTAAGGATTTTATTTTGAATTATCTTATTTCAAAGTAACTTATTTTGAAATAAGCAGCTATGTGTGAACATAGCCTACCAGCCTCAAGTTCAAGTTCCTGATCTGTGTTTACCTGAATAGGGTCTGCTGAGAGCAGGTGCTGAGGCATATGCTCCTCTTTCTCTGGGTCTCCCTCACCAGTCCACATTGAGGTCTTGTCCTGCCTTTCATCAGAATCCCTTCATGTGATGGGGATGGGGGGATGAGGAGGGGGTTGTGAGTTACTTCAGGCTTCATACTTTCAGTTCTGAAGAGCACCTCGTTCAGCTCATTGTGGCAGGAGATGCAGGTGGTTTCTGCCAGATGTGTTTGTTTGAATCCCTCACCCTATGATGGGGGAGCCTCAGGGACTTCATATGCCCCTGGCACTGCCCAGAGTCCAGTGAATGTTGTCTCCTTTATACATCTGGGTAAGGGTAAAGCAGCAAAGGGTCCAGTGTATTGTGGGAATGGCCCAGGAGGACTATGGATAAACCATCCTGGTACATGCCCCTTGCCCCCCATCAATAGCTGGCACTGTAAAACAGGTATGGGGCCATGCCACGGTGAAGAGGTGTACATATCCAAACCCCTCGTGTGTGCAAACTAGCTTGCTGTGCACTGTCCTTTGGGAATGTGCTTCAGATGGTGACTATGGTGAAGTTTTACCATTGTGACACTCTGGTCCCTGATGTTCACCCTTATAGTGTAGTTGTTCCTTGTTTCATGCAAAGGTTATCATATAAGTTGTTTTGGAATGCTCATGACATACTGAGCATTATTGTTCTAATAATATCTTTGTTTCAATGCCATGAAGATAGTTATGTGGCTTCACTATGTCATATTCCCAAAGCTGTCTCCTCATGGCTTGAAAGAGAGCCAAACTAAACTCTCCAAGGGTATGTCTACAATGGAGCTTTAGGTCAACTTAACCTTCCTTAAGTAGACCTAAGGAAAGCTCTGTTCACAGTAGGAATTTATTAAGTCGACTTAAGCGCTTCCTTAAGTCGACTTAATAACACTACCTCTTAAGGTTGACTTACTTTTAAGTTGACCTTATTAAGTTGACTTAAGCCAGTGTAGATGGGGCACAGCCTTTAAGTTGACTTAACAAGGTTGACTTAAGTATTAAGTTGACCTAGCAGCTGCCAGCGTGGACATAGGCAGTCTACAGGAGTTTGTCAATTTTAAAAGGGATAGCCAAAAAATAAATCTGTTAGTCTTAAAGTGCCACACAACTCCTTGGTGTTTTTTTACAGGAGTTTGGAATGTGGATGCTCTAAGTCAACTTAACAAGGTCGCCTTTAAGTCAACTTAAAGTTGACCTTGTTAAGTTGACTTAGCAGAGCCTCCAGTGTAAATATACTCCAGGAGTAGAGGTGTGGTTTATACCACCTCAAGGCATGCATTGGATTATCCCAGCTCAGTTTTCCAGGAACAAAGGACTGGGCTGGGTATCAAGAGAGAATCAGTTGGACTCTCCAGTGAGCCACCTACCTTTCCTTGGCCAGAATGGAAGCATGATGCGGTAATGACCATTGCCTCAGGACATGGATGAAACCGTACAAAGCCATTGTTTGTCACCTGACCCTGGGGTGTCAGTGGAAAAGCCCCAGAGGAGAGAAGTAAAATGATAAATAAAAGGGGAAATATTGGTCATTCTCTCTCTTCCACCTCCTTCTACAAATAGCAGAGAGCAACTGAAATGCTGACCAAAAGAAAGAGCCTTGCTGAAGGGAAACCAGCCAGCCTGTGGTGAGAAATGTCTAAGTCTGTAAGGTTACTGAGAGTGTTAGTTTAGAATGTGCTTTGTGTCCTCTTGATCACATCTGACTTGCTTATCCTTTGATTTATAATCCTTTGACTTAAAATGCTTCTGTAGTTAATAGATTTATTTGTTTCATCTAAAGCAATGTATTTAGTTTGAAGTGTGTGGGAGACTCCATTGGGAATAACAAAGCTGGTGCATATTAATTTCTTTGTTAAACTGATGAATTTATAGGAGTTCACATTGTTCAGTGGGCAGCACTGAACATTGTAAGACAAGTTCCTAGGGTTGCACCTGAGACTGGGGGGTGCTAGCTAGGCTCGTTCTGTTGTATGATCCATAGAGTGGTTGGCTAGAAGCACTCTCTCACTGGTTAGGAGCTACTTATATGCTGAAGGCTGTCTGTGAACACCCCAGGTATGGGAGGCTTTGTAGCAGAGCAGAGTAAAGCAGACTCCAGGGGTGCCACAGCAATATGCCCATCCAGATTGCATGAGGGAAATGTCATAGGCACAACAACACACGTGTGACCATGTACAGTTGCAAGTGTACAGACAGCATTAGGCTTTAACCACACAGCAAGTTAGTGGGTAACAAACCAGGATGTATACCTACCATGAGGCAGCTAACAGTGGACTAACTTGGCACATGGATACCGCCACAGTACAATGCATGTCTCACCGTGCAGTTTAGCCTACTGCTGCTTGGTTCAAAAGTAACGGCATCATAGTGGTGTCTACATGGAGAGTTGACGCACTGTAGACTTGCATCCTGGGTCGCTGTACTCTAACTCACCATGTAGACAAGCCCCTAGAACAGGTGGGCTGGATCTGGCCCACCAAGGGTGCTGATCTGGCCCATGGAGCTGCAGTCTACACTGTGCCTGGAGCTAGGTGGAGGAGCAGTGAACAACAAAGACAGGCTAGTTCCCTCATCTTCGAAGCAGCTGATGAAGTGGGATTTTCTCCCACAAAAGCTCATGCAAAAAATAAATCTGTTAGTCTTTAAGTGCCACAGAACTTGTTTTTTTGTGCTTCTGATTCACTCACATCTGATCCAAGTCACAGCACAGGGGAACAAAGGAAGCGCTCCAGCCAATCATGGCTCAGCTCTGCTGTGGTCTGGTAACCAATCACAGTCTCAGTCACAGCAGGGCCGGCCGGGTTTCTGCAGAGCCATTGCACTATCCCCACCCCAACTGTTCACTGTCAGTCAAAATGCTAATTTGATTGACAGCACATTGCACAAATCACACATAAGAAAGGAAAAAGAGGCTGGGGCCCATGTGGGAATAAGCCAATCAAAGGCCAGCTGGGACTGAGTCCAATCAAAGGCCAGCATGCTGAATGACTGACAGTGAGTGGCGGGAAAGGGAGAGGCAGGAACCCAGCCTGCCTCTGTGGCTGTGACTGAGGCTGATTGCCTGCCCCCATGTGATCGGGGAAGTGGAAAGGGAAGGGGAAGTGGGTCTTGGAGCTGCGCAACAGAGGAGTGGGGTCATGGAGCCAGTGCGAGGAATGGGAGCCCACAGGGATGGAAAGGGAAGATGTCAGAAAGCCTGCAGGCTTGGGGAGGGGAAAAGGGAGCCCATGCCTCTCTGGACATGGCACGGGAAGGGGTTGTAGAACCTGTGCGCATACATGGTCTGTCAGGTGTCCTTAAAAAGCTTGGAATAGTAGAGACTCCACAACCTCCTGTTCAAATACTTAACTATCATTCATAGTTAGCAAGTTTTTCCTAATATTTAACCTGAATCTCCCCCTGCAAACTAAACTGATTACTAGAGCCCTGCACAGATACAAATACGTGGATCCATATCCAACCTGCATCCTCAAGAAATGGCCCGCGGATATCTGTGTTGTATCTGTGGATGTGGATATAATGCAGATATCCACGGATATCTGCATATTTGCAGGGCTCTAGCTCTGTGCAGATAAAAATATGTGGATCTGTATCTGATCTGCATTAACAAGCAATGGTCTGCGGATATCAGTGTTGTATCCGCGGATGCAGATATCATGCTGATATCTGCGGATATCCGCAGATTTGCAGGGCTCTACTGGTTACTTCTTGTAGCCAAAATGAAGAGAAATGGATCCCTACCTTTTTTAGAACAACCTTTTACATATGTGAAGACTGTTATCAAGCCCCCTTCAATATTTCCATCCCCTAGACTCTTCATATGAAATGTCTGGTAATAGAAAACTAATTAAAGATGCTTCCCAGAACTGTGGACAGTAAGACGGATGAAGCTGAACAAAAAATCTATTGTAGATGGAGTTCAGTAAAAGAACTTTTTTTGGAACAGTTGCTCTTTAGTTTCTGACTATGGGCCAAATTGCAAACCCCTTACATTGGTAACCATTTATACACATGAGTAGCCTAACTGAAGCCAGGGGTAACTGCTTGCTGGGGTACTGTGTTTGTGGTCTGATCCTGTTTTACAATATGGATAAGATGTATGTGGCTGTGCAAGACTTCTGTCTTCCTCCAAGCCTACCTCAAAAGCATCCCCCAGTGGGTCTGAAGACCCTATTCATAAGACAACATGTTGTTTTATAATGTTTTGAGGGTGTAGATACTGTTCAGTGTTAATCTTCCATGCTACACAGAAATAACAGTGAATTAAAAATCCCACATTGGTTTTTTGTTATAAACCTTCCTTTGTAAAGCAAGGAAATATTTTCAAATAGCATCTATCTTGTTGTTTGCAAATAGCATCAATCTTGCTGCACTGCCCTCCTCTCCAGGACATGGGAAACTGGATTTGAAATACTGTCTCAACAGTGCAAAATGCAAAATTCTGAGATTGAAAAGTGACTCTAATATGGAAAATTAGGTTATAAAACACTGTGGCCTTCACAGAGCCCAAACATTTGAAAACTACAGCTTGGAGCAGAAGGGATAAGGTGATAAATATGATAAGTCGACCTAATAATAGTAATACATAATGATTCTGATGGTTCCAAAATTATTTTTAGAAAGGTATGCATTGCTGAAATATGTGCCTGAAATATCACCCACTGAGACTTCAGCATAATTAAGCAATGATTAATCAATAGTTAACTAAAGAGATTAAGCTCAGGAGTAAAAATTAATTGAAGTTAAGTGAACTTTGACAACTTGTATTAAGCTAAAGTTCTAATTAACAAAAGGATTGTGTATCCTCTAAGTGGAGGGATATGCAAATTTCAGATGCCAACGAAGGGTCGTACTCATCCTAAAGATGCGCACATACTACTGAGGAGTCTTTGATGGGGAACTATACATCTCAGTTTTAAAGGAGAAGCCGATCTACTTTTCCCTGCTTGTTCACTGCATTAATTATTATAATGAATTATGAATTTTGATACCTGTAGAAACAAATATAGTGAAGAATCAAAGTGAATGGAGGGGCACATAATTCAGTATGAAATAGGCAACATGAAATAAGATTGTTTTGATCAGTCTGTAAAGGATGAATCAAAGAATGACTCTTGAGCCAATGTGAAAAGGTGGTTCAGTCCACATAAGGGCTCTGGTTCGGAAACACAGCACAGCACAGCAGCTGCAACCCAGGGATGAAGTGGGGAAACAGAAAGAGGATTTGAAGCTATTTTCATATGTCATCAGGAGTCTGGGCTACTCCAGGAGCTGAAATTCAGTCAGAGTAGGGTCTAGATGCTTTAATGCACATTAGCCCAATCCATGCTGGCAATGTGTTCCACTACAACCCAGAATCCCCATAGCACCATGCACTGTGGATCTTCCACCTGTTACCTTTTGCGCACCCTGTATATGCGGGTGTTCAAGAAGGCCAGCATAAAGATGTATACAGGAGGTTTATGTTACTTATACAATCATAGAATATTAGGGCTGGAAAGGACTTCCAGAGGTCATCTAGTTCAACCACCTTCTAAAATCAGGACTACTACTAAATCATGCCAGCCAGGGTTTTATCCAACTGGGTCTTAAAAGTTTCCAAAGATGGAAATTCCACCACCTCTCTAGGTAACCCATTCCAGTGCTTCATCACCCTCCTAGTGAGAAAGCTTTTCCTAATATCCAACCTTCTTAGCTGTAGTTTGAAACCATTGCTTCTTGTTCTGTCCTCTGTAACCACCGAGAATAGCCTAGCTCCCACCTCTTTGGAGCACCCCTTCAGGTAGTTCAAGGTTGTTATCAAATCCATCCTCAGTCTTCTCTTCTGCAGACTAAACAATCCAAATTCCTTTAGTCTCTCCTGGTAACTCATGTTCCCCAGCCCCCTAATCATTTTTGTTGCCCTCTGCTAGACTCTTTCTAATTTGTCTACACCCTTCCTGAGGTGGGGAGCCCAAAACTGGACACAGTATTCCAGATGTGGCCTCACCAGTGCTGATAAAAGGAAAGAATCATGTCCCTCAATCTACTGGCAACACTCCTATTGATGCATACTCATAATGATGCATACGCTTGCATGGGAGCTGGTTATGGTTCATGAACAGCAGAACCAGACTAAGGCAGGGGCTTTAGGGCCTGCAGTCCTGGACCCTCGACTAAAGAGAGTCCTGCTGCCCCACCCACATCCAGCCACGGCTGGCCTGGGAAATGCACTGCCATCACTCACCATTGGCCTGCTCACCCTGCCCTCCTGTTGGCTGGTCCAGTACTGAATGATATGTGATTTGTCCATAAGCACTGGGTAATGAGGACTTCCAAATATAAATGTGGCAAACTAGCTGAAGTCCCATGGGCAATTTATATGGATGCTCAGAGGGCACCTGTTCATTTGTTTTGTGGTTTCTGGATCAGTGTGAAGCAAAAGATGAACCTGAGCTGGACATTCAGCTACAGACACCTAATAACTTAAAAGTGCATGTGGACGTGAACTTTTTTCAACTCTCTGCCTAGGATTCTCTCTAGAATGAGTCAAAAGGAGACATTGAGCAGGAACACCCCTACAAATTTGGCTCATATCAGGAGATAGATTAACATGACCCATATCTTTTGCTATATGGGAAAGAATGGAGGAATATTTCTAACTGAAGAATCAGGAGTAGGCCACTGCTAGTGTCAGGATACTGGACCTGATGACCCAGTGCTCTGGCAAGGTATCCTGTAATCATAGTTGTAAGGGAGTCCAAGAGAACTCAGAATTATGTGAATGTGAAACCTTTTTCTTCTTTGAGTTAGCCTTTCTTATTATTAAACCACAGTAACATCTAACAATTTGAATGAAGAGAGACCACCACTGTGCTAAGCATTGAACATACACTGTGAAGTAAGAGACATGTCCTGTTCCAAAGAGCTTACACTCGACACAGAGAAGACAGGTAAAATGTGGGAGCTGGAGCGATGTGACCAAGCTCAGAGTAGATCAGTGGCAGAGTTATAGCCCCCAGAGGCAGTTATAGCCCCTAGTTGCCTACTCATTAGACCACACTGCTTCTCTCATAGCATGCCTGAACAAAATCAGACTAATAAAGTGCACACAGGATGATTCCACTCAGAAGGCTATAGAAATGTTCATTATTAATACACCCAACATTATCATATTTCCTAGTTTCCATTTGCTGAGGGATAGGAAGCTGTCCGCAGTCATTAAATAAACACTGAGGGTAGTCATTTCCAAATACACTGCAGATTTGTTAATGGCATCTATTCCACTTCTTATCATGTGAGATTTCTCTCTCACACGCACATACCCACACCACTGGGACACAGCACACAGCCTAGACATCACTTAAATGACTCAAAGGACTCTTCTCTGTTTGGTCAGGGTGAATTGCATCCTTCACTCCGGCATCATCTCTCCAACTTGGAGGCAGACCATCCTGATTTTAAATTTCCGTGGTCTGAGATTCTCCTTGTAATGATGAATCTCTTGTCTTTCGATCCCTCTTACCTCCACAAATGAAAGAGTCCTGCAACTGCTGAAATTGGGCTAATTAAAGCAGCTATTTCTAATCTCATTGACCTGCATTTTAAAGCTCAGCTAGGCAAGGAGGGGAAAACACATTTGATTAGAAATGCTTTTGCCAGTTATTTACATCAAAGTGTAGATTGCAGATGAGTAGATTAACTGGACACAGACTGCTGCAGTTTCTGTTTATTAACAGAAAATAAACAGTAAGACAAAATGAGATCTCGGGATAGTCTCATTCCATATTTCTCCACAGCAGATGACAACATCTTTTTTTCCCCTCTTGGATGAAGCGCGATAAAAGGTGTGTGAAGCTATGACCCACCGAAAGTACTTCCTTAAACTGCACAATCTTCGACTGTGAGTTCTAAAGGGATAGGCACATTAGCTTAGTTCAGCAAAACAAACAAGAAGTGCTGTGACACTTAAAGACTAACAAATTTACTTATTATATGAGCTTTCATGGGAGACAATCCCACTTTGTCAGACCCTTTGAAGCTATAAAGTAGCATTTATGCTTTGCACTGGCCTTCTGCACAGGGTGACTCATAGTTGGAGCCCTGCAAGGATACAAATAAGTGGATCCGTATCCAACCTGCATCTGCAAGAAATGGTCTGCGGATATCTGTGTTGTATCCGCGGATGAGGATTTAAGGTGGATATCCATGGATATCTGCAGATTTGCAGGGCTCTACTCATAGCTGCCAGGTTTTGCACAAGTCTGTGTGTTTGCACCTTAAGCTAATTTGCATATTTTCTAATAACTTTGAAAATCAGTGCAATTTAGAGTTGGTAAATTGCCTCAGCTTTGGTGAATGAAGTCCTTTGTTGAGTGGTAAGGCAACAGCACAGTAGGCTTTCCCACACCCATTTGTGACTGGCATGCCTCACCCTGATTTGGAGAACATGGAGGGGATTTTCTCTAGGGGTAATAGGAGAAGTTTGGTCTTTGTGTCCCAGGCCATTTTGGGTCTTCTTCTGATATTGCTGCATAAGGTGAAGTATGGTACTGAGTTTGTGAGGAGGGAACTGGAAAGGAAATTTCTTAACTTCTCACAGGGACACAAGACATCTTTTGTATGGGAACAACTTTTAATTCCTCCTGAGCTGCGCAGGATTCAAACCACTGACTTACAGTGCATCAGAGTCTTTTTCCATTCACAGTGACCTGAAGAAACTAACAATGGATGTGTCTATATTAGGGGCTTAAATTGACTTAAGCAAAGCCAGGCTCTATTTAGAATTTATTAAGATGACTTACGAGTACTTGCTTAAGTTGGCTTAATAACTCCTGCCCTGTAAGTGAACTTCAGCGTTAAAATCAACTTCAAAGGACAGGAAGCTCTGGGCCCTGCCCCACTCCTGGTTCCAATTGGGCTCCCAGAGCCCAATCCGGCTCTGGGGGCTGATCCGGCCCCAGCCACTGCTGCTAGGAGCTGGCTCCCGTTGCCCTCAGTAAGGGGCTGGGAGCCTGATCTGGCTTCCAGCCCTTGCACCATGGGCAGGTGACTGGGACCCTGGTCAGTTTACCAGCCTAGGAGCTCCCAGCCACCTGCCTATGGCGCAAAGCAGCTTTGCACCAGATCAGGCTGCAAGCCGACTCCTAGTTCCTGCAGCCTGCAGCAAGGATCTGGGGGCCAGATGGGGCTCCCACACCATCTCCACAGATGGCGGGGGCTGGCAGCTGACTCCTGCCCTGGCTGCTTGCCAGCCCCCGCTGCCTGCAGAGAGGGGCTGGGGGCTGGATCTGGCCTCAGCTCCTCGTCACATGGCAGGAGCCGGATCAGGCCCTGGGGACAGATCAGGGCCCCGTTGCCTGATTGCACCCTGGGGCAGGGCCCAAGCCTGGGCCTGGGTATGTTTAGCAATGCAGACATACCCCAAGGCAACTTCACAAGGTCAACTTAAAGTCAACCTTGTGAAGTTGACTTAAAATGGCCACGTAGTGTAGACATAGCCAATAAGAGCTAATGTAGGAGCCATCCTATCCACCTTAAATAGAGGAATACTGCTTTAAGGACAATATTACAAGATCAAGTACTTAAAAGTTAGGAAATGTCAGTATGACGATACCAGAGTGACTTTAATTTGGCCTGGAGGTGTCTGTTTATTATGATACAAACTCTTTAGTTTCATCAGTGGTGTCACTGGGGGGATGCTCAGGAAGCCTCAGCTCCCCCTGAAACTCAGGGACAGTCCCCGAGCAGCACGCCCCAAAACTGTGTGGGGGTGCACCATCGCATCCCTGCGCAGGGAAGACAGCCAACAGCTGCTGCCTCTACCCGGCCAGAAGACAGGGTCTTCTGGCCATAAGGGAGCTACACCAGGCTGGGCTGGGAGCTTTCAAAACTCCCACCCTGGCCTGTCCCTTCTCTGAGCATGCTCAGGACAGGGTCATGCCAGGGGCTTCAGCCCCTGCCATGGCCCTGCTCTCTGCCGATGTCCAGTAAGGGAGCCGGGGGGACAGGGACAGGCTTGTGGGCCTGGTGGCGAAAGGGCATGGGGGAAAGAGTTGGTGGGGGACAACGGCAGGACTGGGGGGGCTCGAGAAGGGCTCGGGAACTGGCGCTGAGCATCATTAGGGAAGGGGTCAGGGAACGAGTTGGGGGTGAGGTGGAAAGGGAATGGATCCAGGCCCCAGCAGCCATGGGGGGCTGCCCCCCCCCAATATTTATTTCTCCCAACGCCCCTGAGTTTCATGATCACATACAAGTTCCAGAGGGGTAGCCATGCTAGTTTAGTGCAGCAAAACAAACAAGAGTCCTATGGCACTTCCAAAGACTGGCAAATTTATTTATTACATGAGCTGCCATGGGTAGGGTATTCTACTTACGAAACCTCATGCATTAAATAGATTTGTTAGTCTTTACAATATGCCATCAGACTCCTTGTTTGTTATGATCACATACAGTGGATACACACTCAGCAGAGTATGATCTCAGGTCCTGAGCATAGTGCAAACCTGAAGTAAAGCAGTCACTGGTAGAATTAGAGCTCTGCATGGAGAAGATGATGACAGGAAAGATTTTCCTAGTAGATCGCACAGCTGTTGGTGAGAGACCAGTTGACTGCTGGGTATCACGACTCCTACATTCTGCTTCTGGCCCTGGGACCAGAATGTGAACAAGTGATCAGAGCAGCAGCATAGCCAATCCTGTAGATTTGGCAGAATTTTTCTGAAAGGCCATCAGAGGGGATGTAGCTGGTTACAAGAGAGACCTAGGGTATTTTTTCTCCTCTGCTCTGCTAGAAATGATTCTGTGGAACCTTTTACTTTCTTTGTAAAACAATTGTAGTTTGCCATGCTGGAGGTGCAAGGCCTTAGTTATAAATAAGGGATGTTGTGATAAGGGACCCCATGGTGTCAATTGGCAGAGTGTATAAAGGCCGTGTAGGGGTTTACAGCAACCCCTTTTGTATGATGTCTACATAATAGTGTAAAAGGTTGGATGTGAGGTCTTTACCAACAGCCAGTAATGCACTGGTAATGCTAATCATTGCAAGATGCACGTGCAAATGATGCTTAAGGAGTTGATTTTATGCAGAGATACATATGTTCTTAAAAGCATGTGAGTTAGGTGAATCACAAGGAGGGGAAAAGCACGTTGGGTTCAGACAGGGAGCAGGAGACACCTCTCTGCCTGGTTTTTAAGTGGTTTGCGGTGTATATCTCTTTGCATTACTGAGCCTGGTGCTAGCGAAGAGGTAGTGAGTTCACATGACTGCAGGTCTGAAGGAAAAAAAAATAAATAAAAACCAAGAAACAAAATCAGCAGGGGAGCATCCTGTTTAGTGTAAAGAAAACGGAACTCCAAAGTACAACTGGGCATACCCACTGCTGCGATACAGGCAGTATCCTTCACCAAAGAGATAAAGCAAAGGAGGATCACAGTCTACTTGGCTGAAAAATGCAGCATAGAACTTAGGCGAGCTAAGCCTCATTAGACAAATCAGTAACTTCTTAATTAAGTGTAGGCCGTAGAAGGCAAGTTATGATTTTATTTTATATGTAACGATTTATTTCCTGTTGTTCTCAAACTTTCCTGTCTATTTTACCCCTTTTAGGATCTGATTTCACCTCAGTACTTGTTTACAATATCAGGACATAAAAATACAGAAGTGTCAAAGCACACCATTGCTGAAAAATGGCTTACTTTCTCATTTTTACTAAGTAATTATAAAATAACAGTTGGAATATAAATATTGCATTTACATTTCAGTGCATCATATTCAGAGCAGTATTAACGAGTTATTGTTTATATGACATTTTAGTTTGTACTGACTTTGCCAGTGTTTTTTTATGTAGCCGGTTGTAAAAGTAGGAAAATGTATAGATGAACTGACATAGCCCCAGAAATTTGTGGGTACCCCTAAGGGTACGTTTACTCCTTGTTGAGAACCCATGATCTACACTTTGTTAAATAAACTTTTACTTGTTTTCACTATAAATATATCTAAGTGCTGTGTACAGCCAGTATGTACTGATCCTTTGGGAGCAGAAAGTCTGTGAATTCTGGAAGCGTCAAGTGGACAAACACTGCCAAGATAATTTCAAAGATTTAGGGGTTGGAGTTTGTCTATTGTTAACTTGCAAAGGGACAGCAGATCCTGCACAGGCTGAAAGCAGAAAGCTTGTGTTGCCGATCAGTATAGTTGGGGAGTTGACTCCCAGCTGGCACAGACAAGGCCTCCTCATGTTAAGGGCTGATGACTCACAAGCATTGGTACCTCCAGAAAGGATCACAGATGCAAACATTGGTAACAGCAGTGCATAGCAGAGCCTGTATTCTGGTTCCAAGTCATGTGTTCCCTCCCCTAGGCCAAACGTATTTTGCTGAGCAGGGTTTTGGTCATTTTTTCCCTCTGATATTTGATCTGAACTGGGAATATGTGTGGTGGAGCTGCCAAACGTGAGAGTGCACAACCCTAGGCAGAACTGGGGAATTCCACTTTACTGTAACAGGAAGCAAGAACAAGGATTAAGCACAAAAAGGCACCTCTAGGAATCAGACCCTTCATGTCTAATATTGGAGGGCACCCAACACTGGATGCACTCCAGCTTTGGGAACAGTTCTGAATATATGGCCAAAATGTTTAAGAGGAAGCCATTTTTGCCTCCGATTCAAACTTGGAGCAAAACATTTGCAAAAGCAACATGCACAATAAAAACAACTAGAGAACCTTAGGCTATGTCTACATCTAACTGCTTAGTTCAGACTTGCTTAATCCAAGCTAAGCAGTTCGGGGTTAGTTCAAACTAACCCTGGTTAGTTCAAATTAACTGGAACTTTTTAGTTTGAACTAACCGCATTTTTTTAGTTCAAACTAAAAAGTCAGTTTGAACTGACTGTTTAGTTCAAACTAAAGAAATGCCATCAGTTCAAACTAACCACTTAGTTCAAACTTATTTAGTTCAAACTAGCACAGCTACATCGTGCTAATTTGAACTAAAATTCAAACTATTTTCGAACTAAGCGGTTAGTTTGAACTAACCATTAGAAGAAACTAGTTCGAACTAATCTTTGCTTAGTTTGAACTAAAAAAAAAATTAGTTTGAACTAGGCAAAGCCTAGTGTAGACAGGGATCAAATTAGCTCAGATTAAGCCTCCTTAATCCAGACTGATTTGCTAGTGTAGCCACAGCCTTAAAGATTAACAATTTCTTTTGGGCATAAGCTTTTGTGGGCTGCAACCACATGGGTTGTAGCCCACAAAAGCTTATGTTTGAATAAATCTGGTGGTCTTTAAACTGCTACAGGACTCTCGTTGGTTTCTCTGTACACAGAGACTAACACAGCTACCTCTCTGGAACAATTCACAATAAAATAAACTGGAAGACAGTCAGGTTGATTGCATCGACTTCCTGAACAGTCTCTACTGGTAGCACAAAGAAAACCTTGCAATTCATGCCTCAAATAAATCTGTCATTGGTGTCACGAAACAGCCCATGGATGTGATCACTTATTTAATATTAAAATAAAGCAAACACCATTTGATTGTTAAAGGAGCATTAGAGGAACTCTGTGCAAGAGATTACTCATGTTGTGCCATTATTATATTTAATAAGCACACCAAGTGTATGCAAATTATTTTCTTACTGCAGTGGATGCATTTGAAGTTTCTACCAGATGGAGAGATAGTATCCATTTTGCTGGCATAATCTATTGAGGTATAGGAAATCAAATCATCTAAGTCTTTCAAAAATGGAAGAGATATTTCTAACTGCTATCACTGCATAAAACCAAGCAAATGGGCTCACTCTAAGAGATGTTGAATGCTGTCAACTGCCAAGTCAGTGGAGAAGAAAATACTCAGCACCTCACAGGATTGTGCCCTATATTCTCCAATTGTGGTTCTTCCATTACTGAAAATGGGAATTGCACAGTAAAAGCCTTGGATGCTGAGTTCAGAATTTACTTTTAAATTTGCATTTTCATTACCTGTTTTAAATGAGAAAGGCTTTGCATTTTCACAAACCTTGATAGCTACAGCAAACCAGGTAGATATCAGTTACAATATTTATTAATGTCACGTGCCAATAAATCTTTGAAACAATAAATATCTAAACACCTTCCTGAGGTTTGCTTGTTAAATGCCAATTCAAAAATGCCTACCCATCTCTCACATGTTTAATTTATAAATGTTGAATAATTCACTTTTGTTAACTATATGACAAGAGAACAGATCTCATTTCAAATCTCAGTAAGCTTCCCTTTAATAGGCAAATGCATCAGCCTATGATGACTGCCTCAATTAAATCTAAATTATCTCTGATGCTTAATTTTTATGTTTTCCTAAACGGAAGAAGGATAAGTTGTAGCCCAGAGCAGTCCAACGCTGCCTTATGGGGCTGGTAGCTAATGTTTCAGTTTAAAGGTTTGCTTCAAGGACATTTCTTCTTAGAGATGCTAGTTCTGTTTAGATGGTAATGTGGGAGGTGCCTATATAAAAGACATTGCAACAATAAGACTGTAACAATGTGGGAGGGGCCTAGATAAAAGACATTGTAATTGTCTCTTAGCAATACTGTAGGTGAAGCTGGCAACAGTTTATTTTATGAGAAGGCATTTGAGTGACACTGCTGCTGACAAGTTTCCTTTTTTATTGCAATAACTAATGGAATCTTAAATTCTGATTTCAAGGTTGTCATTGTGCCTTGGTTCACATAGGTTGGCTGGTCAATAGAAATCCCATGGGCATATGGATGAAGGTAAGATGTCTCTAAATGGTTCTTCTAAAGTGTGGCATCCAAAGGAAGTCTTTGTCTGAGGAGATCTTTTCTCTTACATTCTGCAAAGGGCCATTGGCAGAGGTAAACAGAGACAAAGTCCTCAGGAGAATGATCACATGGAACCGGTGTGATCCTGCATGAGCAGCGCTCACATCGTCCTCAGAATCCGTGCTCAGTCTGAAGTCAACGGATGTCTTCCCACTGCCCTACTCCAACTCTATAGCATCTGTAGATTGCTCACTCTGTTCATCCCAAGAATTCAAAAGGATGCACCATAAACAGGCTGCATTACAAACAGGCATGAAAGGCACGTTCAGTGAGGTCTAGTGTAAGGAGGAAAGACGGAGCACATGAATTGCTTAGCAGGGTATAGAATAAGTTTTGTTTTACCGTACTTCCTGTATATCTTTTTTTACAAAGCATTTCCTCCTTATTCCCTCTCCAAGCAATGCTTCTCCAGTCCACCTAAGAGACATTTCAAGGGAATTTTCCTCTCAATAACTTTTGTGCTTCAGTGAGATAGGAATTTATTAAATACATTTTTTTATTTAATTAAGCAGCAGTAGATTCTCTGCACCAGAGAACTTACTGGCCTCAATTCGTCACTATATTTAGTCTGCACTGGGCTTTGGTGAAGAAGGGTGGTCAGAGGGAAGTGACTGACGCTCTCTACTAAACTCTAATGCACATCAGAGAAGGACTCCAACTGCTATAACTCGTGAAGCTAGCAACAGATCCCTTGAAGAAGCAGAGCACCGTACATAGCAGAGTTCAGTGCTATCACATCTATTCACCTCTGCAATGTGCACTCACTACCCATTTATGCCAGATGTGTAAGGAGCTGCTGGCATGGTGTATCAGTGGAGACATCCCCTCCAGAGAAGTCATTCTCATCTGAGAAGCTGCAGCTGGTTTAAAACCACACTGCCCTGCATGAGCATTACAAAGTGGCCTTAGGAATCAGGGAATTCATTCCACTAAGAAATTCCTGTTAAGAGGATTTTTCATACTAAAGCAAGCTGATTTAGGAGGTCTTAGATACAGAAGACAGTGTTGAGAGCTCAATGCTACAATAAAAGCAAAATGTTATATGTAATCTAACCTATTGCACAGATAAAGCTATGCCCTAGAAGAGCCCCCAAATTTGTTGTCATCTGTGATATGTAGGTGCTAGCTAACAGCCATAAGTAACTTGAACATATAATTTCCTCCTGTAACACGTTTGAGTCTCAAATTATAGCAAACAGGGTTTAACTTCTAGATGTGCGCATTGTCACATATTTGACTCAATTCTATTTCCCGAGTCTTCTCCAGAGCCATGCATAAAAACTAACACCTTGTTGTACCTATTTTTAAAGCAGATGAGCCCACTTCATCAATTCTGTCTTTATAGAAATAGCATGAATGTTTTATTTCCTGGGCTCCATACTGTCCAGTAATGTGTAGCCATTTTAATAATTTATTAAACTGCACCACCAAATGAACACCTAGAGATGTATGCACAAATGCATAACCAATAAATCCCAAGTAAAAATATTAAAATGGAAAACAAAATAAGTTTTAAAAAAATAAGGTGAGAGCAAAATCAAAATCTGTAGGTGTGACCTATTCTGGCTGGGTATGGCTCTCTTTAGTAATACCAAGACCACCTGGAGGTTAATGAATCTATGTAATCTTAACTATTACCTGTGTTGCTCTTAGCTCATGTCGTATAGGCTCATGCACTACAGATGTCCCAGATTTGATCCCAACTAGCAATGACCAGGATCCATCAATACCTAGACACCAGCACTGTACAGCCCTAATGTAGGTAATCCAGGTAGATAGCATTCCAAAGGCACAGATCCTAGGTAGAAAAGAACATGCCTTCCACTTGTCCAAGTTTCTATGGAGGACAGTCATTGGGTCCAGTCCTCACAATCTCAGATGCTGCAAAAAGACCAGGGACAGTAGGTGATTGAAAGTTGCATATTCCTAATAAATTAAAAGATGAACAGTTGTTTAATCTGCATTTGGAAAGTAGGGTCACAATCAGTAACATCACAATCAGGTAGCCTAACGGTCATGGTTGTTGTATTTGCCCAGCAAGAGGTCAATCCAAGGTTTGTATTAGGCTCAGAAGTCAATTAGAGTGGCATTAGACCAGATTTTACTTATCTGTGTAGCAATAAAAGTTATTTATTTAAATTTTTTTCAGTCTGTTGGACTTTCTAGAATGTGACAAGGGATGTTATTTAAAAACAGCCTGAGGCAGCTGAGAGAACAAACACTGACTGATCAGGCTTAACTTGTCATGTTGTGATGAATTCCTTGGAACAAACTGTAATCCAGGCACGTGGCTAATAGTAGTTTTGAAGGACACAATGGGCGAACATGTGGAAAGTTAGGGTTCGGGTAGGACAGAGTTGTAGGAAATAATAATAAGGAACTGGAGACTTTTGGATCCACTGAACCAACAGAAAAGTGGGTGTTATTATTTTTTCTTTAAGAAAAAAAAAAGATACAGATGTGTTTGCCTGGTACTCAGGAAAGCAGTTGATATGGCAATATACAACCCCCTCCCCTATCCAGCTAGGTCACTGAGTGTGGCAAAAAAGTGTGAAAATGCAATTAGTAGTGGTGACATACAATCAAATGCATGAGCTTTCACAGAAACTTATAATTTAGAGTGGAAAGAATCCCATACATTTAGGACAGGAGAATCCTACTGACTGTTACAGATGGGGGAACAATTTGCTAGGCAGCAGTTTGGCAGAAGAGGACATGGGGATTATGGTGAACAAGAAGTTGGATATGAGTCAACAGCATGCCCTTATTGCCAAGAAGGTTAATGACATATTGGGCTGCACCAGTAGGAGCACTGCCAGCAGATCGAGGGAAGTGACTATTTTTCGCTACATGGCAATTGTGAGGCTCCATATATAATACTGTGTCTAGTTTTGGGCCTCCACTAGAGAAAGAGCTAGACAAATTGAGGAGTCCAGTGGAGGGCAACTAGAAATTTTAGGAGGCTGGAGCACATGACTTATGAAGAGAGGCTGAGAGAACTTGGCTTTTTTAATATGCATTAGAGAAGAATAAGGGCATTTGATAGAGGCCAATTGAAAGGGGGTTCAGAGAGGACAGAACGAGGCTGTTCTCAGTGATGACAGATGACAGAATTAGGAGCAAGGGTCTCAAGTTGCTAGGGCTGAGGTCTAGGTCAGATATCAGGAAAAACTTTTCCACCCTAAAAGGTGGAAGGTGGGAAAGAACTAGAATGGGTTAATTGGGGAGATGGTGGAATCTCCATCCTTAGAGGTTTTTAAGGTTCAGGATGACAAAGCCCTGGCTGGGTTGGTTTAGTTGGGGTTGATCCTGATTTGAGCAGGAGTTGGACTGGATGACTTCCTAAGCTCCCTTCCAACTCTAATCTTCTATGACTCTATGGTAGAGATGGAAAAGATATTTTAAGTTAACTATTCAATTCCACTGGTACTACAGGACTGTCTTCAACAGTGTATTCACCTCATTCTCTGGTGCTTTATCCCCCTAATTTTAAGTTATGTTTAATGATACTTCCAATGCTTACCCTGGAAGATTATGCTCTACCATGTAAATAGGAACCTTTTCCTTATATGTCACCAGTCGCTGCTCTGTAACAATGGCCAAGGAGCTGGCTTTGAATATCAAAGACAAGGAATGCTTGTATAAATAAGAACAATCTAGAACTGAGTGGGGTGAAGAAGTACTGTAAATATCAGTTCAATGCTCATCTTTGCTCACCTAATGCAGCTGTGATTTCCCAATAAATATGAAGGTGAATTTCAGTGAATATGAAAAAGTCCAGACTCTAGTCTTAGAAACTCAAGTTTCCTGTTTATTGTAAGAACATAAGAACGGCGGCACTGAGTCAGTCCAAAGGTCCATCTAGCCCTGTATGCTGATGTCTGACTGTAGCCAATGCCAGATGTTTCTACTGGAATGAACAGAACTAGGCAATCAAGAGATCCATTTCCTGTCATCCTCCTGCAGAATCTGGCAGTCAGAGTCTGGTTAAAGCTAGGGCAATATGGATATAAACTTTCTCAGAAATGTGCCTCAAACCTGATGTGAAAAGACAACTACTGGAGGTGGTTGGTAAACTCATTTAGCCCTTGGCCTCATTGCTGAAACTGCCAACAAGAAGGCAAACACAGTAAGTGCTTTCTCTGTATGTGTGTGATGTGGGTAATTGCCTATTGGAAACTGGGCTGAGATCACCAATTCGTCTCTCAGTTATCATTCAGAACGTGTCAGACTGGAATGCTGTCATTGCTGACGAAGGCTGGATCTGAAGTGACAATGTAAGGTTCCAGATCCTGTTATCAGTCCCCCGGGTTGTGCAGTCCCTTGTCAGTAACTCCAAAAAGAGAATGGCAAAGAAGGTAATTTGTGCTGAAATGTGCTAGATACAATAATTATAACAATCTATTCAGATTTCATTCAATTAATGAATCTTTCAGGAACTGTCAGATCATTCACTTAGAAACCAAATTACTCCAACCCTAATGGCATACTCTGTTCTCATACAGTATTTTTATTGCTAATTACTTGGTGTCATGAAGTTCACATAAAATAAAGCCACCATGGACAACCAGTTCGGACCTTTTCTGCACAGCTTTTTAACCTGTCAATAAAGGTGGATAGCTATTCAGATGGCAGATCCAAGCAGACGTCAGTGTGTTTAATTACCCTTGAAAAACATAAAAGGTCAAAATAGGAATGACTGATAAAGTCAATCGACCCTTCTGGAGGAAGTCCAAATTCCAGCCCTGTGTGTCCTCCATTTTCTTCTTTCAGATGCATCTACTTTTCTGTATGATGCTTAGGGGACAAGGAAAGTTGCAGTGCACATTGTTTCAATTGGTCAAAAATCAAGATGAAGATAATCAGATCTAGGCAGATAGTGGTACTCAGGCCTAATGGTTAGACCCAAGCAGTCAGCACTGGAGTCAGACAACAAGAGCAGTTCAGTGCAGGAGCAAACAACAGTAGGACTGGGAGCTAGGCTAGCGCCAAAGTGAGCCTGGAGCAGACTGAAGCCTGTGGAGTCTCACTATTATCAGGCAGAGAAGAGTTCCAAGCCATGAAGCAATGCCTAGCAGACTGAGTTTCTGGTTCTACTGTGAGACGCAGGCCTACTCTAAATTCACTGAGTTTTTGGCAATTGTTGAAGGGAGATATGCAAGCTATGTAAAATAACTTTGTGTATCTTCCTTTCATTTTCTAACACCTATTCAGCTTGGTGTCTCCACTGTGCTGAGTTGAAGGGAAATAGCGTTTCTTCAACTCAGCGCTAGTCTTCTTGAGGGAGTAGACTTACAGTGTTGACTTCTGGATTGATCGAGTGGGTCTTTACTAACTGCTCAATTGAACCAGAAAGATCAAACTGATGGTGGCAAATTTGCCACCATCAGTGTAGATGTGCCCTTATATTCCTGGTCTTAAGAGTAGTGAGACCAACCTACCGCAGGGATGTTTCATTCCTGCGTGTGACTTACCAGTAAATGAGCTCTAGTTGAGGGATGGCTCATCACCTCACGATTCTTTTTGCCAGCACAATTTAGAAAACGATCATGTTTTCTCTTGCTCTAGTATAATCTAGCCATATGCATTCAATATTCAGGAAGTTTATACACACAGTGTCTTGTACTGTGACAAGGTCCAGAGGAGTAGCCATGTTAGTCTAGTTCAGCAAAACAAATAAGTCCCATGGGGTGGCACTTTGCTGGTCTAAAGCTGTTGGTCTTCAAAAGTGTCACAGGACTCCTTTTTTGTTTTATACACATACACACTTTGTGTGGAGTATGTACTCTGTGTGCACCTGTGTGCGTGGGCATGCACATGCGTGCACACACACACACACACACACATCCTGATGCAAATGCATACACATACATTAAAGATTAACATTTCTTTGCACGATGCTGATGTTTGCATGACATTTACTCTAACATGATTGATGCCATTTTATCAGAAGCTAAAGTTTCTAAGGTGCCTTCAGAAGTATAGATATATGGGCATTGCTTCACTGCTATGCCAACAATCTCTGAAGTCAGTAGATTTGGGTCAGTCAGACTTTGATCCGTGTAATTCTAATTCTTTTCAGAGGCTGCAGCCTGCAAACAAATTTCAATGTCTTGCCAGCACACCTGTGTGTGTCAGACTTGGCATGAAATCAACCACTGATTTTCGGTCACTTCTGGTGTTATTTAACAATACACAGTAACAAGTTTAAAGATGCTATATCCGACGGAAACAGTGGGTAGAATTATGCAAATAAGAATGGGGGAGAGGGGAATGCTCACACTAAACAGGTTGTTGAACAAGAAACATTTAGAAGGGAGGTACAAAGCTCCAAGGAATTTTACATTGTTATGCTAGAAAAGGAAATTTCATTGGAAAAAGGTAACAAGGGCCATGGGAGATTTAACAAAATGGAAAAGCATCTGGCTATGATGACAAATTTCCAGTGGAATTTTATAATATTTCAAGAAATAAAACCTATTATGACAACCAGTCTTATTAACACTACACTCAACATTTATGGATGGAAGACGTCTTAGAAACATAAACAGCAGAAAATTGTCCTTAAGCCTTTATTGCCTTATAAAATAGATATTTCCCCCCACAACAGTATTAACCAAAAAACTGATACTCTTTTAGGATCTAATCCTGAATAAACCTAGATGCTAAACTTTGTACAGTGTGAGCAGTCCCATTGACTTCTGCAGAATCATTAAATCAAGATTCGGTGTCTTTCTAAGAAAGATGCTCAGTCATAATGGCAGATGTCTCACTGTGCATCCCTGATCGTCCTCTCCCACCAGGCCTTCCTGATCACCTGACTTACCCCTCTGTTCTGGAAAAATACTAATATTCCCAGCAATGGGTTCAGGAGCGTTGAATACAAGCTGCCCCTTGAGCCTCTATCAACTCATGCTTTGTATAGCCTGGTGGAATAAACACTAGGAGACAGAGGTTTCCAAAACAAACACTGTTTTTTAAACAAACCCCCACCCCATTTACAATAAGATAAGCTACCCCTTCACCCCCAGGCCAAACACACCCACCCAATAGGCCAACGCCGAAACCTTAAACTAGGAGAACAACAGGAAAAAGGGGAAGCAAGAGGACCTATATGGCCAACCGCCTGGACTTCCCTTATGGTCTTGCTTCACCCTGCACAGGGCGTTGGCCTATGACTCCCGCGCAGTCTTCAGCTCCAGGCACAGGCCGAGTCCCACCACCGCAAGAAGCCACGCAGGGCTCGCCTTGATCAGTGGCTCTCAGGCTGCACCGAGCTCCTCCGACCGTCTACTTCTGGGTCCAGGTCCAGCATCCTCCAAGCGTGGACCATCTGCTCCTGGACTGCTCGTGGTCTAGTCATACAACTTGAGTCTATTCACCCTAAGCAAAGTCCAGGGATCCCAGCCTCCCAGGGTAGAGCAGGGTCTTGAAACACAGTCTCAGGCTCCAAACCCGAGGGTCTCCGGACGGATCCCACTTCAGGGTCTCTCCCGAGCCGGTCCGCTGAGTGTCCCATGACGATTCCTCCTCTATCTGCACTTGGAGCTTCTGGTGCCCAAGCCAGAGTCCTCAATTAGGAAAAGTGCCACTCAGTTCTCCAACTCCACCTCTTGCAGCTGAGGGCTTCCAGGTGCCTCAGCCCAAGTCCCAGCAATGGAGCAAATCCACAGACACACTGCTCGAAGGTGTCCTCTCCAGTGGCAGGCAATTAAACCCGAACTAGCCAACCTGCTGGTCTTCTGGTCTTCAGGCTCTTCTCCAGCCCCAATCCACAACGAAGCACCAGAAGGATTCCCCAGAAAGGACCCCTCCCCACAGCAGGCAACCCATAATAAACGCTGTGGCCCATTCAAACTGCCCAATCAGAGTGTAGCGTTCTCCCGCTGTGGAGGGTCCTACCAATCCTTTAGCAGAGCGCACAGAAGGTTCCAGCAGTAAACAACCTTTCTCCCAATCAGATATAAAACTTTATGGAAGGTTCTTGCAGCCCTTCTGCCTCTCCAATCAAATGGCAGTCCTGAGAGAAAGTTCTCGGGCTGCTAGGCAGGCTCTGAACGTTGGCTTCCTGCCAACATACTGCAATTGATACATGCTGGATAGCACATCTCTGCTGTTTACATAACCAACCCTCTAATGCTGGTTAGGTGCACTACTTAATGGTAACTTACCACTATAACAAATATAAATAGTGGATTTACCAAAAAGTTGCCCCAACACCTCTTTGCTAGGCGGGCACCCACTCCTGGGTTACCCCACACCAGCCCCTGCATGTAATAGGTCCCAGGAAGTGGATACAGTGCTTAAAATATAATTTAATGGGCCCTGGAGCCCTCCTAATCTCTGGATTGTGTGGGCCCCCTTCATGCATGTGAAGGCCCCAGTCCAGGTAGACATTTGCAACCACTTTCCAGTACCATATGCATTGGTTATCTCTCCATAAAAATACTGGCCCTGATCCTGGCCTAACACACTGCCCCCTCTCCCTGCTCCTGGCTTCACACGCTGCCTCCTCAACCTCCCTAGCCCTATCCTGGCTTCACATGCTGCCCCCGCTGCAGAGGAGCTACAAACTCTGCACTTGCTGCCTGAGCTGGAGGAGAGGAGAGAGTTAAATTTCCCTTCCCCTCTCTCCTTTCCCTGGTTATCTGCAGCATGTGGGAAAGGCCAGCATCTCTCACTGCTCCCTGCTCCTGGCAGGCAGGCTCTGTGTGCCTGTGCTGCTGTCAGGGCTGCTGCGATTCTGGGCACTGCTGGGGACACACAGGGGCTCATACCCTGTGCCCAGTGCCAGCAAAGCACCCAGCCCTCTTCCCTGACCCGCCTGCTGACTCCCCAGGCCCCCTTCTTGTCCCCCCTTAATTTCCCAGAGCTGCTTTCTGGCCCGGCTGCTCCCTCCCTGAGCACACATCTGAGCATGCTCAGTGCAGGAGATTTGAAAATTCCCTCTCCAGCCTGTCTGCAGCTCCCAGCAGGGCCGCATTTTGCCTGTTTTTTCTATTTGTAGGGGCCCTGGAACACTGGCCCCTCAAATTTGGAGGGCCCGGCATGGCGTTCCAGGGTATTCCAGCTTCCTTTAACCCTGAGTGGATGTGTCCTCAATAGTCACTTAGGGGATGGTCCCTTGAGAGCACCCTCAGCCCCCAGGTGCCAAAATGGAAACTTCCATCCTGCTGCCCTTCCTGGATCACTGGAAAGTCATAAACTTCAATCTGTCAGTTTAACAAAGAAACTGATATGCAATCAGCCTTTGCTCTAAGTTAGGCACATACACATTCATTCTGTCTCCAAAATCTATGCTGCTTTAGATAAAACAAACACTAGCTTATTCATTAAAACAGGATTTTAAGTGAGTGTACAGCAAATCAATATACGATCAACTAATCAGCCCATCAAGCAGTTAACCACTACAAAATAAATTAGATGCCTTCGAAGCTAAAGTTCACTGTTGTGTTGTATTTTTATCTTACCCATATGGCTGGCTGCCATATGCTTTTGCAACTTGACTCTTCTGGCTCTCTGGCTAAATTCAGTCCTTTGGAGATGTTTCATGATGGAGATTCTCTGGCAAAAAATCTCCAACACTTCAAAGTGTAAGTATTTCTCTCTTCAATTCCCCCTCTCCCACTTGGTCCCTCCTTTCCTGGATGAAGTGATTCTTTTCCCTTCTTGAGCCAGGGACCTTAATTTGTTTTGCATTTCTTAGCTGTACATGAGGGAAGAAAGCTCTGGTTGTCTGCCCCCAGTGGAGCTATGTGAAATACATGGGGATATGTTTCACAGAGGAACACATGTATGATGCTGCAGGAAATATAACATAGAGCATGTCATGAGCATTCAGAAAAGACCGTGCATGGCATACTTTGCATTAAAGCATATGATTACTTTGCAAAGGTGAACAAGATAGTTACACAGATCGCATTACAGGGATGTGCAGGGGTGGCATCACATCACAATAAGTTACTGGACTTGGTGCAAGACTGACTGGGTGCAGCTCCAAAGTCTATGCTACGCAGAAGATCACACTATATGGTCACAGCTAGAGGTGGCTTATTGAGAACAGTTAAATCAGGGCCGCCCATATCCTAGGTGAGTGAGCACCCTAACATCTGAGCTGCTGGCTATTCTTAGAATAAGTCTCTCTGTCTCTATCTCTCTCTCCCTTTTCCCCAAAAAAGCTTTGCAAGGTTCCAGTTCTGTTCTGATGGGAGGAAACTTGAGTGTGATGGGAAACCCCCTCAAGTTCTAAAAGCAAGGGACTCTTCTTGAAAGTTATAAAGGCTTTGCGCCTTGGGTGCCAGAGGAACCAATTCTACTACTCTTATTGAAAAGGAATAGGGCCCTAGTTCAGCAGGGCAACTCACCAAGCAAGATACTAGACCACAAGAGACAGATGTGGGCCATTAGTGGTCACCCATCATTTTCCATTGGGCATTTTACTAGCTAAAAGAAATATGCCAGAACCGAAGTGAGGTGTTTTCTGTAAACAATGTGAGAGATTGTGATGTTAATGGAATTACTGTGTAAGTGCTCACCAACGTGAACAGAATAAGTCAGGATCTGACCAGTTGTTAAACCCACGGAAAGATCTTTGGGACAGAGACTGCTTTTATTTGGTGTTTGTACAGCACCTAGCACAAAGAAGTCCTGGCCCATGATTAGGGCTACTAGGTGCTATGGTAAGACCAATAGAATAATAATTAAGCCAATTACCACCCTCCACAAACCCTCAACCCATTAATTACACACAAAGCTTGAGCACTGGGAGCATCCCGTCTCTCCTCAGTCACATCAGTGGAGCCATTTTGGAGTCACAGCCGAATCAAATGACCTTATCTTGACAGCACTGACCTGAGCTGCAGCTTGAATCTCTTGAAGCTCACTTGTCAGTGTGTCCTACTTTCAGGGAAGCCTGTGGAAAGGGTAAAAAAGAATAGACATGGGGGGGTCTCCCTGGGAATAGGGAGATAAGGCAGAAGCAGGAAGCCCTTAGGAAGGGAAATGCCCTATGAAAGAGAGACCAGTTAAGTGAGAGACCCAGTGAGCTAGAGGCAGCAGCTGATGAGAGCAGCTTCAGATTATATGTTTGGGACCTGGAAAAAGCTGAAGAGAGGAGAGCAGCAAGAGGGGCTTACCCATTGACATCTCCAGGGCCAGAGACCTGGACCCAGAGGAACCATAAGAGAACCAAGGAGCAATGAGGCATGCTTCCCTGGGAAGGATGCTTCCAGCAGAAAGACTTCATGGAATCCTGTTGGAAAGATCAGGGTTGCACTTTTGTTGGAAGGTGTGATCATGGCAGAAGGACAGAAGGGGACTGATGGAGTCCAGGCATCGACAACGGTGCTGCTATGCAGTATTGGGGCAATATGGAGAAATACGTCTTGAGCTTAATGACTGCTTGCACTAAAGTTAGAATTGGACTATCTGTTTGGGACTCCTGTCACAGACTATTTTCACAAGGTTTTTACAATAAATCAGTCCCCAGGAGGGTACTATTGTGTCAAGAGAACCTGAAGTGAAATTACTGGGTTACCTGAAAGGGGAGACGGAGGTGGATGCATCTGTCATGCTGCAGCACACGGCTGGAAGGAATTTATGGATTCATAGATTCTAAATCCCTAAGGGGCCATTGTGACCATCTTTGCAATCTGAACTTCTACATAAAATAGGCCATAGAAATTCTCTGAAAAAAATAGCTAACACAGATCTTTTAGAGAAAACATCCAATCGTGATTTAAAAATTGCAAATGATGGAGAATCTATCATGACTCTTGATAAACTAACAGTTCCTATTACTAATTACTCACGCTATTAAAAATTTACACCTTTTTTCCAATCTGAATTTGTTTAGTTTCAACTTCCAGTCATTGGATCATATTCTACTTTTTTCTGCTAGATTGGAAAGCCCATTGTCAAACACTTGTTCCTCATATGGATCCTTACAGACTGTAATCAACTCACTCTTTAACTTTCTCCCAGTTAAGTTCAATAGATTGAGCCCCCTGAAGCATGTTTTCTAATCCTTTAATCATTCATGTGGGTCCCCTCTGAACCCTCTCCAATTTTTCGACATCGTTCCCGAATTGTTGACACTAGACCTGGACATAATATTCCAGCATCTGTTGAACCAGAGCAAATACTGAGGTAAAATAACCTGTCTGCTCCTACTCAGTTGCTTATGCATCCAAGAGTGTTCATGTTAGCTTTTTTGGCCAAAGTGTCATATTGGGACTCATGTTCAGCTGATTATCCACCACAACTCCAAATCTTTTTGAGAGTCATTGCTTCTCAGGATAGATTTCCCCACGAGGCAACTATGGCCAGCAGTCTTTGTTCCTGGATGTATGCATTTACTTTGGGTCATATTCAAATCCATATTCTCTGCTGGGCACTCTTTCCCAGGCAATACAGATCACATTGTATCAGTGACCTGTCCTCCTCATTAGTAACCAGTCCCCTGTGTAACAGGGAGCTGTGGCCATCTTCTGAGCCTGAGCCAGAGAACTGGCCTGAACACCCTCCCTGGCCAGACTGGGGAACTGCAAGCCCTAGGCCCTGGAAGAGGAGGGGTGGGGCCAGGGCAGGAAGGGGAAGTACAAAAGCACAGGCCGTGAGCTCAGTTGGGGCTGAGTTCCCAGAGGGGAAGGACATGCTGACCCATGGGGAACCAGCCCAGAGAAATCAGGCCCAGCCCCACCGAGGGGCCTTTGACTATCCCACCAGCCAGTCTGATGCCCCGCCTAGCCTCCCCGGGCCGAGTGACTGGGAGGGGAACCCTGAGGCAGCAGACTGGGGAGGGCACTTCAAAGCCTGCTGACCCCAGAGGCAGCGATTGCACCCTGAGACAGAGACAGACCCCAGGGGTGCTGAGGATCCCCTCTCCTACAGTCCTTGTGATCTTGAAGAGCTTGCCTCCACAGAGGAAGAACCCTCAGCAGCATGCGGACCCCAGGACCTTGACGAGTTACCCCTCGCTGAGAAGGCCGAGGTGTACCCTGACTTACCCCCTATGGATGCCGAGTGGTTCAGTGGGATCCTGTGGGCCAGCTATGAAGGGGATACTGAGGAAGGCTACCCCCGTGGAAGTAGATACCCAGACCCCAGGGTGGGAGGAAGTGGCCCAGAGAGGGCAGTGAGTTGTGGGTGCCTGGTGTCACCATGTTGCGGTTGGAACCCCATTGGCTCAGTGACGCTACCTACAGTCAGTGGTAGGGCCCTGGGCTGGTACTCAGTGGAGCAGGTGGGCCTGCATTCCCCTCCTCATCCTCTTTCCTACCCTTACCACCTGAGAGGCAAACCACCGTGTCTACGTTCCACAAAAAGGGTACCCATAGTATTTGGCACTGAGGGGCGCCTAGACTGTGTGCTCGCCTGCCCCGCCTGGGGGCCAGGGCGCCTAGAGTTGGAACAGGATCGGTTGTCCAAGGGGCCGAGCGAGAGACATTTTTGTTTCCCTCCGCGACCGGGAGGGACGCCCTGCCGGCTAACTCCCCTGTACCACCAGCAACAGGCGTCCTCCCGACCGGCCGGTGGCGCCGGTCACCTACACCCCAATTTTTATATCTTGAGCAAACTTTATCGGTGATGATTTTGTGTTATCATCTGGGTCACTGATAAAAATAATAAATAATGGAGGGCCAAAAATTGATCCTTATGGACTGCTATAGAAACAGACCCATTCAGTGATGATTCCTCATTTAAAATTACATTTGGAGATCAATTAGTTAGCCAGCTTTTAATCCATTTAATGTGTCACATTAATTTTGTATCATTCTAGTTCCTAATTAAAATATTGTGCAGTTTTAAATCAAGTCCAACTATAGTACTTCAACACAGTTATCTTTATCAACCAAGCTTGTAATCTCATTTTAAAAAAGGCATCAAGTTAGTCAGACTCCATCTGTCTTCCATAAATCCATGTTATTTGGCATTAACTATATTATCCTCATTTACTTCTTCAGAGTGGGGTATCCTCATGAGAGCTCTTTTTTGGAGAACAGGGTGCCTGAATGGTTGCCTTCAGTCTACATCTAAATGGTTAATACATATTCACAGAGACCCGTCAATGTCAGGACTAAAACCAAACACGCAAATGGCAATCTTTCCGTTTTGTAAAGGAACTTGTTTGAAATAAATGCCTAAGTCTGCCCTTTGTTTACTTAAAATGGCTTTGGAAATCTCTAAATCCATTTATCCTTAGGATTATCACCATCTGGTTTCCAGACAACATTCTCATTTCCTCCAGTGAGGTTTTTTGATACCTTAGGCCATTAACTGCGGTATTGATCTTTCCCTAAATACGTGAGATTTCCTACAGCAAAAGCAGCTCTGTGTCTAACCTTCCTGCCCCGCTGTTTAATCTGAATAGCTAGAAAAGCATTCTGTTAGGGAGAAAGTTTAACATTCTTTGGCTTTTGTTTATACTAAATGTATCAGGGTAGGCTGTGAATACATCTTTTGCTATCAGCCACCTGGGGAAGTACAGTGCCAGAGACAAAAGCCAGCAAATTGTTTATCACACATCAGTTCTTGAGCTACGAGTACCATTGCTTGACATGGGGTACAACTATTATGGGCAACCCTGAAGATGCTCAGCTTGGGTAAGTTTGATAGGTTCCCTTATCCTTTTGAGGTTTTGCCTACTTCTCTTGTCCCCTTCCCTGCCCCCATATGGACAAATCCTATGGAACATTAGTGGTTTAATCATATTGCAGTAGTGCTCAAAGGTCCAATAAAGATTGGAACCTCTTTATGATAGACATGGTGTAACAATTCCTATGGAGACATCCCACAGAATGTAACAACAGCAGACAGATCCCACCTCCTTCCATGTAGCTTCTTCTTTTTTCTCTCTCTTTTTGGACAATAGCAAATGGACAGTTTAATTCTGACAGGTAAGAAGGAGATGACAGGCCTCTATAAGTCCTAGGGAGAGTGGCAACTTTGGGCTAATCAAGAAGGGAGTGAGGAGAGTGAAGGGGCCAGAACAATTTGGATCACTTGTGAGTTCAACCGTGTAGCCTGTAAGACTAGCCTGCTTACATATAGATACTTTTTCCTTATTGATTGAAGTTTTAAGGATATAATGGGGTTAAAGATTCATATCCAAATATTAAAAGGTTATAACACAAGAAGTCTGCATGCCATATCCTACACAGAAAGCTGATGCACTTGATACCTTGGCTTAAGAGAAGGAATGGGAACCAGATACAACTCCAATTTGATCACTCTAGATAAGCCAGGAGGTGTTAGAATATGGAGGGGCCTTCCAGATGCTTCCTCAAATAAATTGCAACAACACACCACAAACCCACAAAAATCATTAGACATAATTACAGGGAAAATAAACTAACCATCTGGAAAAAAATGTGCATCAAAGGTACAATTCAGTGGCGAAGAAGCTAAGCTTAGACTTAGAGGGAGGACCCATGGGGCATGTCCACATGTACCTTTTAAATTGAAATAACGCTGGTTATTTTGATTTAAAAAATGGTCAGTCCACACAACGTTCCCTTATTTCAAAATGAGGAGCCCCCTCATTTTGATTTAAGAAAAGTTATATCAATATAGTAAAACCTAGTGTTATATCAATGTGACGATTAAACTGAAATTGTTATTTTGAAATAACACAGTGCGGACATGGTATTTCGATTTACCTGTTAAATCAATTTAACACTTTTTGCCCTTCTCCTTCCCAGGTGCTTTCCTTTTTCTATATATTGGGTGGGGGCATGGGCCAGTGAGGAGGTCGTGTTACCACACCTCCCGTGGTACCCCTCTCCTGAATCGAAATAGCAAGTCCTGTGTCTGGACATGCTATTTAGGGTTAGGTTTTTTTGGTTTGGATCTGTTAAATCGATTTAACTTAAATCGATTTAGTGATTTTTATATTTGATTTTTATTAAATCAATACAAGTTAAATTGATTTAATTGTGTAAGTGTGGACATAGCCATACTGGTTAGGATATCAAAGGGGCAAACTGCATTACAAGGATGTGATCACCAACTAGTCTTTCTTTTGAGCTTCTTCTTTAGTGGTTGGTTTAGTTTATTCTGTTCTTAATATTAGTATCATTTTAGGATTATTGGGAGTCACAATCTCAAACTATAACACCTAACTTCAGCATTTCAAGCTCACCACCCCTCAACTCAAGGGTTGCGTCATTGGGCATCTTTCTCAACCAGATCATCAAAAAAGGGTTAATTATTAATTAAGGGTTAATTATTAATCCAAAGCATACATTATAAGTATATACCATATGTGCCTTAGAATAAGACTGCAATTGTATCCATTTGATTATTCATTTTCTTCAAATATCCATTTGTGCTATCTTATAAAATTATATACATTCAGTTACCAGTGCGAATAGCCCTGCCATGCATCATCATAAAATGACAAGAACCAGAGTTATTTTTGATCAGATCCACTGACAAGCACATAACCCCATCCAAATTATGAAACACCTAGAAACCAAGGAGAGTACTAGGAGAACATCTACATTTAAAAAGTTACACTGGTGGCACTGCACCGTGGTAGCACTTGAATTAAGACACTACTACACCAAGGGGAGAGCACCTCTTGTTGGTCAGTTAATCCACCTCTGAAAGAGGCATAGCTACATTGAAGGGGAAGGCCTTCCAATTAACATAGCACTATCTACATGAGGGGTTAGATTGATATACATGTGTTTTTCAGGGTGTGTTTGTGTTTTTCACATCCCTAAGTGACATAGTTATTGTAATATAAGTCTGTAATGGAACTTAGTTTAACTTTGGCCTAGCACTTCCTTCAAGTGTTTTTCAAAATAAGGTTTAGAGCTTTGATAAGACTTATTTCATTCACATCTAATCTTAATAACCAGTAACATCTGACCACAATCATTAGCACTATGTGCTGTAGGAGGATTACATGTGTTTCCCCACTTCCCCCTCAAAGAATGTATATTCAAAAGGTAGTGGTGTCTATACAAATGCTGCATTCATCCACAGAGCAATCAGTAGGCTGAGCTCAAGATTTATTAAGCCAAAGTGGGGCTGGAGTAAGCCTACAGAGAGATGTATCCATCCAATTATTGTGAGGTAATGTTGACATCCCCCAACACACTGTGAACAGCTAAGTGAAAGTATAATAGAATAACTCTAAGTTGTGCTATGGATCTTTCTAGGATTCCCAAGTGTTTAGCACTTACATAGGTCTTTGTACTTTCAAATCAACTCACAAAAGCTAACTAATTAATCCTCAAAGCCCTATGATGTATGTTCATCATACTGCATAAATTCCAAAGGGGAAGCTGAGTTAGTCTAGTTCAGCAAAAGAAGCAAGGAGTCCTGTGACACTTAAAAACTAACAGATTTATTTATCACATGAGCTTTCATTGGAGAAAATTCCACTTCGTCAGATACTTTGAAGATCCCCCATCTTCAAAGCATCTGTTGAAGTGGGATCTTTTCCATGAAAGACCATGCAACAAATAAATCTGTCAGCCTTTAAGTTCCAAAGGGGCAGCCGTGTTAGTCTAGTAAAGCAAAAAAAGCAAGGAGTCTTGTGGCAGCTTTTAAGTAAAATAGGACTCCTTGCTTCTTATCCTGCACAAAAGTTACCATAGTTAAAAATTCCAAACTCGCGTGTCAAAATTTGAGCACCTAAATAAATGATCAGATTTTGAGTTATTGAGCATCTTCATTTACCACTGAAAGCCTTTTCATTTAGGTGCTTAATTTTAGCACCTGGTTGTGAAAAACATGGCCTGTGCAACCTATCCAAGACCACAGAGCAAGTGATTGGCAGTGTCATTATACATGGAGACTTAGACCCTATTAAATAGGAGACAATTACTGAGAGCAGCTACCCACTGCAGACAAACAATCAGGTTTTCACATAGTTTGAGTTCCAGCTTTGTCCTCCATGTTTACCATGCCTGGAACTCTGGAGGGCACATAAAGACATCTAGGGTATGTCTACACTGGACCCTTAAGTCGACTTAACCTTCCCTAAGTTGACCTAAGGAAAGCTATGTCAGCACTGGGAATTTTTTAAGTCAACTTAAGCACTTTCTTAAGTTAACTTAACACCACATCTTAAGGTCAACTTAAGGGTTAAGTCGACCTAGCAGCTGCTAGTGTGAGTGAAGGCAGTCTACAGGAGTTTGGAATGTGGACTCTCTAAGTCAACTTAACAAGGTCGACTTTAAATCGACCTAAAGTCGACCTTGTTACGTCAACTTAATAGAACCTCCAGTGTAGACATACCCTTAGTGACTAAAGAATATATTGCAAGTAGCATAATGAGCAGAGACAGGATTAGATCTCTCAACACATTAGGCATTGCTGTCTCATAATATATTTCAGATGGCTAACAGAATACTAAACAAGTACACTAACTTGTGCTTTTCTTAATTAAATGTTCGTGGCTTTACTCTCCTACTGCCAAATTCCTGAAGTAAAATCTCTGAAGTTTTAGAAAATAGCAGTTTATGTCCAATGTCAAACAGGGCCAAAAGTCTTTCTTTGCTGTTATTTTGAGCACACATGCAAAACTGGCACTGCACAAATGTCAACTCACTCAGGTCCTGTGACTGCTGTATTCAAGCAATACTTCAAAGAGGCAGCTTGGGGGACTATGATCTCAACTCACTGTATGGGGCCTTGATGATTCACAAAAGCTCCTGTTAGAGTCAGTGACAGTTCTGTGGCCAGAGCTGTGTGTGTGATATTAAGGCACTAACCTTTCACACGAATGAAGAGTTTTTACTTCAAGCAAAGTTTGATTTAACTATGTTTCTGAGTGGGCATCTAAAGTAGCCCCTGTACATTTGCTGTACACAAAAGTACAATGAAGAAGGTAGAGAGCAGTGAATAGACAATCATACTTGTACAATTCTGACATTAAATAAATAGTCCACAAGGATGTTATAGCAAAACACCACAGAATTTCTTTTGAAAATGGGCAAGCTAGAGTGCAAACTTTTATAATTAGCTACAACTGGCTGGAGGAATTTTAATGGACCCACATGTGAAATAGTAATACGTGAAATCTGGGGGAATTTCATTTTGGAAGACAGCTGCAAAAATGTTCCATCAATGCCCAAATCTCCTGTTTCAAAATTTTCATCATGAAACGTTTCCACTTTTCATTTTTAATGAGCTTTCATTTTGATTTATTTTGTATTACATGTTATAACACAAAAGAGAAAATCAAGATCAAAGCACTGTAATTTTGCCAAAATGAAATGCATTTTGATTGACAAAACGAATTTTTTTGCTTCACAGAAAATTTTGAAATTTTCAATTTTTGTTCTGATTGGGAATGAAAAGACATTTTACAATCTCAAAATCCTTCCTTTAAAAGAACTTTTGCCTTCCATATAACTCTAGAATGTACACTGTTGCTAGTCATAAAAGAGATATCATGAAAGGGCTATGACTAACAGAAAAATGTTTCAGTTGTGTTTGTACCCTTTATGACTACATGTAAGAGAGTGCCAGATTCTAGGACCTGGTAGAAAGATGCAGAGCTAGTCTGCTGACTCAGCATAGCAGCTTTTCCAGATGGGTCCTATTAGCTGGAACCCAAAATATATTCATGCAGATCTCTGACGAACAGGCAACTAAGGATAAAGACAGAGATCCTGCAGGAAGCAGAACTAGAATTTGCAAAGGTCATGAACAAGACTGGGAAGAAAGTTATTTATTTAAGTGAACAGTTGAGGTAAATTTGGACACAATAATGCACATGTATATTCTGTTAGCTGTTGAGTGTGGATTCTTGAAGTTTATACTGCACAAATTAGGGTTTACTGGGCAAAGGAGCAAATATAATCTAGTGCAGTGGCTTGCAGTCTGTCCAGACTATTGTTTGTCTTTCAGGAGGTTGATTTGTCTTGGGTACCTCAAAGTTTCCCCTCACTTAAAAACTGCTGGCTTACAAAATCAGCCATAAAAATGCAAAAGGGTCACAGCACACTATTACTGAAAAAAATTGCTTGCTTTCTCATTTTTACCATATAATTATAAAATAAATTAATTGAACTATAAAGATTGTACTTGCATTTTAAAGCGTAATGTATAGAGCAGTATAAACATGTCTTGTCTGTAAGAAATTTTAGTTTGTACTGACTTCACTAGTGCTTTTCCTGTAGTCTGGTGTAAAACTTGGCAAACATCTAGATGAGCTGATATACCCCCTGGAGGGCCTCAGGATACCCCAAGGGGTATGTGCACCCTGATTGAGAACCACTGATCTACTGGTTAGGGCAGGGCACTGAAGCCAAAACTTGTGGGTTTCAGCTGTTTCATCTGAATTCAGAAGTCATTTAACCCTTCCATGACTCAGTCTTTGCAGCAATAAAGTACAGATAATAAAACTGCCCCAAATTGCAGGATGCAGGGAAGCTTAATAAATGTCTGAGAAGTGATTTGGGTCCTCAGACAGATGATGCTAAATAAGAGAGACCAAGGCTGGCCAAGCTGGTTCTCAAGCTGCTATGCATTTAAGAGAGAATGGGGTATTCCCAGATGGGACTGCTGCTAGAGATAGGGATAGGCAATGGTGACAGTTTTCTCCCTCTCCATCCCTAGCATCAGAGGGGAAAGACAGTGCCAGCCTGTGAACAGGAGAGGTTGGCTGAAGTGGAATATGCAAGTTGTTACTTGCAGGGGCGTCGCTGGTGCTGGGCACATGGGGCCCGTGCCCCAAATCCTGGTGCCAGTGCCCCGGGTCCTGTGGGGCCCCGTGTTTCCCAGTCTCTGGCTGAATTGGGCTGGAGATCCGGGGCCCAGCCAACCATGGCAGCCACTTCCCCAAGGCCAGGCAGCCCTGTCCCTGGCCGGGGATCCAGAGCCCAGCTGTCCGAGGCTACAGCTGCTGCTCCTGGCCTTGTCCCCGGCTGGGGATCCGAGGCCCAGCCACCTACGGCAGTGGCAGTCACTTCCCCAAGGCCGAGTGGCCCCATGGCTGCCACTGCCATTCCCGGTCCTTTCTATGCCTGGGGGTGTGGCCTGGGTCAGTGCCATGGGTCCTTTCCTGGGGCAGTGACACTCCTAGCTACTTGCTTTCCCTTTGCTAAGGGATGGCCCTAGCAGCATTTCCCAGTGGGGGCAGCTCCACCCCCGGGGGTGATTTTGAAGTTTGAGAGGAGGGTAAAAGCTAACGTGGCATGAAAGATTCCATTGGAATTCATGCTCGATGTTAAAATTTTTCAAGGGGAGTGGTAGAAAAACAGTTTCACTGGAATGGGGCACTGCCACTAAAAAGATTGGGAACCACTGTGACCTAATGATTACTAATTAGTATAGACATGTTAAAAGATAGAAACCAGATGTGATAGGAGGTGGATTTATATCAGGCAAGCCTCACTCCATGGCTACCTCCCTCATTCCATATCTAGGGCATGTTCCAAAGGGGCAGCTGTGATAGTCTAGTTCAGTAAAACAAACAAGGAGCCTTGTGAAACAAGGAGTCCTGTGGCACTTAAACACTAACAAATTTATTTATCTTATGAGCTTTTTGTGGGAGAAAAGTCCACTTCATCAGATGCTTTGAAGATGGGGTAACGTAGGCTATGCCTACACTATAAAAGTTAGTTCGAATTAACTTAATTTGAACTAATTAATTTGAACTAATAATGATTAGTTTGAACTAAGCTAATTTGAATTAACTTGGCCACACTAAGAAGACCAATTCAAACTGGCATGTCCATGGACAGGACATGCTAGTTTGAATTAGGAGAAGGGCACCATCGGAGGTATGGCAAGATGGCCCCCAGGAAGGGCCATGCTCACACCCCATATATAGAAAGAGGAAGAAGGCACCCTGGGAGAAAGAAGATCAAAAAGTGTTAATTTGAATTAATGGTTAGTTTGAATTAACACACCTACACTGGGTTAATTTGAACAAATAAGTTCAAATTAACCCTTACTTTGAAGTTAAGCGAGGTTTTATAACTTCAAAGTAATCTTTCATTAATTTGAGCTACGGAATTCCTTAGTTCAAATTAATGGAAGTCAGTGTAGCCATGTGCTACTTTAATTTGAATTAATCCTCATTAATTTGAATTAAACTGTAAGTGTAGACATACCCTTACAGAATGGGAGGAAAATAAATGTAGCGAAGTGTAAGTCATGGGATCAGGACATACTGAAACAACAAATTGAAACAGTTGTTAAGATTTAAACACCAGGAAACAGACACAGAGGAAGGCGAAGTTGAATCACCTGTTGTAATGGGAGAAGAATCCATAGTCATGATTTAATCCTGCTTTCACACAATTGAATTTGTATATCAGTTCCAATTCTGCTGTTTCTCTTTGAAGTCTTGATGTCCTACTGACTTGCTTGAGCACAGCTGTTAACAACAATCAACAGAGTGATTAGGAAGCCTGAGGTGCCCAGCAACTGGTTTATCAGTGTTATGACTTCTGGTGTCAGTTTTGTGTCCATTTATTCTCCTGCATAGGGACTGTCCTGTTTGTCCAATATATAAGGTATGGGGGCATTTTTGGCACAGGGTGCCATAAATCACATTAGTGGATGAGCAGGTGAATGAGCTCTTGATGGAGTGGCTAGCTTGATTAGGTCCTATGACAGTGTCTTTTGTACAGATATGTGGGCAAAGTTGGCAACGCGGTTTGATGCAGGGAAGTGTGCCTGCTTTAATGTTTCAGTTGTTAGGTCTGTAGTTGCTGGTGAGTATCTGTTTAAGGTTAGGAGGCTGTCTGTTGGCGAGGAGAGGTCTGTCTCCCAAGGCTTCAGAGAGTAAGGGATCGTCTTGTAGAATAGGCTGTAGATCCTTGATGATGTGTTGTAGAGACGTGACTTAGGGTTGTATGTCATGACCAGTGGTGTTCTGTTCTTTTTTTTCTTGGGCTTCTCCTGTAGTAGTTTACTTTGGGGTACCTGCCTGGCTCTGTCAATCTGTTTTCTTAGTCTTTTTCAGAGCCAGGCCTCACATCTCTGGGTGCCTCTGAAGAGCATCACACTGACCAATCATACTCCCTTTTCCTGCTTGTACTCTTGTGGATTGAAAATTGCAACACGACATGGCCTAGCCTTCATGTCACCAGCCTGTCAATATTTATTCCACATGGACAGTCTGAAGAGAATGAAATAAACGTGTGCCTACGCCCATCAAGTCAGCTACCTCTGTACCTTATAAATTCAATATGGAATGATGGAACAGCTGACACTTGAGAGAGTAAAACCAATCTGCTTCTAAGTAACGTAAGGAATGCCTTGCTATTGTTTCTCAGTCCTGAGAGTGGTGCCACTAATACAGTGATGGAGGATATCATGAGTATGTCCACACAGTAATTAAAAAAAAAACAACAAAGCACTGAGTCTGAGGGTACATCAACACAGGCATGAAAGACCCAAGACAACTGCTGATGGCCTGGATCAGCTAGCTTGAGCTGAAGGGTGAAAATTTCTGTGTAGACTTGCCTTAGTGCAAACTTTGGGACTCACCTCCTAAATTGGATTCCAGAATTCAGGCTTAGTCCAAGCCCCAGCATCTGCCCACCAATTTTTCAGCCCCAGAGCCTGAATTGTGGGAACTTGAGTCAGTTGACTCAGGCCAGCTGATGTTTTTTTATCCTCATATAGATAGATCTCAGAACCCAAGATGATTGACTCAGGCTCGGGTTGGAAGGGGGAAGGTTGCAGGATTACAAATCCTTAAGCTATGATTTTTAGCTTCCACAGCCCCAGTGCAAGGGTGAGTCTATACTGATGGCAGCAAAATCACTGCCATCAGCGTGATCTTCTAGGTGTGATTGAGAAGGCAGTGTAAACCTGCTCAATCACTCCAGAAATCACTGTAGCAACTCTTGCCCTGAAACTGGAGTTGCTGTAAGCTGACTGGAAGGTATTTCCAGTTAACTTACCCTAGTTGTAGGAACAGATTAGTCAGTCATCAGGAGATATGCAAGGTATTTTACATATCTTGCATATCTCCCATCGACTGCCACTGAAAAGTATGGCGAGTGTAGACCTGGGCCAGCTCCAGCCGTGTTGCAGGGTTTCACTGTAGTGTAGACATCTCCAACATGGCTGTCTAAAGCTGGAGCTTAAAATCCTTTTCATGCAGCTCTATGGCTTCAGTCTCCCAAAGATGGACCACACACACAGTACACATTTCTGTGGGAAAATACACATGGATTTAGTCTTTCTGATGTATCTTCCCATGGGAATGACCAGTTCTTGTAAGGGGGCCAGATTTCTAATTAGGCACGGTAGGTGAACTCTTAGGGGAAGCGGCATTCTAGGGGCAGGGGCGGTTATTGCATGGGCTAAAGGGTCCTGAGCCCAGTAGCCTTGGCCAATTAGAGGGCTCCACATGACTGCCAGAATTTTGACCCTATCCTTTGCTGGTTCTACTCTTTCCAGGGGCCCTGCCCCTCCTCTTTCCCCTGAGGCCCTGCTCCCAGGCCAGGCCAGAAGCCAGAGTCCAGATGTAAACACATTTCCCCTTCATGGAGCTATCTGGGCAATGTGCTCCAACCCCACTATCCATCTCCAACCCCCCTGGAGCTGGCCTGGCCAGCTCCTCTCACCCCCATCAACCCTACTACCCTTGTGTGTGGAAAAAATGAAGATCAGAGGCAGGTGGGGGCATTGAGGATGCTGTGCGTAGGAGCACCTAAGGTATAAATCCACCCCCATAGCTCAGTACATTTGGCATTACATTTGAGTTACTAGACAATGCTTCAGACTGCTTCAGTTAAGAGCACTGAGTACAGACAGTCGGCGGGTGCAAGGGGGGGACTTCAGATTTACAGCTACCAAAAATTCACTGGACAGGATAAGCCCATTTTAAATTTAATATATGTATATTAAACCCCTCTTATGTAACCTTCATTCATGCAAATGGAATTTTAATGAAAGCTATTTTAGGGTGGTGCTCTGCAGGTTGGAGATTAAAACAGAAACATTCCATTTTCCCAGAGTCATTCATATATTTTTCATGATAGGCCATGATTTTTCTTCATCATTATTTTCATGCTGTTGAAATGATAAACTACTCAAGTTATTCAGCACAGAAAGAGACAGGGTCTCAGGCAAATCCACTGAGGGACACAGAGGGGTGGGAGGAAGAAAGGAGGAGTTAAAAATTGGGACAATTTAAATTAGTCATCGGTGACCAAGAAAGTAGAACAATACCCTAGATACACGGTGAAATGTGGAGAAAAAGGGGGGAAAAAATCTCTTGATAACTATACAAGCGCTGCAGGAATTGATATGATGATGTTCCATGGGGTTAATATATGCTGCTTGGGCCTACATTAGGGGAGATTTTTTCAAGTTCATAATAGCTGAGAGCTCATTATGGCTTTGGAAAAACTAAAAAAGCAAAAGCCACTTATGTAGCAGAGAAAGCAGGGAAAGCATCTTTCCTACCCTACCTTAGAAGTGGATTCACATAGGGATAAGAGAACCAATCCTTTGACTAATTCAGTTTGATTGTGGAAGTTCACAGGGTAGACTGCCTTGTAGTGTTTAGTTTGGCTGAACATTCATGTTTCACACAAACCCAAGAAAAGCCACATACATCATCATTAGTGCTTGAAACCACTAGCACTTTTTTTCTATTTTCTTTTTTAATCCCACAGACCAAAAAAACCCACAAGATCTGGTCTTTTAGTAGTACATTATTTCCTCCATCTAGGAAGCAAAATACCGTGAGAAGACCAGTTCTGGAAGTCCTATGTATTCCTGAAGTACTCAGTCCCTATAAATTACTCTAAGTTATCAAAAGGCCAAGAGGAAAAATATAAATATTCATATTACACATTTATAATTTGGTATTTTGTGGTTTCTAAAAGTCCAACCACCAGCACAGGATGTATCTTTATATATCGTTACAGGCTGTGTAGTTTAATGGGCAGGCCACTGAATTAGGAATAGAGAACCCTGATCCTATTTCCAACTCTGATCTGAAGAGGTCGGTGTAAAGTCAAAGCTTGTCTCTCTCACCAATAGACGTTGCTCCAATCAAAGATATTACCTCAGCCACCCTTCTAATATTCTAATACCTCATCTCTCTAATATTCTGGGACCAACACTCATATAACTCTACAACTGATCTACCGCGTAACTTTCCATAAGTGTCCATGCCTCAATTTCCTTATGTCTTGCATATTTACATTGCAAGCTCTCCAGGACTGGCTCTAATGACATGTTTCTACAGTGCCTAACACACTGGGGCGCCAATCTCAATTGTAACTGCATCAAAGTTATTTCTGATTGTGAGATTGTAATTGCTAGGGACACTGCTATATAGAATAGAGATTCAGGGCATAAGCTTCCAGTCTCTTCCCCCACCCAGCACAAGCACTATTCCCTCAGTCCCCCCTTCCCCTGGTGATCTTTCCCTGGTTTTATTCACTATCGTCTTCTCACTCAGGCCCTGCACACTGAGCCCCCAAACCTGTGCACCATCTCCTGCCTCCCTTCCCAGGCCCCGTGTACCACCCTCTGCCTCCTCAGGCCCCATGCACTGAACCCCCAGTCCCATGTACCACACCTTGTCTCCCCAGACCTCAAACACAGTGGCCCCAAGCCTCTTCCCCTGACCCCCTACCCCGCCTGGCCTGCACCCAGCTCCCAAGATCTCCCAGCCCAGCTCACTACCTATCATTGTTGGAGCTCAAGGGGGAGCTGTGAGACATTGATGCTGCTCCCTTCCTGCACAGGTGGTGTTTACATTTCTCACCCTGCTCTGCCCTGGGCCATGTGCCTGGGAGCACAGCAGGATGGGTGATTTAAAAAGGCTCCCCAGGTATGGCTTGTTGTGCTGCCCAAAACATTCAGGGCCTGTGCTCCATATGCCCATGAACAGCGACACCACTGGCTATAGCCAGCTGCTATGTTTTACACCTCTGCAGGTCTGCTAAGATATTTAGTGTAAAACAAATATTAGAACAGGTCACAGGTGAAGCAAAGATACATGTATAATTTCACCAGCCCACAGTTAAGAGTTATACTTTCCATAACCCCTCGGAAACAGTTCCTTCTTGAAGACTTCCACTGGCTGATGGTTCAAAGCATCTCAGTGGATTTACACCTCTTGCATCATGTTCCTCTCTTTTCAAATAGCATCCCCTGGTGTAGGCCTTTGATTTTACCTTGTGTTTTGCTTGCATACATATATCCAGTTTATATATCATTCATGTGCCCATCTTTTGGGTTTAAGAAATCCTTCTATTAACGTTATAGAGGCTTTTATACTTAGCATAAGTTCCTAAGTTAGCATAACTTTTAGAGGACTTGCTAGAAATGCAAGAGACCTTACAGGCCTGTATAAAGAGCTTATACAGCATACAATGAAAAACTAAAGGGCGTAGGCTGGAAATTTAGGTTAATATTAGATTATAAATTAGACAGGTAGGTCTGTTTTTCAGTAAGTGTTCACTGATGCATAAATCCAAAAGGCTATATTTTGCTCATGACACCCAGCTCAGCATGCAGAAAGCAACCCGTGACTTTCCAATTCAAATCCTTTGACATTTGGTGTAATGCCTCAAAACCCACAAAAGTATCTAGACTGCTTTCCGGAATATGCATTTGTATCAGTCACACGCAGAAACACCTTGTCCAGTGATAAAGATGCACCTCTATAATTTCTGGGGTGAAGGCCCAGATTTGCACAAGAGAGGTTGGAGCTTGCTTGTTCTATGTTGGTGCTTGCTTGTTCTGCCTTGTTGCTGTGGTAAGTTTTCTGCTTTTGCGCTCTGCTTCTAGTTTGGAGCTTCTCCAGCTCTTAGCTAGATCTTTCTTGAGATTATATAGCTTGCTTTCTTTCCCTTTTATTAGTCAGTGGCTATGTCTACACAGCACTTTTATTTCAAAATAAAACTCATTATTTCGAAATAAAAGAAATTAGGTCTACACAACGTTTTCTTATTTCAAAAGGATGGATCCCGTCCTTTCGAAATAAGAATCATCATTCCGAAACAGTAAAACCTCGATGTTTTCGAAACGGCCATTATTTTGGAAGGGATATTTCAAAATAACACTGTTTAGACCTGTTCTTTTGAAACAACACCGTGTAGACCTGTTGTTTCGAAACAGCCTTTCAAAACAGCGGTCTAATTGGTGTTATTTCGAAATATCCCTTTCGAAATAATGGCCATTTCGATTGCGGGGTTTTCCTTATTTTGAAATGAGCCCTTTCGAAATAAGAGATTTGTTTCAAAATAAGCTATTTTGAAAGGACTTATTTTGAAATAAAACTGTGTGTGTAGACATAGCCAGTTATTTTAAGTTACTTTCACAACTCTAGAGATTTCAGCTAGAGTTACAAATTAAGGAAGTATGGGTTAGATAGGTGGACTATAAGGTGGATAGAAAACTGGCTAGATCAACGGTTTCAGCGTGTAGGAATCAATGGTTCCACGTCTAGCTGGCAGCCAGTCACGAGTGGTGTGCCCCAGCGGTCGGTCCTGGGGCCGGTTCTGTTCAACATTTTCATCAATGATCTGGATGATGGAATAGACTGCACTCTCAGTAAGTTTGCGGATGACACCAAGCTGGGGGGACCAGTAGACATGTTGGAGGGCAAGGACAGGATTCAGGGAGACCTAGATAAATTGGAACAATGGGCCAATAAAAATCTAATGAAGTTCAATAAGGACAAGTGTAAAATCCTGCATGTGGGACGGAAAAACCCCATGCACTGCTACAGGCTGGGAAACATTCAGTTAAGTAGCAGCAGTGTAGAAAAGGACCTGGGAGTCATGGTGGATGGGAAGCTGGATATGAGTCAGCAGTGTGCTCTTGCTGCCAAAAAGGCCAATGGCATACTGGGCTGCATCAAAAGAAGTATTACCAACAGATCGAGGGATGTGATCCTTCCCCTCTATTCTGCACTGGTGAGGCCACATCTAGAATATTGTGTTCAGTTTTGGGCTCCCCACTACAAAAAGGACAGGGACATGCTAGAGAGAGTTCAGAGGAGGGCAACCAAAATGATTAAAGGGCTGGAGCACAAGCCCTATGAGGATAGATTGAAAGCATTAGGCTTATTTAGTCTGCAGAAGAGAAGATTGAGGGGGGATTTGATAGCAACCTTCAACTACTTGAAGGGATGCTCTAAGGAAGATGGAGCTCGACTGTTCTTGGTGGTGACAGAGGACAGAACAAGGAGCAATGGTCTCAAGTTGCAGTTAGGGCAGTCGAGGCTGGATATTAGAAAAAACTTTTTTACTAGGCGAGTGGTGAAGCCTTGGAATGAGCTGCCAAGGGAGGTGGTGGAGTCTCCATCTTTGGAGGTGTTTAAGGCCCGGCTGGACAAAACCATGACTGGGATGGTTTAGTGGGAGTGGTCCTGCCTCTGGCAGGGGGTTGGACTAGATGACCTATGAGGTCCCTTCCAACCCTAGGATTCTATGATTCTATGAACTCCATCCCCAAGCACCCTTCCAGCAAGTTGAGGTCTTGGACATCCTTCTCGACCAAGCTGGGAAACTAGGGTGTGAGTATTAACCACAGGGTTTTAAGTATCAGACCTAATTAAGATTTCTTATATGTCTTAACATTGAAATTAATTGTAATTTAGGGGAGATATATGTATACATTGATTTTGATTAATCTTTTCTTAAATTCTATGTCTATTATTTATGCTTCAGCAATAAGAAAGGATTTTATAAAGTTACTCCAAGGTCTCTGATTTTCTGATTTTCTCTACCGAGCATTCTTGGGGACCTCCTGTTTAAATATTTCTATGGTCAAATTCAGACAAGAACCACCAGGTTTCTTAAACAGATCTAGTAACACAAATTGACAACCTTAAATTAATTTTCAAACTAAAGGATTTGGCTATACTGGTTTTATCCTCTTTCTGGAAGAGGAACCGAGACACTTCTGACAGCTCGTTGTGTAGGCAGGAACAGGGGACAGTCAGAGACATCTATGGTTTCAACAAAGGTAAGTGCTTTAATTATAGGTAAGGCAGAAATAGTACAGCTATTTGGTGCCATTTTCAAATCTAGTGAGGCCTCCCAGATTAATCCCTAAAGTGTCTAGCAGCACAACTCCCATCTGCCCTTCTTAAATCCTTAATTCAGAGTTATTCCTTGCCTAACTTCTGCTGGTGGCCAGTTCTATCTTGGAACTGCTAGTCTGCCAAGTTGGGACCTCAAGGACATACCAGTTCCATCTAAAGAGCCTAAGAATGGCATGCTGGATTCAACCCAATGGCCATCTAGCCCAGTATCCTCCCTTCCAGAAGTGGCCAGTGTCAGATGCTTCAGAGGACAGAACTGAGCAGGGACATTACTGAGTGATCCACCTCCTCTCATCCAGTACCAGCTTCTGACACTCAGAATTTAGAAACATCTAGAGTATGGGGTTGCATCCCTGACTGTCTTGGCTAACAGACATTGATAGACTTATCCTCCATGAACGTCACCAATTCTTTCTGAATCCACTTATAGTTCTGGCCTTCACAGCATACACTGATAATTAGGTAACATTGATTGTAAACTGTATGAAGTACATCCTGTTGCTCGTTTTAACCTGCTGCCTATCAATTTCATCAAGTGACTCCTAATTCTTGTATCATGCTGAGGGGTAAATAACACTTTGTTATTTACTTTCTCCATGCCAGGCATGATTTTATGGACTATCATGTTGTTCCTGCCTTATCATCTCTTTTTCAAGATGAACAGTCCTAGTGTTTTCAATTTCTCCTTAGATGGACAGGACATTCTTTGGGCAAAAGAATAAATGGACACAAGTCTGACATTGGAAATTACAGCATTCAAAAACCAGTAGGGGAACACTTTAATCTCCCTGCTCACTCCATTAATGATTTGTTAATAGCTGTGCTTGAACAAATGGATAACAAATCAAAGTGTCAAAGAGAAACTGAGAAACTGGAATGTATATGCAGATTTGACACTATTGCCTCAGGGTTAAATAGGGACTATAGATTTTTTTTTCTCATTGCAACAGGTGATTTGACCTCACCTTCCTCTATATGCTGAGATCCAAAGGGGTAGCTGTGTTAGTTTAGTTCAGTAAAATAAACAAACAAGGGGTATGTCTACACTATGGACTTAAGTTGAGTTAAGCAAAGCCCTGGCCACATTTAGGATTTATTAAGTCGACTTAAGGTTTTCCTTAAGTCGACTTAATAACTCTCACTCTTTTAGTCGACTTAGGCATTAAGTCGGCTTTACTAAGTCAACTTCATGCAATGTGGCCATCTAAGTTGACTTAAGAAGCCCTGCATTATAACATGTGGCTGCTTAAGTCGATGTAGTAAAGCTGACTTAAGCAAACACATATTTTGTTAGGACAGTTTTATTAAGCCGACTTAACCAACTTTGTTAAGTCAACTTACGAGAAGTGTGGACTCAGTAAGTTGACTTAATAAAGTCAACTTTAAGTAGACTTTATTAACTCAACTTAACAATGCCCTGTAGTGTAGGCTTACCCAAGGAGTCCTGTGGCACTTAAAAACTAACAAATTTATTTTTTGCATGAGCTTTTGTGGAAGAAAATCCCACTTCATCAGATGCTTAGAAGATAGCGGAACTTACAGAATGGTAGGAAATAAATGTGGGGAAGTGTAAGTCATGGGAACAGGTCACACTGTAACACCAAATCACAACAGTTGTAAAGATTCAAACAGTGGAAAATAGCATACAGAGGGAGAGGAGGTCAAATCATCTGTTGTAATAAGGGAAAAAAAATCCACTGTCCCTAATAAGTCCTTAATGCAATGCAACCAAATTTACAACTGTTTTGATTTGCTGTTACAATGGAATTATGATATTTACTGACTTATTGTCTATCCCTTTCCTCACACTTTCTGACATTGGGTAAGTAAGCTATTGTCCTTGCCACTGTAGAACGAACAGATGTTTTCAGAGAATTATCCCCAGAAACTTCAAGATCTTGTTCTTGATTGCTGAAAGCTAATTCAGACCCTGTCATTTTATATGTATACACAGGATTGTGTTTTCCAATGTGCATTACTTCATATTTTGTTTTTCTTTTTTTCTTTTGTAGAATTTCATCTGCCATTTTGTTGCTCAGCCATCCAATTTTGTGAACTGCCTTCACAGTCTGCTTTGGACATAATTATCTTGAATAATTTAGTATTATCTGCAAATTTTGCCACCTCATTGTTTATCCTCTTTTATAGATTGTTTATGAATATGTTGAAGAACTTTGGTCTCGGTGCAGGTTCTTGGGGAGCCCTGCTATTTACTGCTGTCTACTGTGAAAACTGAGTATTTGTTCCTACTTTTTATTTTCTATCTTTTAGCTAGTATTGATCCATGAGAGACCTTCCACTTATCCTATGACTTTACTTTCCATCACTTTTGCTCGTGGCCTAGTAGTTGGTCTGTGGATCCAGACCAGACTTCTCCCAGCTTTCCTCTCTACGGTGGCCTGACATTTTCATTTTTCTTTTTAAACACTCATACTTTTCATATTTTCTAATCACTTGAGTCTGATGTCCTGACTGGGCCAAACCATAATGTAAGAAGACAATTGGCTTCTTAGAAGACAAACCATAATGCAAGACGACAATTGCCTGGAATTCCCACCTCTCAAGATTCTACATGGTAAATGACTCTCTTGCAGTTAGGCTGGCTCAGGGGATTTAAACTGTAGTAAATGAGGAAATTTTCCCTCATGAGTTGACATGACACAGCCTCTGAGGCCTTATTCATGGTTGGCTTCTCCTTATATACCAAACTATTCAGGAAAATAAAAAAAGTTACCAAAGTTTCAGTTCCTAAGGGCTCAACTTTGTCAAAATATTCAGAATCAATTTGTCTCAAAAAGGAAGCAAGAGATCCATAATATTTCAGGAAAATAGTGCATACATAAGAGAAAACACAGCCATGCTGACTTGCTATAACTCATATCCTTTAGTGAATGGGGCAAAAAATAAAAGAATAATGTTGGCACATTTTGGGAGATGGTTCAAAAACAGACTCAGGGCTTTGGCAATATCCTCGCAATTAGTATGGAGTGAGAAGACACGATGCAAGATGTACATTCATAATTAACATTTACAGCATATAGTGCGTTGTGTGTTCAAAGAACAAACATGAACTCATTAATTCTCCCACTGCAATACAAAGTTGGCATGTTGGTATTATTACAGATGGAGAAACAGATACAGAGAGGACAAGAAAAGTTGATCAAAGCCACTCATGATGTTGGTGTTATCGCTGGGTAGAAGCCAATAACCCCAACTCCACACCTCCTGCTACTAGACAAATCTGCGTGACTCAAAGGGCCCATTGAAGTAAATGTGACTTTTTCTATAGACTTTGTCCAGCCCATGACTGGGCCAATAAAGTATCTTGTAAAAGTGATGATGTCCAATGAATTTATGTGAGCATGATCAGAGGGAACCCTGCTGTCCAGAAGCAGACTATATCTTTGAAAAACTGTCATGGCCTCAGCCCATCACAGAGAATCCCATCAGTTTCCACCTCAGGACTTCTTTTGCTTTGTTTATGCCCATTTTCAGCTGGCCTTAAACAAAAGGAATGCAAGTGTTTGCTTTGGTCCATATTTAGGCATGGCAATTCAGAGGCTTGCCCAATTTCTTCTTCTGGGAATCTCCCCTCCTTAAACAGTACGGGCAGATATCTCGGTTGCTCACTCTTGCTCTCCTCCTTTGGTATCTTGAGATACCTCTATCTATATACCCAGTCCTCTTTTTAGGCTCTGGATTATACCTGTGGTACTCTGTGGTTTTTATATCTTGCTTTCTATTGGCTGACTATGGCTGTGAGACAGAGAACTGAGGGCCTGTGTTTTTGACTTCTAACTTCACCTCTGCTTTCTGCAATCAGAGGTGCTTCTCAGGCAGAAAGAACACAGGTAAAGTCTCATCGTTTTCTTTTGTTCCGCATGAAGGGAGATCATGAATCCTGCTGTTGATCAGTGAAGGTTATTTCTTTTTGGCTGCTTGCCTACTTCTATTATTTGTGTCTTATTCACTCCTCTGTAGCTCACTTTAGCACTGATCTCTTTGTCTACCATAAGGTTGACTGGGGTACTTTCCAGTTACAGACACCTGACACGCATATTTAATATCCTATGACTAGTCTACTTCCATATGATAGAAGAAGAAAGAGCCGATGAGTTCTGTGTATATACCTTTAATTTAGATTAGGAATTCCTTTTGGAGCCTATCATACAAGTTTCAGCAGTTGTGATTAGGAGTTAGAGGGTATGCAAAACCTTTAATAGTGATGCAGAGGAAACAGAAGTTTTTCCAGTGTTTTCCACCTAAACCCATTATTACTTGACACTAGAGCTATGTGCAGCGTGAAGATCCCATTTCACAAAGGATTTTGAGATTTTGAAATTTGGATTTGTTTCTCATTGGAATGACAACCAAAAAATGTCTGGAAAAAAGAAATTTGGGGGGGCTGATCAAAACAGTTTGTTGCCTATCACTTATTGTCTACCTTCATGCCCATCCATTAAATTGTTGTGCCCATTCATTAATTGGCTGGATCTTCATTCTGGGGACAAAGGTGTCAAGCAGTGCTAGTTGGAGAAACATCAACAGAAACTCAGTCTGGTGGAATATGCAGTTCCAAAAAAGTCAAAGCTGATTTGTGAGATATGTCTTTTTTCCTTAAAATTCTTTTTGAAAAAACAAAAAAAAACAACAAAAAAAAAACAGAAAACCAGGATGCAGAGGAAGAGGGGAATTCAGAAAATGTTAAAATATACTGATGTTTTCAGAAAGAAGTCTTCTGACTTTTTAAAACTACCTTATTTTGAGCAACGTATGTTATATTTTTGATATGATACAAAGTTTAAAACATCAAACAAAGAGAATGAAATGACTTAGATGAAAAAAACTGTTTAGATCACCCCCATATATAGATATATATCTAGATCTAGATCTATCTATAAAGCAGGAGTGCAGAGGTGGGAGTTTTATATCCTGCTAAGTGGAGTGCATTGTCATTCCTGAAATACTTATAAAACATAGGTCTTAATTCTGCTCAAAATTACACCAGTCAAAAGAGCTAATCTGGATTTATATTGGTGTAACAGTTTGGTATGGTCTCCATCTCTTTCATGGTTTTATTGGTTGACATGTGGATCCTTTGAATTAGACTAGATGACCATAATGGTCCCTTTTCACCTTATAGTCCAAGAGCTTATGAGATGTTACAATAGGACAGTACAGAGACACATTGCACTGGCACCTCCATTTCATGGAAGGAACTAGTAGAACTGACCAAAACAATTTACTCTAGTGTCTTTCACAGCCTTTAAACATGCTAGACATCAAAATCAGCTGTCTACACACTGAAGTGATTCCAACATGCATTTCATATTTTTACTTATGCAATCATTTAATTTTCTGTTTGTGAACTTTTAATTCTTTATCCCCAGAAGTTGGAGTTTGCTAACCTTCTCCTACTAAAACTCTAATACAGTGTAAGACAAAGAGTTTCCAGACTAAAAAACATGAATCTACAAGTACTTTGTGGTGTTTGTACTGCTTGAGCTAGATTCATAAAGGGATTTAGAAGACCAACTGTCACTTTAGCTGCCTAAATCACAGCTTCAAGCCACTTGTATTCATGAAGACTTGTTCAACTGCCTCCCAACTGTGTAGGTACCAAAACTCACTTGGTGCCCAAGTTTTTGCGGTAAGAATTCCCTAAGTGCTGGCATTTCTGCTTGCGTTTGTGCACAGTGTTGCTTCACGTTAGGTCTGTGGTTTTCAAATTCTTTTTCTTGGGACCCAGTTGAAAAAAATAATTTATGCCTGCAACCCAACAATTACGTCTTTCAGCAATGCATTCCACTCCCTTGGTGGTCGCAGCAGGGGGCATTGTGACACAGTACCTGAGTGTCTGTGACTCAATATTGGGTCCTGACCCATGGTTTGAAAAACCACTGCTCTAGGCATCCAGACATCTAAGCACCAGTGTAATGTGCATACTAAGGAAAAATCAGCATTCCTCCAGCAAAGTTTCCTGCACGGCCCAACGCAGTAGATATGCTCAGAGTTCACTTTCTGGAACAGGCTCCTGATGCATGTTTACATAAAATGGCAGAGGGGAAGTTGAAAGAGGGTGTCCCAAGAATCATAACCTTTTAGCCCAGTGGTTAGAGTACTCCAAGGTTCCAGAGTGCCTCACAATAGATAATGAAATGAATGCTCCTATATTAAATGAAGAGCAGATAACAATTATTATAGGGAGCATATATAAAATAATATAGACCCTAATTCACCTAACCAATGAATTTCAGCAAGTTATGGGTAATATGTAGGCAGTGAATTACCTCAGAGGATAGTTGTGTTCATACTTAGCAGTTATTAGTCAACTCGCTAAATCTAAAATTCGAAAGCTTCAACCACCTCCATGGTGTCCTTTTTCCAAGAAGTTTTGAATCTGAAGAAAAAATAATTTGGAGACCTTAGAACAGGTGTAAAGGGACTAGTCTGAAAGTAGTCTTGAAATGGAGATTTTCTCTTCAGTTGAAGTGTAGAATCACCATCACTGGGAATTAGGGAAGAGCATGAAAGGGTAAAAGAGAAGATCCTATTTATGAAGAATGTTTCCCTACTCACTCTATAATGCAGATATCTCAGCAGTGCAGCTGGAACGGCATACTGATGGAGACATAGGACATTTGTGAGGCATGCTGGATTTGACTGAGCTCTCTGCAGGCAGAGATATGATAGACTGATGAATTCACATTTTCAAAGCACAGAAGTTTATGCCAATTTTTGGTGCTACTTTGCTTCTCTTCTGCTGCCTAGAAGCACAACTCAGCTTCCATCTCAGCAATCAGATAAGAAGGGATGCCAGGCTACAGGATAAACCTCCAACTGAGAGATTATTTTTTCAAATCATCTCATCGAGGGCCAATGGGAATTGGGGGGAAAAAACAAAGCAGAAAGATTACTGGAGCCAAAGCCAAAGCCAATCTTGCAGGCTAGTAAGCCTACAGAAAAAACATTTGTTGATTGTAGGACGCCAGAGCTTGGAGCAGAATCCTAGGGTGAAAACTGGGCCATACCTGACACAGTTACAGAGAGATATGGGAGGGTTGCACTGTGCTAGATCTGTCCAGTTATATAGCCAAAGCATAGCTGCTGTTGTCTGTTTCATTATACTCATGTCTTCCACAGCACCTCGTGAACATCAATTAAGCTACATAGAGCCCAGTTGAAGTGTATTTATCATTCTTCTTTGACAGATGTCAAAAAAGAGACCACAGTCTTTATTTCCAGGGCTGCTGAATAATTGAAGCTCCATTTGAAGTTAAAGGATCTCTTAAAAAGAAGAGCCCAGCACCACCTGTGACCAGGAGCTAAGTAACAAGACCAAGACCACAGATCATGTCAGTAAGGCTGTGTCTACACTTAAGAAGTTAGTTCAAATGAACTTAGCTTGAATTAATTAATTTGAACTGATGTAAGGCATGCTTAGAAGCTGTGCATAACAGCTTCTGAAGGGGGGCAACTAATCTGCATGGGTCCTGTGGTAGCATGAACACAAAGAGCACAATTAGGTATTAGCGTGCAAGGTGCAGGGCATAGTGGGCAATGGTATTTGGGGTTAATCTGATCACAGATCTGTCAATATCTGTAATTCTCCAGAAGGGAAATATAAAATACTGTCTTTTTGTGAATTGCTACTCAGATTTGAAACAAACAGAATCTGGGTTAGTTAAAGAGTAAAAGTTACCCTTAGTTAAAAAGACATATGTAGGAAAGGCAACCACATGCTTCAGGCTGAAAGAAGTTGAAGACAGGGGTGGGGTTTTGCATAGCTCTTTTTGGAGCAAAATGCTAGAGGCATTCCTGAATCACCCCAGCCCCCTTGTCAAATGATAGATCTGCCTGAGCTTCTTGGAGGCCTGTTCTTTGTTATGGAAGTAGCTGTTTGCAGTTAGTTGAGATTTAAGAGCTGAGATCACTAGAGGGAGAGAACCCCCTCTCTCTGTGCTGATATCACTGAAGAGGAGCAGCGATAGAGTGACGGGTGGGCAGAGCTGGTGGACAGTGGGCAGAGCCAGTGGACGGTGAGAGTGGCAAGCTGGGTGGCGTGAGTGACTGGTGGACGGAGCTAGTGGAAAGTAGGCAGAGCTAGTGGATGATGACAGTGGCCAGTGGTGAGCTGGGTGACATGAGTGACTGGTGGGTGGAGCTGGCAGATGATGAGAGTGGCCAGCAGCGAGCTGGGCAGCACGAGTGACCGGTGGGCAGAGCTGGTGGACGGTGAGAGCAGCCAGCAGTGAGCTGGGTGGTGTGAGTGACTGGTGGGTGGAGCCGGTGGACAGCGGATGGAGCCAAGGAATGGTACTAGAGGATGAAGTGAGTGAGCAGTGGTTTGTGCCAGAGGACAGTTGGCATGAAAGACACTCCCTACGTACCCTAGGGTGGGTCAGGAGCCTATTTAGGTATTTGCACATATCTTCACAATAGATACTATCATAGGTGCTAATCAAGCCTGCTACTCCATCAAAGGCTCATTTAGCTGTTCACCTACTAATGTGATCTATGCCATCATGTGCCAGAAATGCCTCAACACTTTAAACATTGGACAAACAGGACGATCCCTGCGCAAAAGAATAAATGAACATAGAGCTGATATCGGAAATCACAAAACAAAGAAACCAGTTGCTGAGCACTTCCATCTTTCTAATCACTCGATAAACAATTTGTTAACGACTATCATCAGAGATGTGATGAGGACATCAAGACTTCAAAGAGAAACAGCTGAACTCAAATTAATACGCAAATTAAATTCTGTGAAAGCAGGATTGAATTGAGACTATGGGTTCTTTTCCCATTAAAAAAAGGTAATTTGACTTCAGGCTTCCCATGGTTTGAACCTAACAACTGCTCTGATTTGCAATTACTGTATGACCTGATCCTATGTTTTACAACCCCTTGCATTTATTTTCATTCCATTCTGTAAATTCACCCATCTTCGGAGCATCTGACGAAGTGGGATTTTCTCCCACAAAAGCTCATTTGAAAAATAAATCTGTTAGTCTTAAAGCACCATACGACTGCTTGTTTTTTTTGCTGGACTAGACTAACAAGGCTATCCCTTTGGAAATTGAGGGAAGAAGTCATTCTGGACAAAAAACAAACAAAAAACTCCCAAAAAACAAACAAAAAATAACTAGTGTTTGGCCAATTCTTATTAAAAAAGAAATAGACTTCTGTTTGTTAGTAGGAAAAGATGTCTCTGTTCCCAAGCACTGAACTGGCCCAGCATCATAAAATATACCTAGTTTATCAAGAGTTCACTTCATTATTGGTTCCTTTCCTTCACCATTATGGACATAACACTTTAAATTCCTGAATTCTGTGTATGTAAAACCCACTGCAGTGTATGCTGCCTGCCAGGCTCCCTGATGAGCTCCCAGTATTTTCCTTTTCTATCCAGGGCTTCAGTGTCCTTAATGAAGTGGGCAGTCCATTTCCAGAGGAAGGGATTGCATTCACACCGCAGATGTAGGGGCTGACACTAACTGTCCTCCCTCTTGGCGAGCCCAACAGGAGTCCAAGTGTGAACTACCTTTTCTGCTCCAAAAGATCTCCACAGAACACTAAAAACATAACCAGCTGCTGCACCTCAAGTTAGAGGCAGTGTGTTTGACTGGCCTGTCCATCAACTCCAGCTGTTTAATATGCAAGAGGCTTTCAACTGCACATGATAGTCATGGATGCAGGCTAGAACAGATGCACACTGCATAATCTCCACACTACCCCATCGCCTTGGCTTGCTCCGAACTGTCTTGCTACACTCTAATGCCACACACAGGACTGGCATTGCTTTACTCCGCCTTTGTGAGTGACTCCCATAAACAAGGGGGCGATTTTGTCCACAGTTTGTAAAACAAGCTGTTTGAGAATCCCATCCAAACACAACCCAAGTACAATTTAGCTCTTTGCTTCTGCAGATGGATCAGAAACTGCCCTATGCACATACAATTCAGACTGAGCAACACGAGAGACACTTCTGCAGTGAGTGCATTTGAGCTGATTTACTGCATATCTGCAGACACCATCTGGAATTTGTTGGCATCAATGGTGCTATAAGAAAACAAAGGCCAGGAAGAAGGATAACTCACCATTTGGCTTTAAGGCTTCGGTTCTCTCTCATATATTCTTTTTCAAAGCTTCCTAAACAAACTGCAACATGGAATAAAGTCATTTCTCTCATCCTTTGTGTGGCCAGCTTTCGCTAGCGTGTCACCAAACAAGGATGCAATCCTCCTATTGGAAATTTAGTGAAACAGGAAGGTGAGCCATTGGTTTGGAAGGATGCTCCTTCCCAACGTAATCTGGAGAAAGAGTTTTCAGATGATGTTTTTGGATGATATTCTTAAGGAACTCTCTCTGTTTTCCTGATCAGTGGTTTGGAATGGTCAGATCAGGAGGCTGTCCCCCATGCACCCTTTACATTAAAAGTCACACATGAAAATCAGCTCTTGATGATACATGAAACTCTTGGAAACACTCAATCAGTGCCTGAAAATATTGTTACAAAAAACAATGATCTATCTAGTTAGACTCTATGCTCATTATTTTAGAAAGTTGCATTATTAATAACTTGGCATATGCCATTTCTCTGACCACGAGACCAGCGTTACATTTTTAAAAGCAAATATACTCCTGTAGGAGTGAATACATCCAGGCAGCCAGACTGAGCATGGCATAAGCAGATGGAAGCATACCGTCTTGAGCTGGCTTGCACCCATTAACACTGGGGCTGAGTTTAATCCAGATTTCTCGACTAGTTAGCACACCAGAATGTGGTTGCTTTGGACTGGAAAAGAAAGAAGCACGAAGTAAATGCTCACAGGGTGCTCCCTGCTTAAGGAGAACAGGGTGGGGGACGGTGGTGACAAAGTTACAAAGCAGCTTCTTTTTATAACATAGGCTGGCAGCACTGCCTAGTGGTCTGAGAATCAGGCAATTTAGGTACACATATGGTCGGTCAATCGCTCTGGAGTTTGCAATAATAACTCCAGCCCCAGAAGTGGTATAGCACTAAGGCAAACATATGGCATTATCGTTTGCCTTAGCACAGTGTGTAGCGGGAGGTAAGTGGGCATTAGTAAGGCGATGGAAGATATGCGAGGTGTTTTACGTACCTTGCGTATCTCCCTTCGACTGCCACTGAAAAGTGTGACAACTATAAATGAGGGCTGAGTCTCAAATTACTTCTGTGGACAGGAATTAACATTATTCCTCTTTCACCGATGGAAAACTGAGGCACAGTGACGTTAATATGACTCATGCAACATTATCCAGGAAACTCACAGTCAAACCAGGAACTGAGCTCACATCTGCTGTGCCCTTCTGCAGCCTTCACCACAAGACATTGTTTCCTATTAGGTGGAAAGATTTGCTCACTTCCCTACCCAGCTCTGTTTAAGCTCCGGCAACTCACCTGACCTCTGTGCATCACAGCACATGCATAATGACTAAATGTGGCCTGAATAAAACAAAACCACCCCAAAAAAGTGGGAAAGATCAAAGCTGGCTCTGCACTTTACACTTCAAGCTCATCACAACAATAATAGTTGGCTCCTAGGGGGCTGTTGTGTGTACTAGTGTGGAATATTTGCACAGTGCTTTGAAGATCCAAAATGTTATATAAATGCTATGTATTAGTAACGGCATGAACGAGTCACATTCATGGCATTCTTCCCCTGCTAGAGAGAGGAGAGAAAATTCTCTTCCTTCCTTAATGATTTAAAAAATCTAATGAAGTTATTCATTAAAAAATACTTAAAAATAGATCAAATGATTTCCCACTCTCAAGATAATCTTTTTGACTGCCCCCATGTTGCAGTTCACTGTATCATAGGAGAGATCAAAGTACATGTCTGAAACTGGCAAGACAATCCAGCAGAGAGCAAAAGGCTCTTCTGCTGCAGATAAACAAAATACTATTTCCAGATAGTATCATGGCGCTGATCAAAATAACTGCTTTTCCAATTAGATTTCAAAGAACTCTTAATTGTTAGAGATTTTATCGGGAGTTGTGCAGATTTTTTTCAGTCAGAAAGCTGTTTTAGAGGGACATTGTTACCTCCAGGGACTTAAGTTACAGATAGGCTTTACAAAGCAGCCGCAGCCTGCCTGTCAGGCAGATGACAGTACAAGGGGAACCTGTCTCAGGTACAGGAGCAAAGGGTATTTGGGCTGCTATTCCCTTCAATAATTTAGAGCATGTAACTATCTGTTAAGAACTGGCAGCAAATTTCACATATAAATATTGCATTTTGCCTTTAAATTATAATAGGTGTGGCACTAAAACTATATGTATCTGCCTGATGAGCATGTGCATGTGTGTGTCCAACCATGGGTGCGTGAACCAAAACTACCTCTTGTTGTTCTGGAATTGGATGCCCATATCCAGAAAGTAATTTTTGCAGTGTGCTGTGGATACTTTTTTAAAAATAGCATATTCAATAATGCGCGGCAAGCTGCTGGTTCAAAGACAAAGTAAAACTGTAGGGGGGTGAATCCTCGTCTCGCCAACAGGTGACATTGTGGAGCAGAACAACAAGAGATTGATTCCTGTCGAACAGCAATAATAGGAGGAAAAACAAAAACTGAAGGCCCAAAGAAAACGGCACATCCCAGGCAAAAGAGAATGGAAGGATTTTGAATTCTTCAGAAGGTGACAGTGTAGGGATTTAAAGCTGGTATAAGACGAGGGACTCAGAATCAGATGCTATTAGGAAGCTATCTGCCTCACCTGCCAGCCCGAAAGTGGAGGATCGATCTATTCCCACCTGCATTGTGCAATGTGTCTGGGAGGCAGCTCTCCTGACCTGCTAATGGCTTGTGGAGTGTCCCTCTGCTGAGGGAGCAGCCACCTAACAACCAGGAGACAGGGAGAGGCTGCATTGCATTGCCTGAGACAGAGAAGCAGCTACAGAGGAGGTGAGTTTGCAGACAGATGACTGATGAGTGGGAAGGATTTGTGGCTTGAGGAAGTACGTTTGCCATATGGCCTCGTCTACACTTGGAGTTTGGGGAGTAATTCGCTAGCTCTCATTGAGGACTGAGGTTAGGACAGCAATGACAGCAGGGCTCCAAGGGGTTCTCAGCACTGATCAAGGGGAAGCAGGAGGCTCTGTGTGTGGCTGAGAGGCCAAAATGTGTGGCCACAAGGTATGGGGGAGGCCGAAGTCCTGGCCAGCACACCAGAGACCCATAGCTAGAGCCATGAGGAGAAGGACAAGTCCCAGGGCATGAGAGTGGCCACGTTGCTGCAGAATGTCTCCTGCCCTGGGGACAGAAGCATTCAACAACATGGTGGCCTCCTGGACAGCTGGGGGTTTGCCCTCTTCCTCCTTCCTGAAGGCCTGATCAGCCATCTCTGCTTTGCCAGGACTTCATCCTTCCTCATACTTTGAGTCCGTAAGGTTTGGGTGTCACTGAGCCTCCTACCATTCAGGCAGACCCTTGCTGCAGTCCCACTTGCTTGCTCCCATGACAGCAGGGCTGCAGCCAAAGCAGTGACACCCAATCCCTATAGATGCACCTCTGATGACTGTTACGAATGGATGTTTTTTCCATCAGTTTTAGTGAGCCAGCTGAAATGGAGTGTACCGACAATTATCAATGTAAATTGGATTCTGCCAGGCCTATGAGAATGGCCCTGGAGTGGAGTCAGGAGACATGGGTTCTGATTCCACTTCTGCCACTGACCTAGTCTGTGCTCTTGAGCAAGTCACTTTCCCTCTCTGGGCCACTGTTTCATCTCCCACCTTTTGTCTCTCTTGTTTAGGTAGGTTGTGAGTGCTTCAGGGACTGTCCTCACTGCGTCTTTATGGGGCCTAGCACAGCGGAGTGACAGTGTAATGACAATGATTGAGTCAATGGAACCAAAAAAAATAGAATGGAAAATTCAAAACTGGTAGGAGAGAAACACTTGTTCACAGAACACTGTTAGCCTGTGAACTCATGGCCACAGTTAGGAAGAAGCCAAGAACTTCACAAGCTTTGAAAAACAATTAGACATATATATACTGACAATCAGAATCTCCAGGTTTATAATAGTAAATGTTAAACCAAAAATCTGAAATGGTTATAAACCGTCCCACTTCAGCAAACAATATAGTCTCTATCTTGGTTATTTTAGTTTGTTTCTATTGGATGATGCATTTCAGGGCTCCATGCAGATGAGCCAATCAGTCATATGAACCACTTATATCCATCTTCAAAGATGTATCTTCAAAGCATCTGACGAAGGGAGATTTTCTCCCATGAAAGCTCATGCAATAAATGAATTTGTAGTCTTTAAGTGTCGCAGCACTCCTTGTTTGTTTTAGTGAACTAGGTTAATGTGTCTGTACCATTGGAACCTGTATCCAAAGTTCCCGGTGACTTCAAATGATGCATGAAGGATTGGCTGGACCAGACCTGGAGGCTGGAGCTTGGAGTAGCAGGCTAAAGGATTCCTACACTGCTGCCAGCATGTGAGGTTGAAAACGCTACAAATGCTATGGGAGATCTTGTTCTCTTTGGATTCCTAGTTCAATTTTGCAGAAGGATGGGAAAAAGCAGAGAAGCATCAGAACTTGAGAGCATTTGTGCCATCAGAATTTATTGCTGTGTGAGGATTGCCCATCAGTGACAAACTTCCCAAAACATATGAGGGGAACTCATCTAAAGTTTATCTGTAAGTAAAAGTCTTACAATAAGAGCTGTCTTTCTGAACACAATTCTCATTAGCAAATTATCCACAGCAAAAAGGCAACCTTCTCTTTCTAAAGCCCAGAGTTTCTAAAGAGAAGCACTTTATTTTGAACATCATCATTATTGTTCACTTACTAAGAATCAGCCATGTACTCAAGGAGATACAATATAGTAACCAAGTGGTATCAAGATCAAAGTCTTCTTGCTGTGAACATGCTAGAGTCAATGAAGTGACATCAAGGTTGACTTCAGATCAGCCCAGGAATTTTTTTTTCCTGTTCTATTGTCCAGCAAAGGGCTTGTATTTTATTAACAAAATGCCACTGACTTTGTGTTAGATGCAAACATTAGGGGGCAGTACGCTTCTAAGAAGTGGTCTTGTCATTTCACCCAACAACTGAATTGATACAGGGCTGTTGGTAAAATTTACACTTGCATTTGAGATATCTTGCTTTATTGCTGTTGAAAATATAATCAGATTTCTCATTGCAGGGAACTATGTGTCAGACTAAAAAACCATGAGGGAGAGGGACTGAGAATCCCCCTCTTCATGTTTATTTATTGAAAAGCTCCATGCTCAGAGCTGCCTCATTCTCCGTGAACTAGGATAATTTTCTTCTATCTAGATTATTATACAACCCTCAGACTGCAGTCCCTGAGGTCCTTTAAATTGTGCATTAAGCAACATAGATAAAACCTGCAACATCTGTGATTCAGTCTCTCTCACATCTTCCTACAGGCAGAGCAGAAGAATCATAGAATTACAAAAGATTAGGGTTAGAAGGGACCTGAGGAGATATCTAGTACAACCCTCTGCTCAAAGCAGGACCAACCCCAACTATATCCTCCCAGCTAGGGCTTTGTTAAACCAGACCGTAAAAACTCTTAAGAATATGGATTCTACCACCTAACTACCTAACCAATTCTAATGCTTCACCAGCTTCCTAGTGAAAAAGGTTTTCCTCATATCCATCCTACATCTGCCCCACTGCAACTTGAGATCATCTCTCCTTGTTCTGTCATCTGCCACCAATGAGATTAATTTAGCACCATCCCCTCTGGAACCTTCCTTCAGGTAGTTGACGGTTGCTATCAAATCCCTCCTCACTCTTCTCTTCTGCAGGCTACGTAAATCCAGTTCCTTCAGCCTCTCTTCATAGGTCATGTGAGCCAGCCCCCTAATAATTTTTGTTGCTTTTTTGCTGGATTCTCTCCAATTTCTCTAAATCCTGTTGGGGGGGGGGACAAAACTGGACAGAGAACTCCTGATATGGCTTTACAAGTGCCCAAGGGCATGTCCACACAGGCTTCTTATTTCGAAACAACAGAGGTTGTTTCGAAATAAGAAGTGGCATGTCCACACGGCGCACCGTTATTTTGAAACAACGGGACCCATTGTTTCGAAATAATGGCTGTTATTTTGAAACCATTAAACCTCACATCTAATTGAAATAGCTGTTGTTTCGAAATGGTTGTTTCGAAACAACGGTGTTCGGACATGTCGTTTCAAAACAACACCATTGTTTCAAAACAACTGTTTTGAAACAAGGGCTATTTCGAAAGCAGGCTTTCCCTTAATTCGAATTAACAAACTGTTAATTCAAATTAACTTATTTTGAAATAAGGACTTTATTTCGAAATAACTCATTTCAAAATGGGTTATTTCGAAATAATGATGTATGTGTGGACATAGCCCAATAGACAAATAATCACTTCCATTGTTCTGCTGACAATGCTTTTACTAATTCAGCCCTAATTCAATATGCTTTTTGCCTTCTTGGCAACAAGAGCGCATTGTTAATTCATCCAGCTTCTTGACCTATGTAACCCCCAGGTTCTTTTCTGCAGAACTGATGCATAATTGGTCAGTCCCCCTTCGCTAGCAGCGCATGGGATTCTTCTGTCGTAAGTACAGGACTCTGAACTTTTTCTTGTTGATTCAGACTCCTTTTGGCCCAATCCTCCAATTTGTCTAGATCACTCTGTATCCTGTCCCTACCCTCCAGCATATCTACCACTACTTTTAGCTTAGTGTCATCCATGAAATTGCTGAGGGTGTAATCAATCCCATCATCCAAGTCATTCACAAAAACATTGAACAAAACCAGCCCTGGGACCAACCTCTGGTGCACTGTGTTTAATACCAGCTGGTAGCTAGACACAGAACCATTGATCACTACACATTGATTCTGATGATCTAGCCAGCTTTCTATCTACCTATGAGTCCAACCCATGTTTTTTTAACTTGCTGTCAAGAAAACTGAGGGAGACATTAAAAAAAGCTTTGCTAAAGTGAGCATATATCATGCTCATGACTTGCAGAACATCTACAGAGCCAGTCATCTCATCATAGAAGGAAATCAGGTTGGCAGGCATGACTTGACTTTGGTGAATTCATATGGACCATTCCTAATAATTTTCTTCAAAATGCATTTCTTGAGGACCTGCTCTATGATTTTTCTACAGACTGAGGTGAGGCTGACTGGTCTGTAGTTTCCTGGATCCTTCTTCCCTTATTAAAGGAGCCACTATGAAAAGAAGTGATCACAATAGGATTCCAGTACACAACTGATGGAGCGGGAGTCGGACACACTGTCTTTGCTCCACACGGTTTCCTAGGTCAGACACCGAGTGTATTTTCTGAAGAAAAGAGAATGCCAGGGCAGCATCCTCATAATTCTTCAGCTACCACCTTAGAGCAAGGTCAGAAATTAGGTATAATGTTGTCCACTCCTTTGGCTCCCCAGGAATTTATGGTTCTCAAGTCTTCCTGGCCCTGTATCCCACTCACAGCAAAACGCTGCTGTGAAATTATCTTCCTTGTCCATGCCATGCCTCTCCCTGAATTCCTCCACTTGCTCCTCATTTCCCCATCACCTCGAATTCACATTCCTTGTCCTCACTTTTGAGACCCATCACAGTCCTGTCCCTCCCCATTAATCCATGTGGTTTCTTCTTGCATTGCTCCTGCAAATCCAACAGCTAGGGTCTAAAGCAACGAGAGAGATGGAAGGGCAGCTAAAAACAGATGGAGAACTGTCTCTCCTCTCCCCGGCTTGGGTAAGAAGAGCTTCCCCCAGCTGGTGGAGCAACAGTTTCTTTCAGTAATGGCTTTTGCCAACATTAATAGCTCTGTGTCTGCTTCTTCCCAAGACATCTCAGGGCTTTATTGTATGCTAACTCTTATTCGTGGAACACCCTCCTCTCTGAACTGACCGGAAGGGCACTGACTTCTATATCTAATGAATAACACAGTAACCTCATAATCTTGAATGTGTTTGATGGGAACCAGAAACGGAACCTAGGTCTCCTTAGTCCCTCCCCACTGTGCTAGCCCCTGGACCCTGTTGCCAATTAATACATTAGCAGCAGCTAGGATTTAAACCAGAAAGAAATATGTCTTAACATCATTTGTAGTCAACCTACAGAATTCACTGCTATAGGAGAAGAATGTTTGGATAGCAGAGCTGGATATCAAAGTGGGACCCACTAATGCTAGAGATGAATAACATTTGTGATTATGCTATAATAATTTCATTCTTCATAATGTAAATCTATCACAAATGGGTTCAGGAAAGGGATTCCTCATTCTGCTCTGCACTGCACAGTTGTTTAGGTCTGGCCACCTTCCTCAACAGCATCATGTAGGACTGAGGATGCTGAATTTGTTAGACCAAAGCTCGAAACATTGCTGTGTTCCTTTTACTTTCCTAACTCTTTTCACCTGTGGTATCATTCCAAGTACATTGATCTAGCTGACAGAGTATGCCCTGTTCTTCAATTTTATATAGATGAACTGTAATTTTAGTAATAGGCTGTTTAAATAATATTGTATCACTTTTACATCTCTCTTCCTTTTCCTTTGAATGAAAAGGCCTGTCAGCTTTTGACAAGTGGATCTCCCCCCCCCCCAAGATTGCCTGAAGGACATTGAGAGCCATAATAATGGTTGCTGCTTGCCTGAGATTTTTAAAGATTATGTCTAAATGGAATTGTGCTTTAATGTGATTACTTCACCACTTTTACTCCTGCTGGGCCATGTAATTGCATGACAGGGCTCTCTACTGGGACCAAACCCAGTCAGTCTGAAAATTTACTTGCCTTAGGGGCCATCAAGCAAATCTAAATGGCTACTTGAGGGTTATTTCTGCCAACGAGTCATTTTGTCAGCAGATTAGCAAAATGAATAAAATATGGAGACAAGGCTGTAGTAAAATAGCACCATTAGCTAAGCGTTTTCTCTTTAGTTTTGCTCCAAACACTAATTCTGGATGCCTTGTAATTGCTATCTTTAATTTAGCTTGTGTGACAAACAGAAAATCAGATCACTACAGTATTTCTGTATTCACCAACCAAACTCTGCCTCCGCGTCATGTAGCCAAGCAATGACACTGTGAGATAGGGTAGCCAAGCTTTCCTCCACCATGTGCTGCAGTCAGGACACAGCAGCAGCTGCACTTATGAATCACATGAAAACAGGAGCAAATGTAACAAATCAGTAGTGCCTTGAACTTCCTGGCTTGGGGAAGCAGGAATTCACCCAGGAATAACTCCTGGACTCTCATCAGTAAGGTCACCTTTATCAGCAAACACACTGTCCCAGTCATGCACAAGGGGCTTCCTTCTTCTTGGGTTCTGGCTGATTCTCATATGTGGTGCAGGCTCCCCTGGGGGCCACACGCTGAGGCTATTCCCTGGACCTCAAACTCTCGGCCAGCCTTCGTCCTAGCAGCAGCTGCATTTGTCCTCTCCTGCAGCCCATGCCCCTTCTTTTGCAGAGATGGCAGCAGGAGATAGGGGCCAAATTGCTGCCTACCCAAGTAGAGCTTGGTAAGGGTGAAGAGATCATCCTCCTCTAGGTCTGAGCCAGCTTTTCACCACAGCTGATGACTTGTGAAGCCCTACATAATAAATTAAAGGAGACTCTCCTTTAGCTTCTATAAGCATAGGGGATATGACACACAGTTGAGCAGTTCCAAGTCCATTCTGTAAAGATTAGAAGTGTGTACGGGGGTGGGGGGTTGGTGGGTGTGGGTGTGTGTTCATATGCATCTACGTATGCACATACACACCAGCCAGCTTGTTCCCAATTATCTGATATCTTCATGCCTCTCAAATCTGCACCTGCCCATATCCCACAAATAGCTTAATTGCCAGATCTGCCCAGTTTACACCAATAGGCCCTAAAATCTTATATCCCTTCGCATAAAATTAAAACAAACAAAGAGTCAAATTTATTTATCACAAATTTTCATGGGAGAAAATCCCACTTTGTCAGATGAGTTTTCAAAGGGTCTGATGAAGTGGGATCTTCTCCCAGGAGATCTTATGTGATAAATAGATGTGTTAGTCTTTAAAAGTGTCATAGGATGCCTTGTTTGTTTTACTGAACTAGAGTAACTTGGCTGCCCCTTTGGAACTTATAATATTATTAACCATTTAGACCCAAGGCACCTCTGAGGTGATGCCATGTTGAGAAGAGCTTAGATCAGCAGTTCCACTGTGAGGCGATCCTTTACTTTCACCAGTGGCATTGCTGGCACTGGGCACAGAGGGCTCTAGTGCCCCGAGTGCCGGGGACCTGGGGCCGGGCTGCCCATGGTGGTGACTATCTTCCCCAGCCCCAGCCCTGGCTGAGTTGACAGCGGTAGGAGTCCAATCTGGGTCCTGCCCAGGGCCCTAGAACCAGATTGGGCCTGGATCCTGAATCAGGATCAAGGGACAAGCCCTGGGGCCCAGGTCTTTTCCTCGGCCAGCATCACTCTTGGTTTTCACACTATGGGTCGTGGCCCCAGTACCAGGTCAAAACACCCTCAGATATAGTTGCATGGCACCCCCTGCTGCTGCAAGACTGGAGTTTATTGCTCAAAGATGTAACTGTTGGGCCAGGGGGCATGAATGATTTTTTTCAATTGGGTCCTAAGAAAAAAACTTTGAAAACCACTGTTAGAGAATAGAAAATCAGAAAGGACCTGTGACACTGTGTGGATCAAGGCAACCATTTATGATATTTTTTAACATTAAAATTTCAGAATCACCATAATCCACATGAATTATCTCATGTTCGGTACAGCTAGAAAGATTATAATTTCCTAAGAATAATTAGGTCGTTTATATGTATGTGTCATAGTCATTTGAGAAGTTATGAATATGTTTGATGTATCTGTATTCCAACTTGTGATGTGTTTTGGGGAGACACTCCAGACAGGATGGCTGCAGCAATTATCTGCATAATGGACCATTAAGGAAACTCACAGGTACCATGGGCCCAGAGAAAGACCTGAAGAGTCACGAGGACTTGCTCCTGTGACTCTGGACTCGCACTTACTGCTGTAAAATTTCACACTCAGCATGGGAAAGGCCAGAGGACATAAAAGACCTCTACACCAGCACCATTTTGTCTTTAAGTCTATATCGCCTTCAACCCCACATACCTCTGGATCTATTAATCTACAGCTGAAGCTGTGAGCAAAGGACTGTGACCCATCCAGATACAGGAGGTATACTAGAGGAACTATGCAAGTCTGTAAACTCCAAATTCTGCCAAGGACTTGATGTATATGGACTTTTAAATCACTGTATGTATGCAATTTGCATTAATCCTTTAACAGTTTTCATAGCTTGTTTCTGTCCTTTTTATAATAAACCTTTAGTTTAGTTACTAGGGAATTGGTTGGTAGCAATGTTCTCTCTAATTTTTTGTAGGCTGTGTGTGCAAAAAAATTTTGTATGTGCAAAGACTTTCTTTGTGTGCACCAATATTAGCACTATAGAATTTTCTTGTATGCACTTTGTTTTGTTGTGTGCATGAGTTTCACCAGCCATGTGTGTGCACACATGTGCACAGCTTAGAGGGAACAGTGGTTGGTGGTGTGGTATTTTTGGTTAAATTGAAACTTATATTTATCCAGTAATATGGCTGATCCTTTTGCGGTCAGGAAAATCCTTCTGGTAAACGGCATGGAGTTTTAAGTAACTTATCTCTTTCCTCAACCCAATGGCTGATAGGGAGCCAGAAACTGAAATGCAGTAAACAAGGGTTGTATATATTTTGTTCTGGCTTCTTTATAACCTGCGTGTGGGATCAGAGGCACTGTTTGTTTGCTGACTCGGAAGCCTGACTTCAATGTCACCCATTAGTGCTTGAGAGAATTTGTTCTTATTTTACAGCCTGCCCTGATCTTGGCATTTTCAGATGGTTACCCCGGGGACAGCTGAGTAACAGGACCATCATAATAATCTAGTCTAACCTCTTGCATTCTGCAGGCAACAAAACTCCTGTAACAGACCCATAACCTGCCCAATCTTGTAATAGATCTGGCTGAATAAGTGAAGTCCTCAAACCATGATTTAAAGAGTGACAGAGAATCCACTATTTACACTAGTTCTAACCTGCAAGTGACTCATTACCCATGCTGCAGAGAAAAGTAGAAAACCTCAGGGTCCCTTCCGCTCTGACCTAGAAAAAAATTCCATCTTGACCCCAAATACAGTGACCAGTTAGACTTGAAGCCTGTGAGCAAGACCCATCAGCCAGACACCTGTGAAAGTCTGTAGTAACTCAGAGCCCTTCTGGCCTAGGGTCATATCTCTAGCCAGTGGAGATCTTTGCTTCAGCAGTCACAGATCTGTAACATGCCACTGTAGACAGTCTAGCCATACTATCCCTTCATAAACTTATCAGGATCAGTCTTTGAACCAGTTAGGATTTAGGTTTCCACTGGTCCCATTGGAAGACTGCCAGAATTTCATTTAAAAATTGCTTCAACAAGTTGTTTGTCTTAAACTCACCAAGGCCTGATGAAAAAATACTGTTGCAGACAAAACAAAACAAAATAAAAAACAGAAACAAAAAATGTATTAGCAGCAGTATTGTAAGTAAGACACGAGAAGTAACTCTTCCACTCTATTCTGCCCTGATTAGGCCTCAGCTGGAATATTGTGTCCAGTTCTGGGTGCCTCATTTCAGGAAAGATGTGGAAATTGGAGAAAGTCCAGAAAAGAGAAATACAAATGATTAAAGGTCTGGAATACTTGACTTATGAGGGAAGACTGAAAGAGCTTGGTTTGTTTATTACGGAAAAGAGGAGACAGAGGGGACATGATAACAGTATTCAAGTACCTAAACGGTCGCCACAAGGAGAGAAGAGAAAAATTGTTCTCCTCAATGCCAACAAAAGGACAAGAAGCGATGGGCTTACGTTATGGCAAGGGAGGAGATCAGAAGCTGTCTGTGACATTGAGCAGGCTGCTGACCCACCTGCTGGTGGTGACAAGCAGCTCAGGGCCAGATCAGGCTTCAAGCCACTTGCAGCAAACGGCTTGGGGTTGGCTCTGGCTCCTAGGACTTGCTGTAGGCAGCAAGAGCCAGGGCCCAGCCTCTGGCACCTGCGGCAAGGGGCTAGAAGCCAGATTGGGCTCCCAATTCCTTGCTGCTGCTGGCGGGAGCCAGATCAGGTTTCCAGCTGCTTGCTGGCACTGGCTGGGGCTGAATTAGCCCCTAAACTGGTTTGGGACCTGGGGCAGGGCAGGGCCTGTGGGCCCCAACCCTCCCTGCCCTGGAAAGTCAACTTAATGTTTTAGTTGACTTTCAGAGCAGGAGTTAAGCCGACTTAAGCAAGCACTTAAGTTGACTTAATAAATTCTAAATACAGCCCTGGAGTTACTTAAGTCCACTTAAACCAGGTAAGTCAATTAAAGATTCCAGTGGAGACATACCCAGGGTGATTAACTGCTGGAACATGTTGCCTCATCAGGTTGTGGCATCTCCATCATTGTAAGTGTTTAAGAGCACCTCTCAGGGATGGTTTAAGAGGGTACTTGGTCCTTCCATGAGTGCAGAGGACAGGACTTGATGACCTCTCATGGTCCCTTCCGGCGTCTACGATTCTGTGAATATACTTAGATTACTCAAGGAGTTAACTGAGGAGATACCTGAGTCATTAGCTATTATCTCTGAAAAGTCATGGAAGACAGGAGCGATGCCACAGAATTGGAAAGTGGCAAATATAGTGCCCATCTGTAAAAAGAGAAATAAGGACAATTACAGGAAATTACAGACCAGTCAGTTTAATTACAATACCCAGAAAGATAATTTAGGAAATAATTAAACAATCAATCTGCTGGCACCTAGAAGATAATAAGGTGTTAAATAACAGAGTCAGCTCAGAGTTATCAAAAACAAATAGTGCCAAACTAAGCTAACAGCTTTCTTTGACTGGCTGTGAGGCTGGATGTGACAAAGATTGACTTGAACAAGGCTTTTCTTTCTGTCTTGCTTGATCTTCTCATAAGTGACCTAGGATAATACTACCTAAATGGATTTACTATAAGGTGAGTGCATAACTTGGAAAATCATTAGCAGGGACATAACAGTAGTTCACAGTCTAGCTGGATGGACTTATCAAGTGGGGTTTCACAGGGATCAGTTCTGGGTCCAGTTCTGTTCAATATCATCATCAATGATTTAGATACTGGCATAGAGAGTACACTTATAAAGCTTGCAGACACTACCAAACTGGCAGGGGTTGCAAGTGCTTTGAAAGACAGGATTAAAATTCAAAACGATCTGGACAAACTGAAGAAATGGTCTGAAGTAAATAGTGACAAATGCACAGTGGTCCACTTAGGAAGGCATAATCTGTTGAACACATACTAGATGGGAAATGACTGCCTAAGGAAGCAAATCTGGGGTTCAGTGGATTACAAGCTAAATACAAGTCAACAATGTAACACAGCTGGGGGAAAAAAAAAAGCACAAACATCCTGGGATGTATTAGCAGGGATGTTGTAAGCATGATACAAGAAGTAATTCTTCCTTTCTATTCGGTGCTGATTAGGCCCCAGGTGGATTATTGTGTCCAGTTATGGGCACCTCATTTCAGAAAAGATGTGGACAAACTGGAGAAAGTCCAGAGAATGATTAAAATGATTAAACAGCTAGAAAACGCGGGCTTTGAGTGAAAACTGAAAAAACTGGGTTTGTTGGTCTGGAGAAGAAAAACAGATGGGGGAACATGATAACAGTTTTCAAGTACACAAAGGTTGTTACAAGGAGGACGGAGAAAAAAATGTTCTCATTAACCTCCAGGGATAGGACAAGAGGCAATGGGCTTAAACTGAAGCCAGGGCAGTGTAGGTTGGACATTCAGAAAAGCTTCCTAATTGGATAGTTAAGCGCTGCAAGAAATTGCATAAGAGTTTGCAGACTCTCTATTATCAGAGAGTTTTAAGAGCAGGTTAGACAAACACCTCTCAGGGATGGTCTGGTTAACACTTAGTCCTGCCTTAAGTGCAGGGGACTGGACAAAACAACACAGCGCTGTATAGGAGGGCAGCCTTATTTCCTGGCCATTAGGGAATGCTGCCCTGAGGCTAATGATGGTATTTGGGACTTGATCATAGGGTTGTACTGCCTGTCTCCACTTCCCAAAGGGTGATACAGTATACCTGCCCTGTGACAGGATCTAATCCACTGGTTCCCAATCTGGGGTTTACAATCTTCTTGGTGGGGCTCCAAAGATTACTGGGGGTCCATGAGGCTTCAGTGATATTGAGGTCATTTAGCCCCCCTGAGCCCTGTACTGGACAAAGAGAAGAAGCAGCTTCACTGAAGGGAACAGCTTCTCACTCCCAACCTCACGCCGGTGGAGGAGCACCTGCCGCCCTGAGCCTTGCACCAGCCAGAGTGGAGAAGCATCCCTTGATGGAGCAGCCTCCCCAATCCTCATGCCAGCTGGAGTGAAAGAACAGCCCATCCCAGTCCCACCTGTAGCTGAACAGCCCCATGCTAATGGGGGCCTGAAGCAGCCCAGCCAACCTGCTGGTGCCTGCTGCCTCCATTACTCTCAGTCCCGGAGGGACCAGAAGCAGCAGCACTGCTTGGGATGAGCAGGGATGGCTCCACAAGGGAAAATTTAGCTTCTGACTCAGTACTTTATTATTAATTATTATTAATGTAATATGAAATTGTTAGCATCATCTATCTGTGTTTATAGACATTCATGTGTTTATGGCCGGTGATGGGGCCGGGAGAGTGTTTTACCTAGGGTTGACCAGTAGGGCTTTCACTCCAAAAAGGTTGGAAACCCCTGCCTAGCCCTTTTCCTCAGTTCCACTTACCGATGTAAAATCAGAATACCAATGACATCATTAGAGACCATGGATTCTAGGTCACTGCTTCCAGTTACTTGGACATGGGCCTCCCTCCTGATTATCAGCTCCATTCGAGGTTTGCCAAAGGTGAAACCATCATCAGTTTGGAAAGCACTTAAGCACATGCTTAAATCCCACTGAGTTCAGCAGGACTCTGAAATCAATGGAATTTCAGGAGGTGTTTAATTGATGTCCTGAAGTGACGTGTTTTCCAGAAGGGGTCCTCTAATTCCTTGTCTCTGACCCATCTCTGGAAGATGGCCATGCAAGCTGACTTTAAATACACCCCAATTCTAGCAACCACATGGGCTGTTTTTTCCATTTTCTCACTTACTTGTCTCAGTTTTAGAGCTTTTTCTAATGTTCAGTCTAAAAATTTCCCTGTTGCAGCTTAAGTTTAATTATCTCTTGCTCTATCATTGCTGACTAATGATAATAATTGCTTCCTGTCCTCTGGTGCAACATCCTTTCCTCTATCTACAGACAGTTATCATGTCTCCCTTTGGTATTCTTTCCTTTAGACTGCAATTTGCCCAGAAACATATTCCCATTTATTGTCTCTTTGCTTAATAAACCTAGAAATATGGCCACATGAACAAATCCAGTGGGCACCAGATGGCTCAGGAAACGTGCAATGGGCTGTGGGGCAATTCACTGTGCAGTAGATCACAGGTGAGAATCCAGCTCATGTCTGTGGTAAGCGAAAGTCATTACAAGTTGATGGCAAATCAGCAATTCCTGTGGAAAGAACTGGTGTCCTCAGTCCAGGTCCTTGTGGATACTTGTCCACATTACCAGTCAGGGTGCCCAATGTAGTATCAAAAAAGCAGTAAAGGCCTGAATGGCTATGGACACTGAGACACTTGTTCACCACTAGTAGTGGTCCTTCAGAGGAGGGCTGAGGGTCACTGCTGGGGAAAATTGGAGAGAGGATGTGAACAAAGGCACTGGAATGGGACTAGGAGATCTGGGCTCAGTTTGCAGCTCTGGTCAGGCTCTGTGTGACCTTAGACTAGTCACTCCACCCCTCTGTAACTGTATCCTTCTGCTAGTGGGTGTTTATTTAGGTTGAAAGCTCTCAATATGTGAATGCATAGCATGTAGAACAGTGGGCCTGTGAGCTAAGTCAGGATCTCTTGGTGCTACTGTCATATTGAAGCTTGGCCTGCTACTCCCTGCATGCTGTTCTGTGCATGAATACTTTCCAAGGCTGTAGTCCAATGTTTTTCATAAACTGTGTATTCATTGGTTACTATTGGGCCAATTCCTGAATTTTTTATTCACTGTTTGAACTTGATTCATTGACGTTCACAGTAAAACTGTCATTGACTTCTGGTTTTCCAGATCAGGCTTCAGCGGGTCTGTTCATATGCTAAAAGTTCAACGCATGCTAAGTATTTTGCTGGACTGGGGCCTTATTTCACAATCAGGCAAAACACCAATTGAGGTCAATAACCATACTGGGGTTCACCCAGTTTCTTACTCCTCTTTCATTGACCTGACTCCATCTGTATATTTTGCTCCTCCACCTTAGTTAGTGTGAAGATTAAAAAAAAAAAAAAGAAAGAAAGAAGGCTATTTTTGATTTCCTTGGAAAAATTACACCTTCTTCCCTGTGGGAGGGAGAAACAGATTTTGTGGTGCACTAATAGCACACACAGGACTTCTTGAAGAGATCTGTAAATTGGTCTTTGTTTAGCTAAAAGCCTGGTTGCAAATAAAACTGGTAAAAGATTCTCTTCTGAGAAATCTCAGTAGCAGTTACCTTTCAGATACTGAGATCTATGTGGGAGGGAGTTTAATGGAGAAATCATGGGAGAGGTAAGCAAGATGGTGATGAATATTTGTTACAAATTCAAGGTTTGCTTAAACAGAGAATGCAATGTAATCCTACTGGCCCCTTGCTCAGTGCCACCAAAACAAAGCAGATTCCTGTTTGTTCAGTGTACAGCACTATTGGTTTCCTTTAGGATGGAAACAGCTACAGAAATGAAAGTCTTATAATTGAGTAGTGCTATTACCCTTCAGCATGGGACTCTTCAGGATTGATGAGTCTGAGGGCCTTTGAAAGGCCGATGCCAAGTTCACCTCATGAGTCATGTTTTTTTGGCAACCGTCTTAAGAATGGTATTCTGTACTCAGTCTTGGTCACAAGGAGAAAGAAAATAGGATACCAAAATACAAAATTAGTTCATTGCATGTAATGTAATGCAATACACAACCTCTAGTTTTAGGGGAAAGTGACCATGTTTCACAAAAACCCAGTGCAGTAGACAGCAAAGTTTATGGATTGAGATTCTTCCCTGACCTCAGTAAGCTATCAGCATTATGTTCATGGCATACATATACATATGTTAGATACACTTGTAGGAAGATTGCAGTGTATGGTTATTTTATTTCTTAAAATTCAGAAAGACAAATACACACAAACCCCAAAGCAGAAAGAGAGATTAAACAGACTGCTCTCTGAGCATATATCTGCACTGCAAATAAAAACCCAAGGCACTGAGCCTCACCCTAAATCAGTGTTTTCAACCAGTGTTCTGTAGCACATTGGTGTGCTGGGAGAACGGTCCAAATGTGTCATGAAATTTTGTACAACAGCAATGAAAATCAATGTAAAACAAATATTGTTTCATTGTAAACAATATTCTATCTAACCCAAACTACAACTCATGAAAATTAATCATCAAATTCAAAGCAGAGAGGAATCAGTCTTCTAATTCTAAAATGTGAGCATTGTAAAAGTAGGTGGACAAAGGGCAAAATTTGAGATGTGTATTTTTTCCAGTGAATTTGAAACATTAATACATCTAATCCTTCTTTAGCTTATTGTATGCATGGTGTCACGGACCTCTCTAGTAAGACCGTAACCATAGTAAATGTAAGTAAGTGTGATATTTACAAGCGAGCAATTCAGTTGAAAAAAGTGGGTATGCCATGGAATCGTTTGTCTCATTGAAGTGTGCCGTGTTACTGAAAAGGTTGGGATCCACTGCCCTAAGTCAACTGATCCAAGTTCCTGAGTCTCAAGCTGCAGAGCTAAAATAGCAGCGTAGATGTTCCTGCTTGAGCTCTGAGGACCTCCTTCTCTGGAGGTTTCACAACCTAGTGTCCCACCCAAGCAAGAATTTTCAGCTTTGCAGCCAGGGCACCATGAACCTGAGTCAGCTGACTGGAGCACTGAGACTCAGCTCCATGGCTTTTCTTTTCAATGTAGATATACCCTAAGGCAGCAAGGTACAACTGATTACATCTTGCTTTAAGCTTGCTCTGTCCAGATTGATTCCAATCCCATGCTTTGTTGTACAGTCCCCTAGCCCAGCGGTTCTCAACCACTGTGTTGCAACATAAAAGTTTGTGTCACTGTAGGTGGTTGAGTGTGTTGCTGCATGCTCTCCACTACTCAAAAAAACATCCTTGCCACTGGAACAATGCCAGCAGCAGGACTTTCTTCTGGTGGCAGGGGACCATATGGAGATTGTGTGCTGCTGCACTGCACCAAAGACACCTGAGGTGGCACCAAGCCTAGGTAGCAGAGGTCAAGGGATGCAGATGCAACAGGGGGGCTGTGGTGGAAATCAGAGGAAGCAGCAGTATTGGGGAGGTTTTTGGTGGCAACTGGGGTCAGCATGGAAAAAAGCCATGGCTAAAATTCCTGGAAGAGGCTTCTTTTTTTTGGCCAGCAGAAGGGCTCCTGTATCAACAGGATTGGCCTTGCTGCCAACTGAGTCATGGAAGAGAAGACGCTGACAACCTCTGCCCTAGCCTGAAAGCAGGACCAGAAAACCCCTTCACTCTTAAAGCAATAGCTTGTTCTTCCAACACAGTCCCCGATTTATCAAAAATAAGAAGTCCTATGGCACTCAAAGACTAACAAATATATGTATTACATGAGCTTTCATGGGAGAAAAAGCATTTGACAAAGTAGGACCTTCTCCCAAGAAAGCTCATGTAATAAATGTATTTGTTAGTCTTTAAGTGCCACAGGACTCCTTGTTTGTTTTACTGAACTAAACTAACACAGCTGCCCCTTTGGATCTTGCCGACAATTTATCACAGTTAGCTTATAGCCTGAAACGCCATCAATCATCTGTATTGCAGTTGTACCTAGGTGCCCAATTATACTAGGCACTATACAGACAGACAACATGGCCAGTCCCTGTCCCGAAGAGGTGACAATCTCATTTTAAGATGAAAAACAACAGATAAAACCTTCAAGAGAGTTGCACAAGGCAGAAACAGTGTGATAAGCATCTGTTACAGCACACCAGCTGGGTAACAGCTGTCCAGTGGTTTGTAGGTTCCCCAAAATAGGGGTTTTAAGCTGAGATTTAAGAGGAGGACAATGTGGTCCTTGTGCATTTTTCAGGCAGTGCCTTCCATGTCTAGGGGGCAGCATGGGAGAAATAATGGAGCTTGTTCCAAAATATGACAAATGGGCAGTCAAGCGTAAAGCAGAGGAGTCTCTGTGTCTAAAGCATACAGGAAATGTTACCTGGTGGGGGGTGGGGGGCAGGTTATGTGAAGCTTTCAGGGGGAAGACAAGTAGTTAATGTGTATACACTAGTTCTGTCATCAGCTTAGCTTATTCAGGTACTAAAGGGTAAATTGCAATTCATTACTTCTACAAGGTCAGAGCTGAGCAGAGGAATCAACACAGTTGCACAAATGGCTGGGAGTGGATAACAGCCGCTTACTCAAGCTAAAATCCAAATGTCACTGCTTTTGGGAGGTGAGAGTCTCTTTAGCAGGTGCTTTTTGCCTGGGCAGTAGCAGGAGAAATGCACGCTCCAAAGAGTAGATAAGCTCTGCTGTGTAAAGCTGAGCAGAGAGGGGATGAATTTACACAATATGAAAATATTACTCACAAATGTTTTATTTTTCATTTGTTTTTTTTTAAATGAACCATTTTCCTAGTTTTGGTTTCACGTGGTTTGTCTCATACGTTTCTGTAAAGACAAACTGAAGGTTTAGCGCATGCAGGAGACCTGTGTGACAGGAGGTGGTGACCTTGAAAATACCAGGATTCCTTGACTAAGCAGATAAATGCAATGAAGCAGCACTGATGGTTTCCCAGGTGTTTGAGGCAAAAGGACACTATAGATAAACAAACAAGGAGTCCTGTGGCACTTAAAGACTAACACATTTATTTTTTGTATGAGCTTTCATGGAAGAAAATCCCACTTCGTCAGATGATTTGAAGATGGGGGAACTTACAGAATGGGAGGAAATGAATGCAGGGAAGTGTAAGTCATAAGATCAGGTTATACTGTAACAGCAAATCAAAACAGTTGTAAAGATTCAAACATTGGGGAACAGCATACAGAGGAAGATGAGGTCAAATCACTTGTTGTAATGAGAAAAAAAGTCAAAGTCCCTATTAAGTCCTGAAGCAATGCAATCAAATTTGCAAATAAATTCGATCTCCATTGAAGCCTTGATCTGGTATTCCTCTGTCTGAGCACAGCAATTAGCAAACTGTTAATGGCGTGATCAGGAGTGATTGTTTTACTGAACTAGACTAACACGGCTGCCCCTTTGGAATATAGCTAAACAGTGAGACCAAACGAACAGAAGCAACACCTTTCTGTTTTCAGCTGTACAATTTAAACTTCATAATTCTCACAGCACTTCCTGGTATGGTACCTCTCACCACTACCATCACTGGTAACAAAGTCAGTATTCTGAGGGAATGCAGCTAGACATCAGCCTGGGAGCCCACCTAGAGGGTTTTTGCACTCAAAACTATTTTGGAGAAAAGCGTGAGTTTTAAATACCTGAATGTACCAGTACAATTCCTCATGTTGACACAGGTATACTGGTATAACATGCTTTTTAGGAGCTGAGTTTATTCTCCTTTCCATATGGGAATAAGCTAGCCCACTAACCATTCTTTTATACTGATTTAATTGCATTTACAGGAGAGGGGTTATATGGCTCAGACTATTCTGGGATAGATGAAGTGTACAATTTTTGTGTTAGAACACGCTCTCTTAGGGCCTTGTCTACCTGCAAACTTGTGTTGGATTTAATTAAGCTAGTCCAAACCCTTGTGTGGAAATCTATTTTGGTTTCAGTCGCCCACTTCAGTGCAGCTTAAACCTGCCCCTAATTGGCTTGCTAAACTAAAATAAACCTAGTTTACAGTGCAATGAGAGAGTTCATATAACATCCTGACTCAGGATAAATTCAATAGTTTTAAAAAGTGAGCACTCAGGTCTCAAAAAGAGGGAAGATTTGGGACTGAGAACAGGGATGATCCATGCAAAAGGTGTACCCTGGCTCTTTGGGGAGGCTGATATCAGATACCATGTCCAGGATGTTTGGTTTTTTGTATGGCCATCTTAGGCACTGGTACTTGGATTATAAATTCATGGAATGCATTTATGGGCAGATCTGGATTCCAATTTTGGTCATATAAACAGGATAGATTGGGTCTTATGGACTCAGGATATGTCCAAAGCCTTGTGAAGGAATCTGCTGCCCTAAATCCATGTCTGCTTCAGATAATCATCTTGCAGTATGTGCAGGGGAAGTAAAGCCATATCCCCACACCCAAGTCCAATCAACTGTGGGGGAAAATATAAGATACTAATGGTTGACTAGGCTTTGTCTTTTACCTCCAAGCTTTACCAGCTGAGACTGAGATTATTTTGGCGACCTCTTGAAGGAGTTCTTGAAGGCCTCTCCCAGAAAATGATGTCCTCTCCAACAGGGTCCTCACAAACCAATAGGCCTCACTGGTGTGGGAAACATCACGGATCCATATAAGGGGAGTTCTCAGCAGCTTTAAAACCCCAGCCTCATCCAGGGTTGGGGAATCTTCCCCTCCCCTACATCTCACATCCTGACGCGATTCTCCAACTTTATAAAAAGGCAAACAGAAGATGAGACTTTGCTCGGGGCCTATGCACAGACATTTGTTGCAAACAGTAACAGTCCCCTGTTTTGGAATTTGGGGCAAGTAAAAGATCAGCAAGCAGGGAAGATCTGGGTCCAAATCCTGGTGCTCCAATTGTACCACAGTGAAATGAGCCATTTGGCCTGGGCCATAACATTTGCTGGGCACCTTGGCAAAGAAAAAACCCTCATGCAGTTTTTCTGGATCAGGATATCTAAGGAAGTTCTGTATCTCTTGTCCACAGAGTCAGCTAACAGTTTCTAGGAGAGTGGTGAAGGTTCCCCATTTTCCTCTCCATTTTCTCAGAATATCATTTAAAAGGATAGAAATGGACATGGTCAGGTCACTCAAGTGCACTGAGGGTTCAACATATTTTGATACTTGTGCGTTATAATACCTAACATCTCAAGGTCATAACGAGTGGGTGCCATGAACACCAAAGCTATTGCAACTGAGGTAATGAAGATCATTGCCCTACTAGAGATGCTGTGGGAGATGTTCACAGACCAGGGAACCAACTTAATGTCGCTGGCACTAAAAGAAGTGTGTTGATTACTGAAGGCTAAGTCCCTCCAAAGCTCCATCTAGTATCCTCAGACAGATGAGTTAGTAGAATGTTTCAACTGGACACTAAAATACATGTTAAAAAAATTCATTGTTACAGATATCTTCACTAGGTCCAGTGCTTCCACACCTCCTGTGCAGAATGAAGGCAGTTTCCATGCTTCCTGTCCACAGTGCAGGTGTCTCTCCATTTGAATTGTTGCATGGGAGACAACAGCAAGGGATTCTTGACTTAATTTGAGAAATGTGGCAGGAGGAGGCCGCAAGGACTGAGAAAGTGGTACAATATGTCTTTGCAAGACAGTAAAAGCCTTAGGCACTTTAGCCAGGGAGAATTTCCTGAATTCACAGAACACCCAGAAAACAACTAGTAATAAAGGGCCTTCCTTAGAGTGGCTCAACCTGGGTATTGAGTTTGCTTGTTGCTCTATACCTCGGTGTCAAAACTTCTGGCTAGCTAGCAAGTCCTTACAAGATTATCCACCAGATGTGGCTGGTTAATTATGAAATCAGTCAGCTGGAAAAAAGGAAAATTAAGCAAATCTACCACACAAATCTCCTAAAGTCGTGGAAGTCCAAGGAGAGTTAGGGACATAGACAACCAAAACCTCTGGGCCTGCCATGGTTTGAACTGGGGATAATCTCAAACTGTACAAGAAGGTCCAAGCCCAACAGGTGACAACTACCTTCACAACCGTATTTTCTACCCAACCTGGGCAAACCCCTCCCAGGTCCCATCCAAACTGAATCTCGATACCAGACCAGAGAGAATTCATGGTCGCATGGTGCATCCCAAGAAGATGAGAGAGGCTGTGAAGCAAGAATTGTAATCTATTCTTGTACTTGGGATAATTAAGGAATCCTACAGTGACTGAAGTGTTGGTCCCAAAGCCAGATATCAGTGCCATATCAAAATTTGACACATACCTCATGCTGCACATTGACAAGTTACTGGCTCAGTTGTGTGAAAATGAGTATATTACCTATCCTAGGTCTTACTATAGGATATTGGAAAATTCCACTCATGCCAGAGTTTCAAAAAACCTTCAGAGTTTTCCACTCTTCCCGCCTCTATCATTTTCAGACCATACCATTTGGCTTACATGGGATTCCAAAATTTCAAAAGCTAATGGACCGAGTCTTCCGTCCCCAGCAGTTACACTGCCTCTCACCTTGAAGATGTTGTGTCTGTAGTAAGAGCTGGAAGTACCACTAGAAACAGGCAGCTGCTATGCTCCAGTTCTTGAAACAGTGGACTAAACATAAACCCTGCCATACGCAGAATTGGCAAACATGGGGACAACTTACTTGGAGTATGCCTTGTGGAAAGGGCCAGGTAAGACACCTGATAGACAAGGTCCACACTCTAAGGACCTACCCCACTGTGATTTCAAGGAAGCTCATCTGCAGGTCTATGGGAGCTCTTCTTCCCCTACAAATGATCTGTTCAAAGACAATAGCCCAAAAAAGATCCAGTGGACAGAAGCCTGTGAGAGCCTTTCAGACCTGCAAGGTTCATCTGTGCAAGGAACTCATTCAGCCTTGTTTTCTCCAAGAAATTTCTCCTACAGAGTGATATCTGTGATGTGGGGATGGGGGTGGTCTTGCTTCAGATGATCAATAGTGAGGAACAGCCCATCCTCTATCTCATCTCACAACTGTTCTGAAGAAAAAAGGCCTCTTCATGGTTCAAAAAAGAGGATTTAATGGTCAAGTGGGTCCGAGATTACCTCTCTGGTAATCAGCTCACCGTGGTTACTTATTGTGCCCTGCTGCAATGGCACCAGGCCAAGAAGGACACCACTCACCAAATCATAAGATGGTATATACCATTCCAGCCTTTCCTATTCTTCATTCATCTCAGGACTGGAATGGTTCACCAAAACTCAGAATTTTCATCCTCATGAGATGGAGGGGAAGTGGTAGGGGAAGGCTGTGCCCTCAGACTGGTTCAGGATTGGGACAGAGAGACCCTGTGCCAGCAAGCAGGAGATTGAGGAGGATGTTAGATTCTTCACTGGCAACGTAAAGGGTGGGGAAAGTCTTGAGGCCCTTTTGGCCTCAGCAGCTAGTATCAGGTGTGAAGAGCAGAGCTGAAAGGAGTACTAGCCCATTTAGAGGCCGGCCATGAAAGAGAACAGGTCTCTACCTCTTGTGATGAGACAGAAGCCTGGCTGTAGCCCAGATAAATCCTGTTTGCCAAGCAGATCACCCCACCCAGAAGGGACAACTGGACCCCAGGAGGGAAAGTGGCAGAAGCACAGACCTGAACAGAAGCCTCTTGTGAAGGTTTGAGTTGTGTTTGCCTTGTTCCTTAAAGGCCCAATAGTCATGTCTCCTTTGGGTTCTTTGTCCAGAGAACCAAAGCACCGATATAGTAGCCCTCAGAGATGGAGAAATTCCAACAAAGACCTTCGGGTGTTAGCTGTTCCCCTAGAAGCCCTCAAAATATAGTTAAACTTTGGAATTTATTTTTTAAACTCACCATAGTCTGACAGTTCTACTCCTTTCCCTCTCAAGCAACCATGCAGGGGTCAAGCAAGGCACCAGTTTCTGCAGCACTCCTATTTGATATTCAAATACCCTCCCTCTCCCTCTCAGCAGCAAACAAGACCAAAGGGAGTCTGGAGACGAGTTCAAAACACTTTCTAAATAGCCAAAGTCTAATGAGTGCAAGATCTAAAAAAAGCCCTTCTCCCAGGAGTTCAAGTATTAAAATATGCAGTCCTGAAAGTGCAAGTCAAACCAGTAGGAGTTTAAAGTTGAAGAGAAGCTGCAGAAGGGGCACAGACAGGCACTAGAGCTAGATAGTTTCGGAGCATGGGGAGAACACAGTACTATCCTGGCCCACCTCCACATCCTGGCAGTGCCAACGAACGGCTAGTCCCTGCAGCATAAAAGTGTATGTAAAGGAGTTATCTATTTTGCATTTTCTATATGTGTGTAAAGGTTCTTCACTACCACCCCTCTGCTTTGAGCACCCGCTCTGTCACGAAGGATCCTTTTGTTCAGCAATCCAATGCAATTATTCAGTGTTCAGTCCCACCACTTTCTTAACACATACAGTTTGGCTAGCTGACTTAGGAGCTTCTGTAGCCAGACAAGCAGAACCTCTAATTCCCTTCTGCTCCCTGGCTTCTCCTTCCTTTCCCTGGGCCTGTTTATAGCCCCTGGTTAATCAGGTGTACAGCTGTTTCCCTAACCCCAGTCAGTTACCCTCAGCGAGGTCCAGTCTGCCTCTCTCAGCTGGGGCCAGCGTGACAGCAGTTGGGCAAGGGATTATTGCTCTGCATGCTGTTACAGTGTGTATCTACAGAACACACCCTAAGGAATTGTTCTACATTTCCAGGAGGTGGACAAGCCTTTCCCAGCTCCAATCTGCATTTCACGATAAGAGGCATTAGGAGTCCTGCATCCCATTACCAAAAGGATGTTCTTCTAAAACCCTCATGGAGGCAAGGGAATGAATGAAGGAATCTCTGGAAGGTGTTTAGATTGCTTTGATGGACTGAAATCATAGGATCATAGGCCTTTACACACAGGGCTGTATTCTAACACTAACTTCTGGTGTAGATAACATTATGTTGATGGGATGACTTCTCCCATTGACATTGTTACTACTACCCATGGCGATTAACTATTGCTGATGGCAGGAACGTCTTCACTGAAGCACTGCAGCTACCATTTTAAGGGTAGACCTGCCCTTAGGAAGATCTTCCCCTCTCAGTAAAGCCAATCTGTGGGCTCATCTTCATTGATGATGGCAAGTTCACTGCCATCAGATGGATCTCCTGAATCGACTGATCAGGTCTGTGAAGACCCGCTCAGCCAATGAGAAAGCCAAAGCTGTGAGACCACCCCCACAGAAGTAGTGCCGAGTCGGAAGGAAGGCATTTCTCTCTAGCTCACTGCACTGAAGAAACCACTGTAAGTAGGCATTAAACAACATGAGGGAGAAGCACAAGGCATTTTAAAACAAACAAGGAGTCTGGTGGCACTTTTAAAGACTAACAAGTTTATTTATTGCATGAGCTTCCATGGGAGAAAATCTCACTCCTTCAGATGCTTTGAAGTAGTGCCACCAGACTCTGTGTTTGTTTTGCTGGACTAGATTAACACGGCTACTTCTTTGGAACGAGGTATTTCAAGTACTTTGTGTATCTCCCTTCTACTGCTGCAGAATCATGCAGCAGTATAGACCAGGGGCCAGTATCCAAAACTGTGGCTGAGTTCCTCTGTGTTAGCACAAACCATGGCTCTGTTTCCTGGGCAGTCACAGCACTCCTGGTGTTTAGTAAGTTTATTTGTGAAGCACTGAACATGAAAGGCCCTTTGAAGCTAAATGCTTTTTGAGTTCATTAACACATGGCACCTAGAAGTGCTGCTATAAAGTCTAATTCCCATCCCCATCAGGGAGGCTCACAGGTCATGACATACAAGTCCCTGACTGATTTAGATTCTGTATCTGTTCTCCTTCTCCAAGACTCACCATTCTCAGCAGGCTCAGAAACATCTGCAGTCAGAAGCTCTCTCCTTTCAAGTACGTTTTCCAGGGCACTATTCACAGCAAGACGTGCTGCTGATCTCACAAACTTCCAGACTCTTGGGCCGAATAGCTCTCTTTAGAAGCCAGTCTAGCAGGGTCTTTTATGGTTATCACCATACAGAAGCAACAGCTGGGTGGGGGGAGATGTGGAGTTGAGCAGCAACAAGTTCAAACATCTTGGCTGTGTTCACACAGCCCTCTTATTTTGAAACAACAGAGGTTGTTTCGAAATAAGATTTAGGCTGTTCACACAACGCACGGTTGTTTCGGAACAACGGGAACCATTGTTTCGAAACAACACCGTTGTTTTGAAACAAGTTAAACCCCATGCGGGGATGAAACAAACCCCATGCGGGGACGAAACGCCGTGTGAACACATTGTTTCGAAACAACGGTTGTTTCGAAACAACCGGCTGACCTTCCTCCCAGGGTGCTCAGCACCCCAGGGAACAAGAAGTTCCTGCCTGGGCATGCCTGTCAAGCAGCGTGGGCATTGCCTGACAGGCAGATGGCATCCCAGGCAGGGCCCTCTACCGGGGGGGCGACGCAGGGCCCCAGTGCGGACCAGGGACGATGTTCTGTGGCTCCTGGGGTCTGGCAGCGGCCAGACATCTTGTCCCGGTTCCGGTCCTCACATCGGAACCAGGGCATCTAGACGGACATTGCCGTGGAGCTGTCCGAGGCGGGCCATCCGCAGATGAGGGAGCAGGTCCAGAGCAAGTTAAAGACGCTCCGTCAGGAGCATGCCCCAGACCCGGGAGCTTCAGGGGGCAGGGAGCTCCACCACCTGCCCCTATTATGAGGAGCTCAATGCCTTCCTGGTTCCAGAGCCCAGCAGCCACCCTGCTGAGGCCGTGGACTCAGGAGGGCATCGGAGTCCCTCATCGGGCCCAGAGGCCCCGGGCTCCGACGTCTCCATCGGGGGGCCTCTGGCCGCACCTGCACCAGCACCTGTGGCGGAGGCCACCCCCAGCAGCCCTGAGCTCTTCGCTGGGCCAGCAGCAGAGAGCAGTGCTGAGGACCAGGGGCTGACCACCGCCCCTGGGTCCAACACTGAGCCGGGGACGTCATGACGAACCTCTGGAGCCCCTGTGGGTAAGTATTCCCCCCACTGAAGCACACAGGGCTGGGCCTGTCCAGTAGGTCCCAAGCAGCGAGGGGGCCAGGGCTGGGCACCGGGGCAAGTAGGGCACGGGGTTGGTGGCTGCAAAGACCCCCCCACCTTGGCCACGGGTCCCACGGGGACAGGTGGCACCAGGCATACAGGGGCCTGTGCGCTCCGGGGTGGTGGACAGGTGCTGGCTGGTGGAGATGCGGCTGCATCCCAGGTGGGGTGGACAGCATGCAGGCCATACCACTGGCAGGTAGCCGTGGGAGACCCCCCTAGATCGAGGCGTGACTGAGTCCAGCTCACCCCTGTGGGCACGACTAGCATGTGTGCCCCCAGGGTACGGTTCCCAGATGGCAGGCAGGAGGAGGACATGGTCCCCTTTGTACCATCCCATTCCTCTTTTTATCCTCACAGTCCCAATCTGGCAGTCTGTCTAAAATACAGGGGTTTGTCAGGCTTTTGACGAGAGGGGTGGAAGGAGCCTGCACTGCCATAGAATACTGATCTGTACAGGCAGGTGGTCCAGGGCCCCCTAAACCCTGATGACTACCCCAGCCAGACAACGTCTCTGCCCAGGATCCCCCAATGTTCCCCACCGGGTACTGTCCTGGCCCCCTTCCGAGGCCTTGGGGACTGGGAACCCCACCTCAGGGCAATGTCCCACAGGATCCTGGGACCTTCTGGAAGTCAGGGCAGGGGTGTGTGCTGCAGACAGGCATGAACAGACAGGACCAGCAGGCGGCAGGGGCCAACTGTGTATTCTGCTTCCCTCTAGCAGATCGCGGAGCTGCTCCTCGCCAGCTGCCACCACCACCAGCAGCCGGACACCAGAGCCCCTGGGCGCAGCGGTGGCAGAGGAGGTCCCCACGCACCCGCTCTGAGCTCCTCGAGGCCCTTGAGGACCTGGACGAAAGGATGGAGGCCTCAACCGAGGCCTGGTGCTGGGAGCAGTGCCAGAGGCAGGACGCCACCCTCTGGCTCCTGGAGGGGTCCATGGAAGTGGAGAGCAAGCTGGCCACCGCTGTGGGTCGCCTCGCGGACCAGCTGCCGGCTGCCATCAGGGAGCTCGCTGCACGGCTGCCACTGCCACAGCCCGCTGACAGGTCACCATGCAGGCTTCCCCGGAGGCGACGCCGGTTAGAGGGCAGCCGTGGGTGCAGGTGGGGTATGCCAGCCCCCCGGAGCCTCCCACAGGCCTTGCCTGCTCTCCCCCTTCCCCCCGGACTTTTGCACCCCCTTCCCCTCCCAAGTTGCTGCCCCCTCCCTGAAACCCCCAGAGCCTCCCTCCCTGCCCCAAACCTCCATTGTTGATAAACCCGTTGCACTCTCTTTGTGGTTGTCAGTTTTTTTATTGGGGTTGGTGGACAGTGCGGGTGGACAGGCGGGGGTGGGCTGTGGGTGAACGGGGGAGGGAGTGGTGTAGGGCAGGGCAGGCCTGGCTCTCACAGGTCCCCGATCCGGAGGGCATCGTGCACGGTGAGGGCCTGTCGTGATGGCTGCACTCTTGTGGGTATGGGTCTGGGTTCTGTGAGGTCTGCGGTGAGGAGTCGGGCCTCAGCCTCACATGCTGGTTGGATGGGCTCTCCCCGCAGGTCGCAGAAGTTGTTGAGGACCACACATGCACCAATGACATGGGGCAGGTTCCTCTCCGCGAGGTGGAGACGGGTGAGGAGGCACCACCAGCGGGCTTTGAGGCGGCCAAATGTGCGCTCCACCACCTGGTGGCAGCCGGTCAGGCGGCAGTTGAAAAGCTGCCGGCTCGGGTCCAGGGGCCCTGCATATGGCCGCATGAGCCAGGGCCGCAAAGGGTAGGCTGCGTCGGCCACGACGAGGACGGGCACCTCTACGCCCCGAGATGGATGTCATGACGGGGGAAGAAGGTGCCTGCCTCCATGTCCTGGTGGAGGGACGAGTTCTGGAGGACTCAGGCATCATGGGCCCTCCCTGGCCATCCGACGTAGACATTCTGGAAGAGGCCCCGATGGTCCACGAGAGCCTGCAGGAGCATGGAGTGGTACCCTTTCCGGTTGCAGTACTCCACAGCCCTGTGCTCTGGGGCTCTCACGGGAATGTGGGTGGCATCAAGGACCCCTGCACAGTTGGGGAAACCAAGGGCAGCCATCCCAGGGATGATGTCCTGAAGCTGCCCAGCTCTCACCAGGTGCCGCAGCAGGACCCAGTTGATGGCCCTGGCGACCTCACACAGGATGGTGCAGATGGTGGACCTCCCGACTCCGAAGAGGTGTACCACTGCCCCATGGGACTCCAGAGTGGCCATCTTCCATAGGGCAATGGCCACTCTTTTGTCCACTGGGATGGCAGGCCTCATGGGGGTGTCCCTGCAGCGCAGGTGCGGGGCGAGCTCCGTGACCAGGGCGGTGAAGCTGGCCCTGGTCATGCAGAGGTTCCACCTCCGGTCCTCATCGCCCCAGGTGCGCAGGACGACCCGCTCCCACCAGTCTGGGCTGGTTTCCTGAACCCAGAGCTTGTGGGGTACGGAGGATGGCAGGGGCATAAGGTCCGCCCTGAGGACGAGGTGGATGAAAGCCTCGCGTGAAGCCTGGGCACCCTCTGGGTCCGCGAACAGAGTGTCCCGCATGTGCAGGGCACTCTGCAGGCAGGCAGAGGGTCCCTGGGTCGCACGGCGCCGTCTGGGTTGCCAGGCAGAGTCCATAGCTTGAAGCACGCTGCTAGCCTCAGTGGACAGGGAAGTGAGGTCGGGGCCAGCTTTTATGGGATTGGCTAGCAACATGGCCGCCGACATGGCTCAGTGCGGTGGCCATGTTGCCACACCTCCCATGATGCCCTGCTCCTGAAGCGAAATAGCATGCCCACTGTGTGAACATGCTATTTCGATTCCCGCTTTTTTCCTTATTTCGAATTAACCTTTTGTTAATTCGAAATAAGTTATTTCGAAACAAGGCATTATTTCGATACAAGTTGTTTCAAAACAACTGTATTGAAATAACCCCCTGTGTGTGAACACAGCCCTTGAGGCACTTCCTTGTCAGTGACAGAAACTGCTGAAGATAGATTTCAGCCCTCTGAAAAATTCAGGCATAATTCTTCTCATTCTTACATCAGGACACTAACTTCAGTTACTAGTAGCAGTATGGAGTCGTGGACCAGACTGCATTGTATTAAAACCTAGACAAACGTGTAAGAAAGTCCCTGACCCAAACAGCATACCAGATTCACATGCCAGCAAAAAATGAGAATCAGGTCCTGGGTATCTCTCTTGTGCTTACTTCAGAAATGCATTATAGCACTGCAGTTATAAACAGGCAGAGGCAAATGTGTATAAAGCAGAGAAGAAATGAGCAGAACATTTTTTTAAAAAATATCTTGTTGTAATGCAATTGTGCCGCATTAGAATGGCATTAACAGTAGTGCTCTTCGTTCTGCCTTTCAAGTAGCACTGAAGTGCTTTATCTTGGATTGGAGTACATTGTTTAGAATGAGTTTTGATATTTTTGGTCTTTGAAATGTCTGAACTTTCCATATCAGAGACTAGCGTGTGTGAATGGGATAAAGCATTTCCATTCTTTCCAAGAGCACTTTAATGATGTTTGCTGGGTTATCTATGCTGACTGATTATCACAAGGCCAGATAAAAGATGGTGAATTCCCCCCCTCCATCCCTTGAATCACTCAGGCTATGAAGTCATAGGAAAAAAAGTCAACTAAGCCCTAAGGAATGGATTAGATAAAAATAAGCAATTGCTGTTAAAACTTACATTTAGTTCAGAACAGCCTTTTAAACAAGAATGCCATCATCTTGCTTTATCCACTGCTGTTTATTATTCCCCTTCTCTCCAGACATGACTTTCACAACAAAATTGAAGCTAAAAATAGGAAAAGTTACTGTAGCAGTGAGATTGATGGACTTTCTGCTCCCAATTTTAGGAAAAGCCTAGTGTGCAAAGGCCATAGGTTTCACTGAAACTGGACAAAGACAAGGTTTACTGGTGTTGAGGTCCTGCCACACAGCAATAAAGGCATACAGGTTTCTCCCTGTCTTACTGGGCTGGTACTAGAGCTAGGCAAATTTTATTCTGGTAAATAGTAAGTTTGTCTCCAAAACTGCATGCTTCAGGGCACTAAAACTATTTGGAAATTTGAGTAGAATTCAGTAACTGAGAAACAAAAACTAAACTAAAGCAAAAATAAGAATTTAAAAAATGTCCAGAAAGTTTGTTTTGAAAATATTGTAGAAATATAGAAACTGGAAGGAACCATGAGAGGTCACTGAGTCCAGTCCCCTGCAATCATGCCAGGACCAAGTACCTTCTTATGCCACACCTGACAGGTGCTTGTCTAACCTGCTCTTAAACTCTTCAAATGATGGAGATCCCACAACCTGCCTGGACAGCTTATTCCAGTGGTTAATCACCCTGACCAGTAGGATTTTTTCCTAATGTCCAGCCAAAACCTCCCTTGCTGTAATTTAAATCCGTTGCTTCTTGTCCTATCACTGGCAGTTAAGAAAAACAATGTTTCCTCTCTCCTCCTTGTAACAACCTTTTAGGTACTTGAAAACTGTTCTCATGTCCCTTCTCAGGTTTCTCACTTTGAATGTTGACTCAAATTGACTTTTTTTTTCCAGTGTTTTTGCTGGGTGACTAGGCAACAAAATGTCAGATGAAATTAAGTGTTCATAAATGTAAGGTACCTCAGAAAATATAATCTTAAGCATATATACAAAATGATGGGATCTAAATTAGCTGTTAGCATTCAAGAAAGATTTTGGAGTCATTGTGGATAGTTCTCTGACAACATCCACACAATGTGCAGTGACAGTTTAAAAAGAAAGCTAACAGTATGTTAGCATTATTAGGAACTATAGATAATAAGACAGAAGATATCATAATGGCACTGTATAAAAAACATTATTCCCACAGCTCGAAGAGTGTGTGCAGTTCTGATCTTTATCTCAAAAAGAGAAATTAGAACTGGAAAAAAGTACAGGGAAAGGCCACAAAAATTATTTTGGATATGAAACTTCCATATGAGGAGGGACTAAGAGGGGACATGATGACTAAGAGGCAATATGATAGGGACCTATGAAACTGTGACTGGTTCAGAGAAAACGAAGGCTGTGCTATGTACTCCTTCACATAACATAAGAACCAGAGGCCACCCAGCAAGCAGGTTTAAAACAACCAAAAGGAAGCACTTCTTCAAGCAACGCACAGTCAGCCCATGGAACTCACTCTCAGGTGATGCTCTGAAGACCAAAACTATAATGGGGTTAAAAAAAGAATTAGAAAATTTTATGAAAGATAGGTCCCTCTGTGGTTATAAGCCCAGTTGGCCAGGGATGTACTCCATTCTTGGAGAATTACCAGCGTCTGATTGTCAGATGCTGGAGGGGGGACAGCAGGGGATGGATTACCCAATGATTGTCTCCTCTGTTCATTCCTTCTGAAATACCCAGCACTGACATCTGTTGGAAGACAGGATACAGGACTAAATGGCCATTGGTCTGACCCAAAATTGTCCTTCTTATGGTCTTATACTGACAACAAATATTTGTATTCATCATTTATATTATGGTAGTGCCCAAAAGCACTCATGGTATTGGTGAGCCAATTCCTGCCCCAAAGTGCTTACACGTTAAAAAACACAAAGGCTGGGAATGGCGGCACAATGCACAGAGGAATGAACACATGAAGAATAGGCATTAAGTTGTTGGTTATATATGTGGTTACTTTATGCACAGTTTTTTCATTGGCAAATAGAGATAACATGGAGTTGGGTAAGCCTCAGTGCAAAGGCACGGGTTAAAGTATAATTTGGGGGGCTCTGAAATACTCTTGTGTGGGTGGGACCCCCAGACCCCAGCTCCTGCCGCCCCCACATGCCACTGTCCCACCCCTTGCCTCCAATAACCTCCCAGCCTGAGCCGGGCCGCCCTGCATTCACTTGTGGCAGCACGGCTGGGGAGGTGGAAGTGGTAGGTCCCAGGTTAGGGCTGTGGCACAGCTGGGAAGGAGGCTGCAGGCCCCAGGTTGGGGCAGGGTGTGAAAGGGGAGGGATTTGGGGTGAGGTTTGACCCTGTAAGAAAAATTATATGTAATCTCTTCTGTAGGACAGTGAGAAAAGTGCTAAAGTGTAGGCCTCGTTGGAGCTGTGGGTTGCTATGGTAGTGGGGTCGTTTCTCTGGCAAGTCATGTATCTAAGTTTCTTTAACAAGCGGCCTAGAGCTGATAGTTAAAGTGTGTTATCTCCCTTTTTCATGCTTTTTCTCCTGACCATCTGGACAAGGAATGTAAGCTAGACTGTCCGTCTTTGTTCTAACTGAAAAGGGAGTATTGCCTCCTATCTCCTGCTCACCCTTCTTGGCACCACAGCCTCACAAGAATGTAAGGTCAGCATCTCTAGGCAGAAATTAATGAGTTTGCAGGTACTGCGGCTGCCCAGGATAATGCAAATGATGTCAACAGTAAACAGAGGCGGGGATAATTATATGCATTCTTTAATCATTAATATGTATTTAATAATGTTGATGTAACCATATAAGGGTCTCTAAAACATTGTCAATCATGTAAGCATTATCATACTGTACTGGATAAAAGTGTTGTGATGCTGCCCCTCGGGGCTCTCTCTTGCACTCGAGTTGTTGGGGGGGCCTGCTCAGAGGGGCTAGCACTTCTTTGCTGCCCTCTGATGCAGTTCCTTTTGTTATTCAGCTGAATAATAAACTTTGGGAACCACACCTCGTTCTCTGCTCATTGGAGTCTCGGCTGGGAACGGGTCTGCTTCATTGGGGAGGCTCTGGTGTGCCTCTTTCTGAACTTGAGGGCCAGAGTTAGATTTTTCCCCCACAACCCCCACCAATGCTTCTGGCCCCTGCCCGCTGGAACGTGGCAGAACGCCATTCTGGGGCCTGCTATTTTTAGGGGTCCAGCATTCAGGCCCCTAAAAATAGAAAATGGAACTGGAAGGCTGTCTTCCGGGGTCTGCTATTTTTAAATAGCAGGCCCCAGAATGCAGGGCTGTGGCTCCATTTTCTATTTTTAGGGGCCCCAGAACGCTGATCCCCTAAAATAGTAGGCGCCAGAACAGCGTTCCACTGCGTTCCAGCTAACTTTAACCCCTGTGCAAAGGAATAGGAAAAGGAGAGAGAGGAAGCTGTCTTGATGACCCGCACTGTGCGACCCAAGAACCTCAATGTTAATTGCAAAAGGGTTACAAGAATATACTGATTCTGATATGTACATTCTGGTTCAATAAAGAATGTTATCTGAAGTTTTTAAATGAAAGGTAGGGTCACATTGGTCATTGAAATCACTGTGAAATATATGTGCAGATATTATGTAAGTAGTTACATACATACACACTGGAAACACATTCTTAGCATCTCTATCACAAAAAAGGTGGAAAATCAAGTTCTCTGTCAGACAACACATGCTTCTTCAGCTGTCTCTGTCAGACGTAAATTCTGTCTTGTAACACAATGGACACACATTAACATACAAAGCTATCAAAGATATCTAAAGTCAACAGAGATGAGCATACAGAAAAAAAAATAGACAGTTTAATCCCCCCCATGACCTGAGTACGGAGAATGAACTTCAGTGTTATAAGCAGAAGGCAAAGGCGACACCCTCTTACCCTGCACCTAAAAAGTACATGGACGGTGAGTTTACTTTCATGGAAAAAGGCTCTCTGCTCATCTTTCACAGGAAGCTTCATTAGATAGGAGTCAATCTAATAGCTAAGTTTCATCTTCAGAAAGCATGTCATGATTTTGTTTTACATGTAATCTTTTGTTTTCAAGATCGTCACTCATCATCCTGAATCCTTGGTAATAAATTTATCCTTGTTCTCCCTATAAATATATCTTTATGCTGTGATATTAATCAGTAAGATGATCCTGATTTGGATCATGCAAGCTTGCGTGTACGCTTCTCTCCTCAGGACACTGGACTTGGTAATTCTGTGAGCAGCCAGTGTCAGGGTCTGGATATGACATGGGAATGATTTAAAAGAGATGTGAGGGCACCTACTGTTAAGCAGCAAGGTAAAACAGAGGCAGGGACAACACAGATGAGAGCTGATAACTGGTTGGTGGCTTCAGGGAGGTAACAACCAGCTAGGTACAAGTGAATCTTTCTGGCTATGACCACACGAGGCTTTTATTTCAAAACAACCACCGCTGTTTCAAAATAAAAGTTGTCATGTCTGAACAATGTTTCTTTATTTCAAAATGATGGGGCCCCGTCATTTCAAAATAACGTCCGTCGTTTCAGAACAATAAAACCTCATCTGAAAGTGAAATAGCCGTTGTTTCGAAATGGTCGTTTCAGAACAACGCGGTTCAGACGTGTTATTTTGAAATAACACTTTTGCCCTTCTCTTTCCCAGGGTGCCTTCCTTTATGTATATCTTGGGGGGGGGGCATGGCCCAGTGAAGGGGGCCATGTTGCCACACCTCCTATGTGCCCCTCTCCTGAAGGGAAATAGCATGTCCTGTGTCCAAACATGCTATTTTGCTTTGAGGTTTTCCCTTATTTCGATTTAATATTTACTTATTTTGATTTAAGTTATTTTGAAATAAGGATTTTATTTCAAAATAACAAATCAAAATAGAGTTTATGTATGAACATAGCCTCTTATAGTGGAGGGATGGAGGTGAGGTTACTCACCATCCTAAGTTCCAAAGGGGTAGCTTTGAAGATGGAGGAACTTAGAGAATGGGAGCAAAAGTTCCCCCATCTTCAAAGCATCTGCCAAAGTGAGATTTTCTCCTACAAAAGCTCATGCAATTAATAAATCTGTTAGCCTTTAAGTGCCATAGGACACCTTGCTTGTTTTGCAGAACTAGACTAACAAGGCTACCCTTTGGAACTAGTACATGAACAGAGGTCTTAGAGTCTAGTTCATCTCCGTTTAACAGGAAACATTTCCCATAAGCATGACAGCATATCTACAACCCTAGGCTTTACTTGAATACACAAGCTGGAGCTACGAAGTAATTAATCCACAGAATGTTTTAAAGAGCTCTTACTGCCAGTAATGACTCTGTGTTTAAATAGGAGCAATGTATTGTAACATGTAGAGCAAGAGTACAGAGCTGCCCCAGAGCTGTTAGATCAAAAGAGAGCAGAGCATTTTTGTAAGATGCATTATTTTAAGTCTCTGACCCACATTGCTGATACCACTCACTGTGAATGGAAAAGACAGTTTATGACCATACGTAGTCAAGATCCTAAGGACCTCATCATTCGCCTGAAACTGAGTTGATTGCAGTCACCTTATTTACAATATAAGGAGTGAACTGGCTGCTGTGCAGGTGTGCCATTACTGGGTCATACCTCTACATCAGCTGCTGCCACGATTCAGTTTCCCTCTGCTAGGAGATGGGTGTGAACATTCAGTTTCAGCAAGCTAGTGATTTGGCCAGAAATAAGCTAATATATCAAACAGTTTTTTGGACTCCCTTTGCTGCATCATCTTTTCCCCAGTGTTGGCCCTAGTCCTTCCTCCGGATGCAGGGGAGAAGAGAGTGCTTCCTCCCACTTTACACAGAAGCCTTCTCCTGGAATCACTAAACAGGAGCAAACTTGCACACTCGACCTCTGGCCTATGCTGTTGCTCTATTGCCCAAGGCCATTGCCCTCCTCTGCTTTCACCACCTTTCTTGTCCTTCTGTGCCCTCCTTCAAAGCCTCCTTCCAGGTCACAAAAATCACCTACAGCTTATACCATCAAAGGCTTTGCTCCCATCAGGAAAGCACCCCTGGCCACTGCTGAGTTTCCACTAATTTGTTACTGTTGCTTCCAACTCTCCAACAGGTTACACCATCTTCCTGATCAGAGTCTTATCAAATCACCTCTCACCAAACCTTCCCAATGCCTTTCTGGGCTAAACCACAGGCAGCTCTTATAGCCTGCCCTGCTTTCCCATCAGGCTTTGCAGGAGCCTGCAATCACATGATCTCTCTAGGAAACTACAAGTCCCAGAATGCATCCCTTCAAAGGGCTAGAACTTAGAGAAGGAATGGTTTGAACCCTGATCTGCCTTTAAAGGACCAGCCCAGGTGTGAGACATGCAAACAGTTGTTCAACACCGATATTTGTTTCCACTGACTTCAGTGGTTTCAAGCATTGTTCCAGAGTAAAAAACACAATTGTCATGCTCTCTAGAGTGGTTCCTGACCATGAACAAACAACTCAGGACAGATTATCAAAAAGCAGGGCTAGCTGCTCAAACTGGTGGCATGGTCTATACTTAGATTTTTTCAATCCAGTAACGAATGAACTTCAGAAATACTACAACAGTCTTACTACAAAGTCACAGACTGGCCCCTTGGGCATTGCAGTCTATCTTGACACCCAGGCAAGATGGAGTTAGTGATAAATAGTCACTAATCTCAAATGTCACAACATATTCAAGTTGCTCGCAGGCTCAAGAGATCAGTAACTTACCCCAGGCCAATTTGTACCTTAGATTTCACACCAAAGGCAATACTTAAAGCCAATCCTATAGTAAACTAACTAATGATTTATAAGTTGGAAAAGGGAATTTGAGTTACTTATATGCTAAAGCAGACAACAAATATACACAAATGAGTAACAGTCAAGTGTTCCAAAAGGTGACTGAGCTAAAGCAATCTGTCAGCACTGAATGTCTTTTAGGACTAAGCCAGGCTGATCCTGGGAATCTCTCCATTTGTTTTCTACCACAAGCCCTGTGAGTATCCAAACAGCAAGGAGAAGAAAAATCTTCATATCAGATCTCTTTATTTCCCTCTTCCAGAATTCAGACTGAATTCAAATATCTATCTGATTAGTAAATTTTCTATTAGACCTGCTTTCACTAGAAGAAAGCATAAGGAACACAGAAAACCCCAAAACACTCTGATTAACGTGGTTTGCCCCTTTTCTTCCCTGAACAATGTGGGTCCTCCCGCTAAGTCCAAACTTGACTTCTTCACCCACAAACTTTTAGGGTACCCTTATTCCATAAGCGTGCAGGTTCATGCATATTAATGACATATCCATATACTTTCCAGAGGGTTCATGTCTCACCTTTGTCATTTGTGTGTTTTATGGTGCAAGTTTACTTGGGGCATAAACTGAGGCAGCTTCCTGTCTCAGTGCTTCCTGGTGCATGTAGAGTAAAGGTTATAACCACATATGTATCTTATCCTTTAAATCATCATTACTTATCTGAGCCAAACATCCTGACCATGTGTGTACCAGTGACCTTAGCTTTCCATACAGTAAATGGCCTGTAGGCATCTTGCATTGCAGCTCTAATTCTTTAACAGGAATCCATAATATTTAGAGAGAAATGTATATATGTGCAAGCAAGTGGGCTCATCCTATAGGGCACACTACTGTTCTGATACCGCTCTGATACTGCGTCTCGATGGGCAGGGGAAGCCAGTCCTCCTGCCCAAGTTCACAAACTCATAGCAGGCATTCTTAGAGTTACAAAGCAAAACTTACCTTTCATTTTATAGAAGGATAAAGATATCACACGTACAACTTATTCTGCCAGCAACTTACAAGCTTATTATATAGTCCAAACACTAAACACAGCTCTGTAAGGCTATCACCCATCTTGAACAATAGTAACATAAAGATGAGGTGGTCTGGTTTACAGCTACGAATTTGTCTGTACTCAGCTGATACCTACTGCTTTGACAAGAGTTGGCACCTGGTCTACCAGCATCTCCAAAATCCACAAAGCGTATAGCTTCAAACCTCAGTATGAAGTCTCTATGCCTTGATTTAAGGAGCTGCCAGCTGATCAAGACAGAGGACTGTGTAAAACCACTATGGGTTTGTCTGCACTGGAGCCTTAGGTTGACTTCAGGAAGGTTAAGTCAACTTGCAGACTGCTGCAGCCACATTGAGCCTTATTAAGTTGATTTAAGTCAATGTAGATGGGGAAAGCCCTTAAGCTGACCTAAGTGGCCTCCAGGCCCTCATAACACACCACACCTCTATCAGCCTAGCACCTGCCAGTGTGGATGCAGGCAGTCGACAAGAGTTTTCAGTGTGGACTCTTCAAGTCAACTTAACAAGGTCGACTTCAAGTTGACTTAAAGTCAACCTTGTTAAGTTGACTTAACAGAGACTCCAGTGTAGACATACGCTATGGTCTTGACATATCAGGATATTGTTTTCCTTAATAGAAACAGAAAGGTGAACTGCACCACTGTGAGAATGGCCCCACCTACCTGAGCTAAATGTACAACTTGTTAGGTGGAAGTATCAGGTGTTTTTCCTCCCAGGGAACCACCACTAAAGGGAGAGATGGTCAGATCCATTTCCATGATTGATCGGAATCTACAGATCTTGTGGGCTTCACCTCTAGATTGAAGGTTAAGACTAAAGACTAAACTGAGTTCTGCATTATATAACTCCACAGACAGCTACTTCTCCCTGTGTTGTGCTCTGGCCCACCTTGACACATGCTATCTTGGGATAAGTGAGGATATTTCAAGCAAGGCTATATCTGTAATAATGAGATGCTAGGTCTCATTCTCATGCAGTTTGTGTACAGTACTCTCTTTTATGCTTACCTTCCATTTCTGTTTGCTCAGTGAAAACAGCACCTAAGCAAATAACAGTCTGCATTTTAAAACAGTTTTAATTTGTAGCTTGTTTTAAAGTAAACACTAGGGCTAATGACTTGTCAGTCCATTCTGTAGCATACATAGCGATAAAAGACTTGACAATTCTGACTAATGATATGTATTACAGTAGTGCCTAGAGGCTTCCACTGAGCTTGGGGCTCCATTGCGCTAGGTGCAGTATAAACACCGTGGGAGATTGTCCCTACAGAGGTTTGGGGCATAACTATCACTGCTGTGTAAAGAAGAGGTGACAAAGGGCAGAGCTATACTGACGGTGGTACTGCCGACAGCGTAGGACTGATTTTGCGAATTTGATTGAGTGTCAATAAAGACTGGGGAGTGAGTCTTGCCCATATGCTCAGTGTTTAATTGATCACCATATTTGGGGTTGGGAGGGAATTTCTCCTCAGGGCAGATTGGCACCAGCTCTGGCGGCTTTTTGCTTTTCTCTGTAATGTGTGGCATGGCTCAGGTGCTAGGGGTTTCTCTGTACTTTAAAGTCTTTAAATCATGATTTGAGGACTTCAATAACTCAGTCATAGGATAAAGGTTTATTACAAGAGTGGGTGGGTGAGGTTCTGTGGACTGCATTGTGCAGGAGGTCAAACTAGATGATCATATTGGTCCTTTCTGACGTTAGCGTCTATGAACCCAGAAGTAGCCAGAGGTCGATCTATTAAGGCTACCTTGGCAAAGAGCATAGTGCTGTGTCTATGGGAGAGCATTTGCCATCAACTCAGTGCAACGCGGCACCAAGGTAAGTAGGCATTAGGAAGTCAACAGGAGATATTCAAGCTACTGTACATAGCTTGCGTACCTCCTGTCAACGGCCACTGAAATCTGTGACAAGTGTAGACCATGGCAAAAGGTCATCTGCCACTTTAGAAGGCTGGCTACCAGACTGCCAGTAATGGGTTCTGGTTTCTGTGGGGTTAGTTAAATTATTTTTATTTAAGCATTACATAAAAGTTAAATACAAGTGCTTCCTGCCCTAAGAAGAACATCACACCCTGTCACCAAACTTAAAATTCATGCGAATGAGCTAAAGGTTAGGTGAGGAAAAAGAAGTGAAACAAGTTGGTAGTGGTGCAGAAGAGAACTTGGATCAGCTGAATTCTACTCCATGGACTTTTGCAGGTTTTATGCCACAGCACTAGCTGCTAGACCACCCGGCCAGCACCTATGGAGTGGCTTGTTCATGCTTGCTTTGGAACACAACTTCAGCAAGTGAGTCTGTCCTCTGTGGAGCCCTCATCTGAGTGGCTTTCTCGGGGTGTGCTACAGGAAAAGCCTTTTTACAACTGCTTTGTTTGATTGCTTCTATAAAATGAAAGTGCAGAAATGTAGAAAAGGTTCCTAATACACTAAATATACAAAAGGCAAGCAGTTCAGTGAGAGTTCATCTTTAACAAGCTCCCATAAAAGGAAGTTACTGTGAGATTTTACAGTAAGTAGCACAGTAAATTTGATGGCAACTCCACATTAGGTCTAAGGTTCCACAGTCGTTTTCTTTGGTTTTATATATAAAAAAAGGGAAAAACTTTTAACATGAATTTAGTGCTGGTGAAAGGTGCCTGGCTGGCAGTTATCTAGTCTTCCACAGCGCTAAAGGCTGATGTTTGTAGAGAACTTGGTTGCCATGTTAGCGTGCCTCAATCTCAATAGAGTGAGAATGGAAAAAGAAACAGTTGAACACCCTGGGCATACTGAGTGATATTATGCTGAGCTGTCAATGTGAGGTAGCTGTGAAAAATGCTAATACAGTCCTAAGATGGATCAGAAGAGGTATTCCTAGTAGAGATAGGGAGATGTTGCTACCATTATACATGGTGCTGATGAGACCTTATCTGGAGTATTGCATGCAGTTCTGGCCCCTTATGTTTAAGAAGGATGAAGTCAAACTGGAGCAGATTCAGAGAAGGGCTACAAGGATGATCCGTGGAATGAAAAACCTGCCTTATGAGAAACTTTTCAGAGGGGTAGCCATGTTAGTCTGTTGTACAGTAAAAACAACAGGAGTCCTGTGGCACCTTAAAGACTAACAGTTTTCTTCGAGTATAAGCTTTCGTGGGCTCCAACCCACTTTGTCAGATGCATCTTGCATTCGGCGAACTGGGTTGGATCCCACGAAAGCTTATACTCGAAGAAATCTGTTAGTCTTTAAGGTGCCACAGGACTCTTTGTTTTTACTGCTTTATGAGAGGAGACTTAAAGAGCTTGGCTTCTTTAGCCTATGCTAAAGAAGGCTGAGGTGAAATATGATTGCTCTTTATAAACACATCAGACGGAGAAATACCAGAGAAGAAAAGGAGTTATTTTCAGGTCAGCACGAATGTGGACATAAGAACAAATGGATACAAACTGTCCATCAGGAAGTTTACACCTGAAATTAGATGCAGGTTTTTAACTCTCAGAGGTGTGAAATTCTGGAATAGCTTTTCAAGGAGAGCTCTGGGGGCAAAGAAAAAAACCTAACTGGCTTTAAAACAGCTTGACAAATTCATGGAAGGGATGGCGTGATGGAATGGCCTAGTTTGGCAATTGACCGGCTTTTGACTATAAATAAGTGGATATGCCAGTGGCCTGAGAAGGGACGTTGGATGGGGTAGGGTCTGAATTATTCTAGAGAATACTGTCTTGGCTGTCTGGCTGTTGAGTCTTGCCCACATGCTCAGGGTTTAACTAATCGCCGCATTTGGGGGTGGGAGGGAATTCTTCCTGAGGGCAGACTGGCAAGGGTTCTGGGGGCTTTCTCCTTCCTCTGTAGCATGGGGCACATCTCACTAGTGGACTGTTTGTACATTAACATCTTTAAATCATGATTTGAGGACTTTAATAACTTGATCTTAGATTAGAGGTTTATTACAGGAGTGGGTGGGTAGGGGAGGTTCTGTGTCGTGCATTATGTAGGAGATCAGACCAGATGATCCTGTTTGGTCCCTCCTGACTTTAGAGTCTATAAATCTATGAATTCTATGGCCTCTTTTTTTGGGCTACCATTTGTGCCAGTTGCTCCACCCAAACCAGCCCTGAACTGTGGCTGAGGGTTGTTTTCATGGCACAGCACTTCTCCACTTGAAGCTGGATAGAGAGTGCCAATTCTTTCTGCACATGCCACCAAAACACTAAAAGGCATGGCAACTCCTTCTGGAGCCACACCCCAGTGAGTCTCCTTTGCAAAACTGGAGTTGCGTTTTTAGTCTGTTCTGATGCACTAACTAGCAATACAGGATATTCTTTCTTTAAAAAATTTCCTCTCCCCACATTGACTGAGACACTGAAATAACATGGATACTCTTTCCCATGCAAAACAAGCAACTTCTAATAAAAAAAATAAAAAAAAACATTTAAAAAGAACAAGGGGTCCTGTGGCACTTTTAAAGACTAACACATTTATTTATTGCATGAGCTTTTGTGGGAGAAAATCCCACTTCATCAGACTCTTTGAAGAATTTAAATACGCATTGATAAAAAAAAGAAAAGGGGTAAGGCTTCACATTAGCTTCTTTTGCAGCAAAATGCTGGAGGCATTTCTATCTTATCTAAGCCCCGGCTGGCTAAAACTCTAGCTGGAATAATTTAGTGGGAGTGGTCCTGCTTTTTTTGGCAGGGGGTTGGACTAGATGACCTCATGAGGTCCCTTCTAACCCTATGATTCTATGAAAACCTTACCTTTCCACCTACAGAAGCCAGGGGTGGACACAAACAAGGGTTCAGAAGTCTGATTTAGTTCAAATAAGTATCCAAAACTCAGGATGCTAATGCAAACCTGTGTTAGCAAAATGCAGATCAGCAAAATGCAAATCAGAGCTTCTGCAGGAAGCAGGCATGGCTCTCTCCCTCTCGCTTTTGGAGCTGAAGCATTGTGATGCCTTTCTCCTCCCCTCTTGTGAGGATTGGGACAGCTCCTCTGCCTTTCCCTACTTTTTGCCTTCAGCACGAGGGCTGGGAAGGGGCAAAAAGGGTGTGAAGACCCGCTGGAGCAGCCTCCCAGCCTGAAAGTGGAGAGCAAACTCCAGGTCTGATAGGAGATGAAGAACTACAGCAAGTGCAGAAGGAGTAGGTGAACTCAGGAGTTGGCAGAGCAGAGGATGGGCCCGAATTGATGGGGGAGGCAGTTGTGATGTTAATTTAAGTTATATCAGAAATGATAGAACCCTACTTTTGTCTGACCATGTTGAGCTCCATGCCTCACTATCTGCATTTGTTTTGGTGGAAGTCGATCTGGTGGCTGGCTACCTTGCTCTAACGTCTCCAGCGACAGTAGTGTCCTGCACCCTAGTCAGCACCTTCAATGTGCTTTTATCCTTCTTTCCTCAGTCTGAAACAGTTAACGTTTCCCACGGGGGACTAGGGGCACCCACCCTGCTCTGCTTCTGCTGGGAGCAGCTCCCCACAGATTTCCCCTCCTTCTCTTTCTCCTGGAGGCGTGAGCAGCACCCATTTTTCCTCTTTTTGCAGGAGGATGGCAGATTTTGGCACCTTTCTCCCTGAATTCCCACCCACGATGCCCCCCCACCCCACTCCAGGCAGGCAGCTCCTTTTTCCTCACACTCCTTCAGAAAAGGAAGAACAAGAGGCAACTTCCCCCTTGCTCACCCTCTGCGTCTGTGGCTTTAAAAGTGGCTCTTCTGAAGGCCCAACAGATGGTCCTTTGATCTGAGGCTGGGATCCGTGTTTCTGCCAGTTAACCGTCTGCCTCAAGCAAGGCTAACAGGGCATTAGCAGCCTCTCCCTGCAGAAGTGGAAGCAAACACTACAGCATTGGTTGCAGTGCACATACACAGATAGATCAGACTACATTAAATACGAAAATATATAACTAGAGAGACAGGATCCAGGTTGTAATCTTTAAGTGGGTCAAGCCCACAGGGGCTGCTTTAGAAGCCGATTTTATTTTTCCTTCCCTCCTTAGTTCATGGAGGAGGTCTGGGTTTTGCTCTAAAGGGCTGCTTTTGGCCATTAATAATAGCTTTGGTAGGGGATTTGCTTTAGATTTGTTTCAGAAAAGTTGCTGCCGCCACCTCCAATTTCCTATTTGCATTCAAAAATATTGATGGCATCTTTCTGTTCTTTTTGGGAGCTTACATTTTTCTGGGGCAGCACTCAAGCTCTCTGTTTGATTCAGCCTGAGCCCTATTATACTCCGAATGAGCTTTCTTAATGTTCCCTGCACCAGGAATTATTTTTGTGACTGTCAACAGGAGACACGAAAGCTCTGATTGCACCGAGAGCCAGTAGCAAATCTTGTGCCTTTTCAAAGAGCTCAGCGAAGAGGAGATATTTTTTCTCCTTAGGGGAACTTTTTCATAACAACCAAACCAACCAAACCAATGACCCACTTGATTACTAAGCCAGCAGAGAAGACCAGCTGCAGCTCAGAACATCAGACTACGTTTGTTATTAAAACACCTTACAGTCTGATGGATAGCCCTGCTTTCTCCAGTGGCCTCATGTTGGCCTGGTTCATAATCAACTAAATAATAAAGGCTTGTTCAATGATTGCCATTTTCTAATATATAAAAACAAGACACAGCAAGTATAAGGATATAAGGGAAGTGAGGGAGTATAATTTATTTTATTACCACAATCTGTTCTACATAAACATGCAACATTACTGGCTACAGATGTCATGTACATTCCTTTGAGTGCAGGTACTGAATAATTATGTCCTAGAAATTAGGGTGGGAAAAGACCTGCTAGGTATCTGGGGTTTAGTTTTTTCTTATTTTTTCCCCCCAAGGCAAGATTGACGCGACAGTATTTTCTTGTGTGCTTTTCCTTGTTTCATTTTAAATGTTTCAAGTGTTTGGGTGTTCATTTCCTCCCCTGACGACTATTCTATTGCCCACTAGATTGTACTACCCAAAAGCTGTAAGAATGTCAGTGCTGAGTTTATTGATTTTTTTTAAATGTCAGCCCAGAAAACTTCATCCTAAGATCTTAAGATTAAGCGGAGCTGTCTGGTTCTCAGGGGCATCGTTGGCCTTAAAAAACGGTCAGGGACTGAGCCCTGGCATGCTGGCCCTATGCCCTGGCCCCCATCCAGCCCTGGGTCCCTGGCCAGGGTCCAGACTGGACTCCTGGTGATGGCAACCGCTGGCCTGGCCCAGCCCCGGGTCCCCATCCAGTGTCATGTCTGGCAGCAGATCCCATCACTGGTGGCAGCCCAGCCCTGGGTCCCCAGCCAGGATGGGGACTGGATCCTGCTGCCGGTGGCAAGCAGCCTGGCACTGAGCTCCTGGTGAGATTTGGGGCACAGGTGCTGGGACTTAGGGCTTGTGCCCCATGTGCCCAGTGCTGGTGAGGCCCTGCTGCTTCTTACACTGCTTCCAGAAATAATGATTTTGTAACACAAATGTAGATGGCCAATTCACTGCGGACATGAGGGACAAGTTGAATCCTTCTTTTCATAGACTCTAAGGTCAGAAGGAACCAACGTGATCATCTAGTCTGACCTCCTGGGTACACTAACCCGTGTAAAAGCTTGTTATACAGATGGGGCAAGAGATTCATCAGTATAAGAGTTGTAAGTAGTCTGCCCTTAGACACACGTATCTTAATGACACTTCAATCCTTAATCATTATTTCCAGGCTCTATTAGCAAGCATTGAAGTCCTAAAATACTATGGGACTGATTCTCAGTTGGACTATATCAGCATAGCTCTGTCGACTTCGGTGGTGCCATACTGCTTCACAGTATCTGAGAATCAGACCATATAATCAGACTTGCACATTCCCTATTTGGCAGAAGTCCGTGTTCGGCTAGAGAGAGGACATATCTCATTTTTCTGAGATCCTCAAAACAAGGACCTGACACTCCAGAGTGAGACACAAGCTACTACCCATCTCTGTGCTATATGACTATTCTGACACCACTCAGTAACTCCTAGAGTCTTGATAGAGTAGTCAGGGTGATTGATTTTTTAGAAGGCAGTCTTGGTTTTTTAACCATTCCAACTTCCTGGCTTGATGTCTCCAAGACATTATACAAACTACAGATCTGGCAGCTGGGGACGGACACCCAGACCTGCATGCATAAATTCATAAGCATTTTTCATAGGAAAAATGGAATATTAACTTAACTCTAGAACGTGAACGTGTCAGTTTCTGTCGGGTTCCTCAAAGCCAAGACTGGGTTTTATGCGACTGATGTGCCAACTCCAGGAGAAAGGAAAGAAGAAGAAAGTCAGCTGAGTCTTTTCAGTCTTGATTTGTTTAAATGGTCTTCATTTAAAAACTATCATAAATGTCTCACTCTTTGACAATGCTGGTTTTTAGGGACCAAGCTTGGGAATATATATTTAAGTTTTATTATCACCTCCAGGAGTACAAGGTACTGCCTACTTCCAAAGGGGCAGCCATTTTAGTCTAGTAAAGCAAAAAAAGCAAGGAGTTTTGCAGCACTTAAAGACTAACAGATTTATTTATCACATGAGCTTTCATGAGAGAATATCGCAGGAGGAGGAATATCCAGGAGGAGGCTGTGCTAGCTTGTTGTGTGACAACAGACATAGATACTCGCTGCACAAGAATACTTGATCTTGCATGTCTGTGAGTCACAGGGTTGCAGCCCTATGCATCAAGGTGCATGCTTTAGATGGAACTACAATTCTGCATACAAATCAGCTTCTCTCATGTCTTCCCTAACAAAAAGCCGGAGTATGAACCTGAGCTATTTCACACTAATATTGGCCTGAGGCGTGCTCTTCAGCTCCCACTTCTGAACAGATCCTGTCAGTCCTGGCCTGGATGCTGGAACCAGATAGCTTGTATGTCAGTCATATATCATCATATCATCAAATTAGGTAGCTGCTTTTGCAGACAAGGTGGTATCTCCACCTAATTCCAGGTGAGAGATTAAACACAGGCAGTACCTTAAAAAAAGCAAGGAGTCTTGTGGCACTTAAAGACTAACAGATTTATTTATCGCCTGAGCTTTCATGGGAGAATATCCCACTTCGTCAGATGCTTTGAAGGAGGAGAGCTTACAGAATCGGATGAAAATAAATGCAGGGGAGTGTAAGACATGGGATCAAGTCATACTGCAACAGCAAATCAGAGCATGTGTAAGGATTGAAACTCTAGGAAACAGCACACAGAGGGAGGGTGAAGTCAGATTACCTCTTATAATGTGAAAAGAATTCATAGTCACAATTCAGTCCTGCTTTCACACAATCTAATCTGCATATTGTTTGAATTTCGGCTATTTTTCTTTGAGGTCTTGATGTCCCGTTGATTTTCTTGATGACCTTGGGAGACAGACCTCTCCTTGCCTACAGACAACCCCCAAACCTTAAACAGATACTCACCAGCAACTACAAACCTAACAACAGAAACATTAAAGCAGGCACATATCCCTGCAACAAACCACGCTGCCAACTCTGTCCACATATCTGCACAAAAGACACCATCATAGGACCTAATCAAGCCAGCTACTCCATCAAAGGGTCCTTCACCTGCTCATCCACTAATGTGATTTATGCTATCATGTGCTAGAAATGCCCCCACACCTTATACATTGGACAGTCCCTATGCAGAAGAATAAATGCACACAAAACTGACATCAGAAATCACAACACAAAAAAAAAAAACAGTTGCTGAGCACTTGCACCTTCCTAATCATTCCATTGATGATTTGTTAACGATGGTCATCAAGAAAAATCAATGGGACATCAAGACTTTAAAGAGAAACAGCCAAAATTCAAACAATATGCAGATAAGATTGTGTGAAAGCAGGACTGAATCGTGACTATGGATTCTTTTCCCATTATAACAGGTAATTTGACTTCACCCTCCCTCTGTGTGCTGTTTCCTAGAGTTTCAATCGTTGCAAATGCTCTGATTTGCTGTTGCAGTATGACCTGATCCCATGTCTTACACTCCCCTGCATTTATTTTCATCCGATTCTGTAAGCTGTCCCTCTTCAAAGCATCTGACAAAGTGGGATATTCTCCCATGAAAGCTCATGTGATAAATAAATCTGTTAGTCTTTAAGTGTCACAAGACTCCTTGCTTTTTTAAGGTACTGCCTGTGTTTAATCTCTCACCTGGAATAAGGCAGAGATACCACCTTGTCTGCAAAGGCAGCTACCTAATTTGATGATATGATGATATATGACTGACATACAAGCTATCTGTTCCAGCATCCAGGCCAGGACTGACACAGGTGACAGGATCTGTTCAGAATTGGGGGCTGAAGAGCACGCCTCAGGTCAATAGTAGTGTGAAATAGCTCAGGTTCATACTCCGGCTTTTTGTTAGGGAAGACAGGAGAGAAGCTGATTTGTATGCAGAATTGTAGTTCCATCTAAAGCATGCACCTTGATGCATAGGGCTGCAACCCTGTGACTCACAGACATGCAAGATCAAGTATTCTTGTGCAGCGAGTATCTATGTCTGTTGTCACACAACAAGCTAGCACAGCCTCCTCCTGGGGCCTAGTGTCCTCCATCCTGCCCATGACTCTCCCACTCTTGCAGTATCTAGAGCAGCAAACTGGTCCGTCAACGCTTTATGGGATTGATTTGAATTATAGAAGAGGTATAGCACAAGGCAGGCATGGAGTCAAGTGTGCACTGTGGCTGATTTATTGCTGTGACACCAGTGCCCTCTTTAGCAAAAAGCTGGGAAAGGGAGATCTAGAAACAGCTGTGCTCTCCCCTCAGCAGCAGTGGGACAGGATGGCACACATTTTGTCTGCCAGGAATACTGTGCTAATTCAGCTTCATAGGAGAACATCCCCCCCCAGACACCTGCCTTTTGATAGTAGAATAACTGGAGTGATTGGGACAGGAAGGCAGGGTGGTCCTGTGGACAAGGTAGTGAGTGTGTAAGCACAAGTTATGAAATGTGGATTTAGCAGACCAGAGAAACCAGTCTGGATTTTAATAGTGAATTTGTCCATTTTGAAGATGCTCGATAATCTCTAATGATGATTTCAGTGCATAGCATTAGAGGAAGTAACTTCATCTAAAAACATAAAAAGAAGCATATTGAAATATGAAAATTATCATAGCGATTCTGATTTTCCAATAACAGCTTGCCACAGCTCCCAGGGTGAACTCCCATTGACATCAGAGTTTCAAATATACAGCCCATTGACTGCATGCGGCCCCTAAAGATACTTCCTGCAGCCCACAATGGCATTTTTGTTACCAATATTTACAATATTGTTGTAAGAAAAGGTATCAATGGTGCAGCCCTCGGGCTAATGTACTAGCCCTCATGAAGCCCTGTACTAGTCCTCATGTGACCCTCATCGTAATTTGAGTTTGAGACCCCTGGATTAGGATTTAGCTCAGGCACGATTATCCTCTTTCCAGAAAGCCTGAGTTCCTCAAAAGAATTGCCACAAAATGTGATGCTCTTGCATTTTGATTTGATTTTGTTACATTGGTGCAACTGGTGACATTTTGGGAGTGTTTTCTTTTTCTGTTCAAAGTTAAGGTCTTTTATAAGGAAAGGAAAAAAAAAAACCTTATTAAGTGGAATGTATCATAATTTGCAAAATTTGAAATGATCCAAAGGGGTAGCTGCATTAGTCTAGTTCAGTAAAGCAAATAAACAAAGAGTCCTTTGGCACTTTGGCTATGTTCACACACAGGGGGTTATTTCGATACAAGTTGTTTCGAAACAACTTGTATCGAAATAAGGCGTTATTTCGAAATAAGTTAATTCGAATTAAGGAAAAAAGCTCAAAGCGAAATAGCAAGTTCGGACAACAGTTATTTCAAAACAAGTTACCGTTGTTTCGAAATAACATGTTCAGACGGGATTGTTTCAAAACAATCATTTTGAAACAACGTTGTTTCGTCACCAAATGGGGTTTAAGTTGTTTTGAAACAACGCCCTTGTTTCGAAACAATGGAACCTGTTATTTCGAAACAACGGTACGTCGTGTGAACTTGGTGTTTCTTATTTCAAAACGTCTGTTGTTTCAAAATAAGACTGCTGTGTGAACACACCCAAAGACTAACAAATTTATTTTTTGCATGAGCTTTCAGGGGAGAAAATCCCACTTTGTGAAATGTTATTCGCACAACCACGAGAATCTAATTAAACAGATGAAATTTCAAAATTTCACACATTTCAACCACCATGTCACAAAAATGATGGTTCTTTATGCTTCATATTGAAACAGCACCTGGATTGATACCAGGGCTCAGTGTGCTGGGTGCTGTATAAATCCATAGGGCAATAGTAGTTTACCCTCCCAAAACATTTACTATCTGCACTGATGAGCACCAAGACAGATGGAGGGAGAGATTTACACGGATGAAAGTGACGTGGTCAGAGAGCCAATGAATCACAACTTATATTTTTCCTTTTTGTCCAAGACAAGCAATGTGCGAAGGGTGGAGGAAAAGGGAACAATCAATATAGATGATTATTTTGTTCTACTTTATATCATTAAAATAAATACACTTGAAGCATACACACCTGCCCGTCATCTTAACCCGAACAGTTATAGTTTTGTGAGATATCACATTTTCAGGGGCCACAAAATCTACTGGATTGAAATGGGTAATAAATTTTCACCAAAACAAAAAATTAACCCTCTTCTCAGCTGTTTAGTAGGGCTGGAATTTTTTTCAAATCTGTGAATCTGATCATCCTATTCCCAATCTGCCGAATGGGAATTTGAGGTTCAAATTGGCTTTAAAAACCTCAGTCTAAAACTTAAAGCCTGATTGTCAGAAATAACAAGGGGGTTCTGCTCCTATCCATTAACATAGGAGTGCAGGTACTCTGCACCTCTCAAGCCAACTTTAGGAGTGAGGTTATCAAAACTGGGAAGCTCAATAGATGAAAATCCTGGCTCAATTGAAGCCAATGAAAATTTTAATACTGATTTCATTGGGAAAAGGATTCTATCCAATATGCTTCATGGAAACAAACTGAACTAATTTTTCTCCAACCAATCTGAAAGCAGTTAGAAAGTTTTTACTTGCTTGTTTTTTGGTGGGGTGGAGCTACAGATGCTGGGTTTTAATGGAGTAGATCTTCAATCACATCTCAGCAGGTTATAAAGAAGAAAAACAACAGTATTAAGCCACTATGTGCATCTGCTGTCTTAGATTGACCGAATATTCTTTATTTTTATAAACCTACAATGAAAAAATATGAGCTGCAGCAAGAAGTACATTTCAGTTCATCGGAAATATTTCTCATCTTTATTTTCTTTGACTGTTGGAGTAGCCAGTGAGTTTTTTATTATTAACGCAGCTGAGAACTGGAGATATTTTCTGAAAGCATGTCTTACACAGTAAATGCAAAACAAAGGCTGGGTGACTTAATTTGATAGTGTTATTGTAGCCAGACATGGCCTTCACTGGAAAGCTCTGTGGATTTTATTATGCTAACTGCATTTTGAAATATTAACTGCTTAATGTTGTTCCTGCTGCTCATAAAAAAGCAGAAGTTTTATCCTGAAATATTAATCAAACAGATATTTGTGAAGCACTTTGAACTTTCAGTTTTGTCTAGTCCTGTGATTTTATTGCAAGTTTCACCAATCATGCTGGTGTTTTTCCTCAGAGTCCCTGGAATCCTTCACTTTTGGGAGACGTTCCAGAGGGGTAGACGTGTTTGTCATATCAATCAATCAATCAATCAATCAAATCATAGGGCTGGAAGGGACCTCATGAGATCATCAAGTCCAACCCCCTGGGAATTGAACCCAGGACCTTCTGCATGTTAAGCAGAAGTTCAGCAAAATAATCGAGGAGTTTAGTGGCACTTTTGAAGTCTAACAAATCTTTTTTATTGCTTGACCCTTTTCTGGCATAAGTGGGGTTGTGCCCCCAACATTCATGTGATAAATAAGTTTATTAGTTTTCAAAAGTGCTATAGAGACTACTCATTTGTTTTGCTGAAACAGACCAAAGTGGCTACCCCTCTGGAACTATCTCAGGACAGATTCACAGTTGATGTCAAAGCGCCAGTAACTCCAATCAATTTTCAACAATTTACACTAGCTTGAGGATCTCTTCCTACGTGTTAGGTCTTGTGACAGGCCACTGAGCCCTCTGTCTGACCAGCATGGGCTCTGTCTGACGCTGTGATTCTGTAACAAGCCACAAACCTCCGGCAGTCACCCACGGGCAGGGACCACTCCCAGCTTAGTTCAATGAATACTTTCCCCAGCTGCAGGGCTGGCCCAAGGTTTCTTGGCTCCATAGGACAACACTGATTCTGGCGTCCCCAGCCCTGGCCACTGGCTGGGTGCAGAGCAGGGTGGGATAGGCTTGCTGTCCACGCCCCTAGCCCAGCCCTTGGAGCCCCTAATTGTTGGAGCCCTAGGCGACCACCTAGGTTGCCTCTATGGAAGGACTGGCCTTGCCCAGCTGCTCATAAAACAATAATAGATAAGCTCCATCCAGCTTCCTGAGCCAGGACCCCAGACTTGTACCATCTTGTCCTGGTCAAAAGCTAGACCAGTGAAATTTATTGGCCAGGCCACTCTCCCTCAAAGAGGAGGAGATGCGCATCAGCTCTTCTTAACTTGAGCTGACATTTTCCAGACATTTCAACCAAAATCTATCAACAGATCTATCTACAGATCAAAATAGGTTACCTAAGAAATAAATGTAAAATAGCACTCTAAATTCTACTAACTAGGCTGGATTTGAATCGAGCAGTGTCTCACTACATTACACAGTCCAAGCAGGCTCTAGATCTCCCATACATAGGCTGAAATTCCCCTGCGGCCTCGAATTCCCCAGTCTTTGTCTTCCAGGTTTCCAGGTATTGAGCTCAGGGAGGAGTGAAAACAAGTCATTATGTCACCGCCTTTCTTTTCTGTTTTTGTTTTTTTTTTCCAGTAGACCAGTGGTGCTTGTGACTGGTGGAGTTGTCCTCTTTGGTTAGTCAGTATTTCATTGTATACTTGCTTCCTTGGCAAAGTACCGCTGTAAACAAACTCTGTTAGTGAAATCTAACATGTGTGTGAATGTGAGAGAGCCATCAACACCTTCTGGCCACTCCACTGTTGTTCCTGAAAGACCACTTGTGGGAGCTTTCCATCTTGCAACATGATATAGTAGCATATTCAACAATAATTCATGACTTCACTTTGCAATCCAACATGATATTAATGTTCAGCAGATCAAGACTTTTAAAATAATACTTCATCTTACCTGGTACCTTGCCTAAGAATAGACATATCTTGTACAGAACATATCATAATTACATGACTGTACAGATATGCTTGTAGAAGGTTTGATTTTTAGAGACACTCCCTAGCATGAAACAGCCTTGTGTGAATTGGGAGATGTACCTACAGGCGATCTAACATGGCTGCTTCCAGCTGCACACCTGAGAATCACTCCTGTCTATGTTATTAAAGTTCTATTCCTCAATCATTCAACAGTGTGGTCTTTAATGAACCCTCTAGATTGTTACAATGGCATTGGTGAATATAGAATTTCTGGGGTGTTCTTGCACATGCATCTCTTGGTCCATTTTAAAAACCTGACCCTTGTCCAGTATAAAGGCCTTACTGCAGGAAAGCAAATACAAAACAGACCAGTGTGCATTAAAAACACTTTAAAAGACATTTTTTGTTTAGCAGAAAAAATGGAATTTTTGTAAATGTAAGATGGGCTCCGTGTTTTGATGTGCAATATGGCTAAAAGTCACTAAAAAGTGAAAATTAAACATTTTGAAAATGTTAAAAAATGTGCATTTTTTTCAGTTTTGGAGAACCTTCCATTTTTTTCAGACAAAAAATGATGAGGTCTAGGAAAAAGTCAGCTTTTCAAATCTTTTCAGCAATTACTTGTTAGAAATGTTATTTTTCCATTAAAAGAAATTATTTGGATCTCAACGATAATTCCATAGTGCAAATTATCTCCAGTGTTTCAAATCAAAGAATGTAGACGTGCATTGCCCTGGGGTGGGGATGGTGGCAGGGGGTATAACTGCCAGTCAAGTCAATGTTTCATCTGTTTTATTTCTTCCTCTTTACCTGCAGGAAGAGCCGGTGCTAGATGAAGGGGGACCAGAGGACAGCAGTCTCAGTGTGGCGGTTGGGAAAAGTACTGAGAAGCTGGTAAACCTATATCCCCCTTTCAGGATGGATGTTAGCTTATGGGTCCCTCTATCTTTCTCTGCAATGCACGTAATCAAGGAGAACTGGGACTCAGGAAGAAGATGTGCCAACATGTAGAAAACTCACCATAATTGCCTAACTCACCAGATGACAGGCCAGAATATGCAAGTGGAATAAGTATGAGACTGGTAATGTGAGGGATATCTCATCCAATTTGAAATAATGCTGGAATTTTGATCTTCCATATCATTTTGCTGCCAGAGCAAGTTATCCAACAGGGTGACCAAGTGCAACTTTTGATATTCTTGTCACACAGAAAAAAGTTGGAAGGAGGAAAAAACTAAAAAGTAAAAGTTTTTTTTTGTAATTGACTCCCCCCCCCCATCTCTAGGGTCCCAAACTGGCAGTTTTGATCCTTCCATTTAAATTATATGTTGGTGCCTGCCAAAAACTGCAAACTGCAGTGTCAGTGTCAGTGGAATACAATAGCAATATGCCAATAAATATCTCAAGATTTAGTACTTATGAATTTTTTTTTTTTGGTTTAACGTTCCATCAATAACTTTGTTAAGCAATCTTTCACACAGATATTCTTTTCGTGGTGGTTTAACTGCCTACCAACCTTACAAAATATACTTCCATGCTCTGTTATAATGGTCCATGTGACCTGTCCATCTCTTAGGGTAGCCACCTGAAAATGCCAAGATCAGGGCAAGCTGCAAAACATGAGCAAATTCTCCCAGAACTGGTGGGTGAGCCTGTAGACAGGCTTCCCAACCTTGCAAATTAATAATGCTTCTGATTCCCCACTCTGGTTATCAAGAAGCTAAAACACAAGATACTCCGCCTCCTTTACTGCATTTCAGTCTCTGGCATCCAATTAGCCACCAGGTGTAGTAAAGAGGTAGGTTACTTAAAATCCCATGCTCTTTACCAAAAGGGTTCTCCAGACCCCGAAGATTAGCCACATTACCAGTTCAACATAAGTTGGGATCTCACCCAAGATATCATGATGCCAGTCAATCCATTAGTAAGCAAAACTAAAGGTTTATTATATAAGGAAAGAAACTATAAGAGAACTGCTTAAGGGTTAAAGCAATCACATGCCTACATACAAATTATATGAATGTCTATATACATCAGAAGCACTTGTTTGTTTTGCTGAACTAGACTAACCCAGCTACCCCTTTGGAACATACACAGCAGGTTTCCGGTAGAATTGCAGCTTGTA
>ML681998.1:43533662-43545969 GCA_007922195.1 Podocnemis expansa
TCAAAAGTATTTCAAGAGCAGCTGCAGAGCTCTGCACTTTTGAAAATTATCTCACATTTGGTTAGGTGTTTAAATATGGATTTGTATGCCAAAATTTAGCATACTTATTATAGAATCCTTGGCTATGTCTACATCAGCCAGAGGAAGTTTGGACTTGTTAGTCAGAACTAAGAAGTTCAAGGTTAGTTCAAACTAATCGTGAGCCTATTCGTTCGAAGTAACCATGCATTCGAGTTTGAACTAATGCTTAGTTTGAACTAGAATGTGCGATTAGTTTGTACTAACTGGTTTAGTATGAACTTCTTTAGTTTGACATAAGCATTAGTTCAGGTCTTGGCTGGACTTTGTTTGAACATTAGTTCAAACTAAGGTGATTAGTCCAGACTAACCCTTGGTACAAACTAAGAAATTTCTTAGTTTGAAGTAGGGAAAACCTACTGTGGCCATGAGCTTAAATTAGTCCAGATTAAACCTTCTTAGTCCAGACTAATTTGCCAGTGTAGACATAGCCCTTGTCCTTTAACCTTCCTATAGCACTTTAGTTTTCTATCGCATAGCAGGGTAATTGAGGCTTAGTTAGGTGACATCTGTAAAGTCCTTTGAAAACAAAATATATTGTGTAAGTTTTAATGATTAGATTTATTACTGTGGGATCTTCTCCCACGAAAGCTCATGCAAAAAATAAATCTGTTAGTCTTAAAGTGCCACACAACTCCTTGCTGTTTTTTCACTGGACTAGACTAACACGGCTATCCCTTTTAAAATTGAAGACTAAATAGTCCATGGACAGAGTTTGTTCCAGTTCTCCTTTGAGAATTAGCAGGGAAATTCAAGGCTAGTTCTGGGATTTTAATCTTGTAGTCCATGCTTTCCCTGAGAAGCTTGGACAGATGTGAGATAAAAGGATTATGCTTCAAGCTTCCTTTATCCACGTAGCAAGATGGGTCCTGTATTAGGCAGGTAATGGGATCTGGTGAGATGACAACACCTGAGTCAGGATGAAGCAGCTAAACAGATTTTATTTATGCACTCACCATCACAATGTGCCAGAGGAGAGCCATTTTCTGGAAGGTTGACAGGCCCCACAGACCAGGAGACTCCGACTCAACTCAGAGTGCCTGCTTCATGTTTCCTGCAGCCTCATACATGTGCACAGAGGTGTTACCATAGGCACTGCTGCTCCCAAAAAAGGGTCAATGCCCTGCCCCAGGGCCTGCCTCCTGCCATGTCCTGGGGCCTGATCCAGATCGGGGCCTAATTCAGCTCCAGACACTGCCAGCCAGCAGCAGATGGCCATAGTCAGATCTGGGGCAGGGCCAGCCCAAGGCAATGCAGGGCATGAGCCCTGTGGATCCAGTGGCAGCAACATCCTTGGGGGTAACATGTTTTCGATGGCTCAGGGGGGTGGAGACAGATGGGAACTCTCTTCCAGCAGCATGTAAACAGCCACCACTGTGAGCAAGCTAGTACTAGGAGGAGTCAACAAAGATATGCTAATTGAGGTCCTTGGCTCATACCAGACCAAGATCACCTTTGCCCAGAAAGGGAGGAGTCAAGGGGGTTTGGAAACATAAAGAGACATTTGGGAGGATCTGCGGCTTTCGGCCCCATCTTGGAACAACTTCAAGCAAGATCTGGGCACTGCCTGACTCAGGCAGAGACTGGCTGTACAAACATTTGACAGCCAAACATCTTGAACATCACTTTGGACTACGAGGTCAGTTTGAGTAAAAATATTAGGTTAGTATGCATGTTTTACTTTTTATTTCCTTGTGGTCACTCCCGACTCATTTATAATGTGATTCTGCCTTGATTGGCCATTCTTTCACTTAGAATTGTAATCTCATCAATAAACTAGTAGTTGTTTTATCCAAAGCTGTGTGATCTTTAGAAGGTATGAGTGGTGAAGGCTGGGTATGATCCATTTCTTTGTTAAATGTTCAGACTTGAGTGATGGTGCTAGGGAGTGGGTACCAATCTCTGTAGGACAGTGGCTCCTGCTGTGGTAACTGGGACAGAGCGTGCTCACTTGAGGACTGTCCCCTGAGTAGCCAGAGGGCACACACTCACTGCTTGGGACTGATTGCACACAAGAGGCTGGAGCAGACTGACTCAGGAACGAGTGGTCACCTGGCAAAGCGGGGTGAATCGGGGATCGGGAGTGGGAATAGGAGGGTCACAGCAGCACACCCAACCACATCTGGGGGGCAGCCTGTCACAATGAAGAAAGTAAATAAGTAGGAGCAGGGCAAGAAAGAAGGGAGAATATAACTGAGTGGTGGACTGCCTGATCATAACCCTGGGCAGGCTACACTGGCAATCCAATGAGTGATTGCTTCTCAGCTTAACAACAGGAGGCTATTAATGGCCTTTTCATAGTAATGGTTTTCCAGGTTGAAAATGGGGTGCTAAAGGAAGGCCAGAGCCCTTTTCCATAAGAACATAAAGATGGCCTTACTGGGTCAGACCAATGGTCCATCTAACCCAGTATCCTGTCTTCTGAAAGTGGCCAATGCCAAGTGTCAATACTCAGGCATGCAGTTCTTTGAAGAAGAACTTCTCAGGTAGGTGTGTAGCCAGGAGAGCTGGGGGAAGAGATACATCATCATCCCCTTTTTTCCTTGTTTAAGGGATTGGCCAATGGTCTACGTAGGCAAAGCAGAAGAGTCTGAGAAAACCACCCTGTGTGGGAGCAGGGTAGTAAAACATGATCATCTTAAAAAGTTGGAGTAAAATATCTTCTGCATCAACATACACTTGAGGCAGAAGAGGTGGAATTATAACTTCAGTTTTTAGGTGGTTTTGGCTATGATAAAAGATAGGGCATCTCCTATCTAATTTACAAAAGCTGGATATGGTCTCTCAGGACTATTTTCTAGATGAAAACTGTCAGACAGATAGCTCCAGTTTACCTTTTGTACTTATTCCCAAACTCAGTTTCAAGGCAACCTTCTGTACTTTACATTGCTGTTGGAAGTGACTGCTGGCTTAATGCCAGTTAAGAATTCCCTTCTGTCAAAAGAATTCTCAGTTGACCACGTGCAACTAGACTACATCCCCTCTGGGGTGAGATTTAGGGTCCTTGGTGCTTTCATTGGGTTGAGACTTACTAAGCCTGACCTTTTTCTTGCAAACTACAGTAGTGCAAAATCAACACAAACGGCACAATCTCTTGTCCTCTGAAAAGTTCACACAGACTCCAAGGTCACTGAACAAAAAAGAAGCCATGAAGTAATGATGGTGGCTTTTCCCATGTTCTCCCCATCAGTTAGCTCTGGGGTGCATTGGTGGAGCTGTGAAAGAAAAGCTTACACAGTTTCTGTTCATGGTTTGTGTGACAGATGACCGTACCCATGATGTGATTGATACACTTGGTAAGAATGTTCTGAGCCGTCTCAGAACCAAGCTGAAATAGATTGCTATAGCCGAAAACATGATGTATGATGCTGCACTGCGCCTATGAGTCAACTGAACCTTAAACTCAATGGGCTTTCTAGGTGCATAATGCAACCAGTCGCTAAAGGCAAATGGGTCATTAACGCATGAAAAGACACTTCCAGAGGAGACTGATTTGTCAGACACACAACATGCAGCATGGGCCCTTTGAATGAGTTCCAAGGTGTTAATGGTAGAGCAGAGTGAATAATTAACAACAAATAATGTACCCAATGAATTTCTATTGCTGTTTCTGCGGTGTCTCCAAGCAGACCTGGACTGATTTGTTATTCACAAGGACTCAGGGCATTTTCTGTGGGGGTTACAAAAGGCATTAACTCATATTAAATATGGTTCATGACCAGTTGCAGGAGAATATTCAATATTCCCCCAGCTCTTCCATTCAAGGAGGAGTGTTCTAAGAGATGATAATAATAAACCTCTATCAGGCAACATGTATGTGGATCCCTTTGGGAACAAGAGTCTTAAAGGATAGGGAAGGGTTTTGAACTGCATAGGTTGATTTGGGAATGAGATTTTTGTGTGCAGAGTGTGAAGGGTACACACTGACTGATAGGGAAGTGGGATTACTACTTCTGGAAAAAGACTTCTGTATACTCCCTATGGAGTCCTTATGTGGGAATCCACCCAAGGCAGCTGTGTGTCTTCGCTGGTCCCCTTAGGTTGATGTAGAGCCTGGATTTTATAGTGACCCTTGATGGGGGAGTTGGTTGTGCTTGGATCCCTTGCTTCGTGTGAAAATACTGTATGTGTGTGTTGGAAAAGGTAGACAAGGCAAGAAAGTGTTCAGGAGGTGAGAGAGAGAGAGAGAGAGATTTGATTTTGGTTGTGCTGGTTTCTTTGTAACTATGCCTTGAGAGGTTGAGGAGTCAGGACAAATTTTGTTATTTTGAAATAAGCATTTTTTAAAATTTGAAATAATGAAGGGCTATTGCAAAATAATAAAACTGGCTTTTATTTTGAAATAGCGCTTAACTCAAAATTATTATTTCAAAATAAGCCATTCTAAGCCATAGAATAGACTCTGTTTCAAAATAATAACTCATACCTTATTTCAAATTAGAAAGTCTTCACTGGATTCCTAATTTGAAATAATAAATTTTAAATAGTGTTAATTTGAAATAGTTATTTTGAATTAAAATTGAAATAGTTATTTTGAAATAACTATTTTGAATTAATTTTGTCAGTGTAAACATAGCCTATGTGTACATACAGTGCAGCATCTAGATGCCAGTATAATACAAAACAGGATCTGGAAAGTCTCCAATGTAGGCTGAGGGCTTCGTCACTTCCTTGGTGCTATCACTCTACGCCTTGACATACCTATCTGTAAAATAGGGTTAATACTTCTTATGTATTTGAAATTATCTTGTGAGATTTAAGTAATTACTGGCTGGAAAATCTTTTGCAATCCTGAGAATAAAAGTGTTGAAAAAAATGCAAAATACCATCATCAGTGGTAAGAAGAATTTTCTATACATGCTGAAAGATGAACATGCTTCCTACTGGGCAGGCTATTTTTTGATCAGCTAATGTTTAGTAATATTTAGATTGTCATCTTATAATCCTGTCCTCTAATAAAGACTTCAGTCTTTGTACTAAAGCAAGGAATTTTCTGTGTATACACAGAACAGTCAATCTGCAGTGACTAGTGGTAATGTCTGCAGAGCATATATAATAAAAGTTGAGCACAGTCTCTGGAGAGTTACACAACTATTATTTACCAACAGAAGCATGCAACTCCCTGCAAATCACTTCTGAAATGTCACCTTGACACAGTCTATAGATCAAAATTCTTTTCATGTTTGTGCCATCAAGTTTTGGCTGAGAATTGGAACGAGAAAAGCAGAATCCTGGCCCACTAAGTAGAATGAACTCTGTGGAATCAGGCCAACAGCTTTCTGCTAATGTGACCTTTTTTTCCATGTTTCTCTTTTCACTTCCTTGCTGATGGATAGAGCACTCTTAAAAGTGTTTTTAGTACATGATAGGATCTGCCAAGCTTGTCTCTTCATCAGAGTATTTCCAAAAGTCAAAGGCATTTGAGCCTCATGCTTTGCTTTGGCTCCTTCTGTAATAACTGGTTACATATAACTGGGACCCTGCCCTCTGGCTTGCTAGCGTTTATACTCATTTGCATTATAATATTTCTTTTTGGAACAATAGGGACAACTTATCTCATGGGTGCATATTATGCACCTTTCTCTGAAGCTTTTGGTGTTGGACACTGGTGAAGACAGACCGCTGGTTTGATGCTGTCTGGAAATTTCTGTATTAACAGTGGTCTTACATTCTGAATCACCATAGAAAATTGATACTCCTATTGTTCCATTTACAGTCAGGATGTGATCTTGCCAGGGTTGTGATTTTCCCAGACTTAGAAAACACTAATCTTTTACCCCATTTCTACCACTGGTTCTTTTTCAAGAAGCTGAGAGAGATGTCCATGATGATTTTGTGAAACAAAACACAAGACTCTTCCCCTGCAATTTAATCCATGAGCACATTTATCCTTCAAATATTGAAAACACCATGTTGCCTTAAATGATGGTTGCAATTTTGTAAGGGAAACGTGAAACCACAGTAACAGAGGATCCAGTCAACTAACCAATTAGGCCTACCACTTTTCTGTATCTGTCCTGAGATGCTGACACATTTTTATCAAATTATTTGCCTTTTTCAAAACTGAGGCTGTCACAGAGTTTTGTGAAAGCCAATCAGAATGAGCAAAACATAGGCCAAAATGCTGCTGAGCTGGCTGGTTAAGAGTTTAGGTCTTTTATTAAAAAGTTACAGAACTCTGAATTCACCTGCCCTGGCTCTCAGAATTTTAATTTCCTCTTTAAAATACAAAACATAAAACTCCCTGACAAACAAAAAACAAAGAACTTTTTGACAAGGCAAACTGTGACAGGAATTCGTTTAATTCTCTTTTGGGACAGAAATCTGAACATTCAGTTTCATTACTAGAACAGAATGAAACCTCAGAACTGGAACAGAAAATAACCTCATGTTCCATGAGCTACACTAAAGCCTCCTCTGTCTTCTGGGCTCAACCTATCACCTCAGTTTTTAGAATGATTTTGAGTAATAGAAAGGGTCTAGAAGAGCGTCTTGTGTTTCCACATTTTGTCCTCATATGGTGTCAGTTCCTTGTTGTTAGAGTAAGCAAAATTTCTACTGGGGCTGTGCTCTGGGCCACACAGCCAGCAAACATTTCTGGCAGTGTAGACGGAAGTTACACAAATTATGTGTAACCCATGTGCCTAGAAAGGGATCATTCTCTTTTAGGTATCCCTTAAGGCTGGGTTACCTTGCTGGGTAGATTTAGCGGCCCAAAACCCAGAAGTTTCTGGAAGTAGGGACCGGTAGCATATTGCACATGATCCATAGTTTCTATTGTGCTGGAGTCCGATGCCTGGGAGAAGACTGAGAGGAGCAGCCAGGAAAGGAGCAATCACAGAGAGCTGTCAAGTCCTTATGCTCAGTGATCAAGTGAGAGGAGGTGAGCTGGGAATGGCCTGCAGGAGTTTTCTCCCTGTTTTGCAGGAGAGTTTTCTCTTGTGGGATTGGGAGGTGGGTAACCCGTAATCAGAGTGTGTGATGTTGGTTGCACAGGAGGAAGAAAGGACTGCATGGAGTTCTCCTGAAGATTCCTGGAGCCAAAGAAGATGAGGATTGCTTCTGTTTTGCATTCAAGCCTCAAGGACTTAGAAACTACAACTGAGATAAGGGTGACTCCACCTGAACTTTGGAACTCTTGGGTTTCTTAGTTTTTTTTTAATTTATTTCGGTTTCTGAGGATAAGGCTTGTTTAGTTAATAAAGTTTATTGTTATGTTTATTCTAAGTAGTATTTTATTGTGAGATGGGAACTCTAAGCAGTCTTCACTGTGAGTCTCTTTACAGACTGGATCCTGAGTCTGCAGCTGCTTTGTCCAGGGGTTTAATCTCGGATAGGCACTGGAGGGAGCAAATGAATTAATTCTAGCCCACACTCAAGGTTACATATGCAGAGTAGCTTGTGTATTTCCCATCAACTTCAAACTCCCCTTGGCTATGTCTACAGAAGGGGGCTATTTTAAGTCAATTTTACAAGGTCAACTTTAAGTTGACTTAAAGTTGACTTAGGGATATGTCTACACTAGTAGACATACCATGGGACTGCGCTCGGGACCCCTGTCTTACCCCACCATCAGTGTGATCTGGCTCCAGGGCTCTGATCCAGCCCTGGGGGCCCGATCCTGCTCCTTCCACCCATGGCAAGGGGCTGGGAGCCCAAACTGGCTCCCAGCCCTTTGCCAGAGGTGGAGGGGACTAGGAGGTGACTCCTGCTGCCAATGGCAAGGGGCTGAGAGCCTGATATGGCTCCCAGCCTCTTGCTAGAGGCAATGGAGGCTAGGCGTCAGCTCCTGCTGCCCACAGCAAGGGGCTGGGAGCCAGACTGGGCTCTGCACCCCTTGTCACATACCAGCAGTGGCTGGGTCAGCTTGGGCCCCAGGGGCAGGATCAGGATCAGGGTGGGCAAGGGGTGTGCCCTGGGCCCAGGCCCATGCTCCTAGGTCAGCTTAAGGTGTAAGTTGCCCTTAGGATCAGGTATTAAGTTGACTTAAGCTTTTGCTTAAGTCAAATTAATAAAAGCTCAATTTGACCCTGGAGTTCCTTAGGTCGACTTAAGGCAGGTAAAGTTGACCAAAGACTCCAGTGTAGACTTACCCCTTTAGTGCACTATCTTCACTGAGCTGTGCTGATGGGAAATGTGTTCCTCTCATTGCAGTGCTATGCTACTTGAGGAGGTGGTTTTATGACATCAATTTCTGAATTGACTGAGTGTTTCTTTATCGACTGCTCAGTTGATCTGGAAAAAATCAATCTGACAACAGCAAATTTGCCACCATCAGTGTAGACATACTCTATGACTGTGGTGTTATCCGACAACCTGGAATCTGTGAAGTTCCTTTGAAAACTCCTTCAGGTCTGCTTTTTTAGAAAAGAACTAACCAAGATTTTCAAAATGTTAAGCACTTAGCAGCATCCAACCACTTATGTTCAGGAAAACCCTGGACTTCATAAAAACAGATTTTGTCTCCCTCAGGGACATGATGGGGAGGATTCACTGGGGAGCTGATCTGAAGGGGAAAGGCATCCAAGAGAGCTGGCTGTATTTTAAAGAAACCCTGCTAAAAGCACAGGAATATACCATACTGATGTGCAGAAAGAACAAGTGTGGAAGGCACCCAGCATGGCTTAGCAGAGAACTCTATGGTGAGCTGAAACATAACAGGGAAGCTTATAAGAAGTGGAAGTTTGGACAGATGACCCGGGAGGCATATAAAGATATTGCTCTGGACTGCAGGGATAAAATCAGAAAGGCCAAAGGGCAATTGGAGTTGCAGCTAGCAAGGGATGTGAAGGATAACAGGAATGGGTTCTACAAACATCTCAGCAAAAAGAAGTGGATCAGGGATGGTGTAGGTATCCTCATGGTGGAGGATGTGGAAAAGGCTGAAGTACTCAATGCTTTTTTTTACCTCATTCTTCACAGGCAGGGTCACCTCCCAGTCTTCTACACTGTGTAATACAGAATGGAGAGAAGAGGAACAGCCCTTAGTGATGGAAGATCAGGTTAGGGACTACTTAAAGAAGTTAGATGTGCACAAGTCTGTGGGGACGGATGAAATGCATCTGTGAGGGTTGGCTGATGTGATTGCAGAGCCATTGGCCACTATCTTTAAAAACTTGTGGCGAAAGGGGGAGGTCCCGGAGAATTGGAAGAAGGCCAAAAAGTACCTATCTTCAAGAAAGGGAAAAAGGAGGATCCAGGAAACTACAGACCAGTTAGCCTCACCTTAGTTCCTGGAAAGATCATGGAGCAGGTCCTCAAAGAATCCATCCTGAAACACTTGGAAGAAAAAAGAGTGATCAGGAGTAGTCAGAATGGATTCACCAAGGGCAAATCATAACTAACCAACCTGATTGCCTTTTATGATGATGTAACCCCCCTGGGGTTTTAAGGAGGGTGGTCCCTTTAAATTTTTGCCCTGTGGGAGAGGTTGTGGAGCTGAGGAGGGGGCTGGGGCTGGAGCCAGAGGCCCTGGGAAGGAAGCAGGGAGAGATGCCCTGCCTGAAGCCAGGGAAGACAGAGCAAATGAGCTGGGATGCCAGGCCAGCCCCCACAGAAGGACAGTGTGCTGGGGAGAGTCACCCAAGGACAGAGCGGGATCCAGTGACTGGCCATCTGGAGCTGCGGGGCCGTGAGTACAGCACCTGGGACTCAGGGGGGAGGCCGTAGTTAGCTAAGTGGGGAGGGTGTCGCTCTGGGTTCGCAGAGAGTGGCAGAAGAGGCATCAGAGGGTTTTCCTTTGCTGGGAAAGTGCTGGCGCCAAAGACTAGGAGTTGCTGGACTGAACTCTGGACTGGAGCTGTGCTGGGACTCCTGAACTCATGGTGCAGAAGCAGAGCTCACGTCTGCCTCGAGCCTGCTGCATTGTTGGGCCTGGCAGGGCCCGGTGTTAGCTGTTTACTCTGTGTTACTGCTTCCCCATCTCCCCTTTTCTTTTTCATTCAGCAGGTGGTCTCTTTTCACTGTGAAGGAGCACCCAGAGTGTGTGACATAAAGGTTTGTGTCTGCAAGAGTTCCCCGTACGGGCCGCCAAGTGTAACACCCACGTGGCCAGATTGAGTCTGCCTTGCAGGCAGCTCTGACCAGAGAAGGGTGTGCGCGGGAACACGGCAAGGAGAGCCCCTTTGCCCCAGAGGCACCTGTTCCAAACCCCCAGAGTGACCACACACACACTGGGATAGCACAGGGATTATGGGAATGGGGAAGGTTTATTTACAGAGGTGCAAAAAGGGGGAAACCAACAGGGGAGATGGGGCAGCAGTAACACAGAGTAAACAGCTAACACAGGGCCCTGCAAGGCCCAACAATGCAGCAGGCTGGAGGCAGACGTGAACTCTGCTCCTGCACCATGAGTTCAGGAGTCCCAGCACAGCTCCAGTCCAGAGTTCAGTCCAGCAACTCCTAGTCTTCGGCGCCAGCACTTTCCCAGCAAAGGAAAACCCTCTGATGCCTCTTCTGCCGCTCTCTGCAAACCCAGAGCGACACCCTCCCCACTTAACTAACTACAACCTCCCCCGAGTCCAGGTGCTGTACTCACGGCCCCACAGCTCCAGATGGCCAGTCACTGGATGCTGCTCTGTCCTTGGGTGACTCTCCCCCGCACAGTGTCCTTCTGTGGGGGCTGGCCTGGAATCCCAGTTTCAGGTGCTCTGTCTTCCCTGGCTTCAGGCAGGGCATCTCTCCCTCTTCCTCCTTCCCAGGCCTCTGGCTGCAGCTCCAGCCCCCCTCCTCAGCTCCACAACCTCTCCCACAGGGCAAAAATTTAAAGGGACCATGCTCCTAAAAACCCCAGGGGGGTTACAATGAGATGACTGGACTTGTTGATGTGGGAATAGCTGTTGACATGATACACCTCGATTTCAGCAAGGCTTTTAATATGGTTTCCCAGAGCATTCTCATCGGAAGGTTAAGGAGGTATGGGATGGATGAGTGGATAGAAAACTGGAGAGATCAACAGGCTCAGCAGGTAGGAATCAATGTCTCAATGTCTTGTTGGCAACCAGTAACGAGTGGAGTATCCCTGGGGTCAGCCCTGGGCCCCATTCTGTTGAACATTTTCATTAACGACCTTGATGATGAGCTAGATTGCACACTCAGTAAGTTCATGGATGACAACAAGCTGAGGGAAATAGTAGACATGCTGGAGGGCAGGGACAGGATTCAGGGAGACTTAGACAATTTGGAGCAGTGAAATCTCACGTGATTCAACAGGGACAAATGCAAAGTCCTGCACTTAGGACGTAAAAACCCCATGCACTGCTACAGGCTGGGGACCGATTGGCTAAGCAGCAGTACTATAGAAAAGGACCTTGGGGTTATGGTGAATGGGAAGCTGGATATGAGTCAACAGCGTGCTCTTGTAGCCAAAAAGACTAATGGCATATTGGGCTGTGCCAGTAGAAGCGTTGCTAGCAGACCAAGGGATGTGATTATTCCTCTCTATTCAGCACTAGTTAAGGCCGCATCTGGAATACTGTGTCCAGTTTTGGGCTCCCCACTACAAAAAAGATGTGGACAAATTAGAAAGAGTGCGGTGGAGGGCAACAAAAATGATTAGGGGGCTGGGGCACATGACTTATGAGGAGAGACTGAAGGAACTAGGCTTCTTCAGCCTGTAGAAGAGAAGACTAAAGGGGAATTTGATAGCAGCCTTCAACTACTTGAATGGGTACTCCAGAGAGAAGGGAGCTAGGCTGTTCTTGGTAGTAACAAAGGACAGAACAAGGAGCAATGATTTCAAGATGCAGCTGGGAAGGTCAAGGTTGGATATTAGGAAAAACTTTCTTACTAGGAGAGTGGTGAAGCATTGGAATGGGTCACCTAGAGAGGTGGTGGAATCTGTGTTTTTGAAGATATTTAAGGTCCAGTTAGACAATACTCTGGCTGGGATGATTTAGTGAGAGTGGTCCTGCTTTTTTTGGCAAGGGGTTGGACTAGATGACCTCATGAGGTCCCTTCCAACACTAAGGCTGTATTCACACACAGATGATTATTTCAAAACAAGTTGTGTTGAAACAACTTGTTTTGAAATAACAGCTTATTTTGAAATATCTTATTTTGAATTAACAAAATGTTAATTCAAAATAAGGAAAATTGCGGGAAACGAAATAGCATGTTCGCACGGCGAACTTGCTATTTCGTTTCCTGCTGCAGGGGGCTGTAGCTCACTTTGCAGCCCAGAAAGGGGGCTGCAGCCACTGGTGGGGGGACTGAGCCACTGCGGGGTAGC
>ML681998.1:43546369-43646981 GCA_007922195.1 Podocnemis expansa
CAGGGTGCTGAGGATCCAATGTTGTTTTGGAACACTTTGTTCCGAAACAACTTGTTCACACGCCTTGTTTCGAAACAAGGGTTTCGAAACAACGTTGTTTCGCCCAGAAACCAGGTTTAAGTTGTTTCGAAACAACTGTGCGTCGTGTGAACATGTTATTTTTTTTTGTTTTGAAACAACGAGGTTGTTTCAAAAGAAAAGTGCTGTGTGAATACAGCCTAAGAGTCTATGATTCTAAATATGCAAATAAGAGCCCAACTTAAAAATTTTGGGTCAGTGTTTCTTGTTCACATACCTAGTGGAAAATATGTACTATTACTTGATCAAAATTCTTCTCTTTCCCATGAAAGTTTTAACATACTTGTGGTACTTGGACACAAGGAGAGACACTTTCTTTCTAAGAGTTTCACTGAACGACATGGGGGGGGGGTCCTCTGTCCTACCACAAGAGTGATGTTAGATGCAGAAGAATTTTTGACCTACAGAAAAGCACCTTAGCACTATGGTAGATGACATTTCTTTCAAGGCCATCCTAGAGATGAATTAGACCTGAAATTCACTCATCATTTTCATTGTCTGCAGAAACAGCGGAAACCCTTTTCTCATTCTTTTATCTACGTTCTTGGATCGCATATTCAGCAACTTGTACATCAAGTTCAATAGCATTCTTTTCTGATGTGGAATCAATAGCATTAAGTATGAACACAATTTTCAGTTCTTGAATGCTTCCTATGAAAAGGTTTCTTATGCTTGATTGACAAATCTACATTAACATCAGCCACAATACTTGTAGTTCTTCCTCCTTGCCCCTCTCTGGTTCTTTATTTGCAGCATCTAGTAGATCTTTGAGGTGCTGAAGGAAAAAACAAACTCTTGAATAAACCTATATTGAAGAGCTGGTGCAAGGGTTGGAACAGAGACAAATTATTATTGAAGTATATTTTATTGATAATGATAGGATAGAAAGTTTCACTTGCAGACGCTATACATTTGATCTTAAAGAATTCAAGCAAACTTGTTCTGCACTAAGTGAGATGAACACAAATCCTTTCTATTTTGCTTTTTAAACATTCTTGGCAATGTTTACTTTTAACTTGAACATGATTGTCTCTTTTCATGACTTTATTTAGTTCCTACAATTTTCTTCAGCTATAAATTAGATAAAGTCATACACTGTTATCTGGAAGTTGATCAGCAGCATTAACAACCTATTTTCAGTGTTGAGCTACAACATTCACATTCGCTTCACTCAGAATGAGAAATAACTGTCTAGTGAGCTGAAAATAGAAGACAAGCAACTAGTTTTGTATACTTTTAATTATCTTATTGGATGATCGAACTACTTTCCAGATCATATACATTTTAACCAACATGGTGTCTTAATGATTCACAAGGCCATCCTTTTCTCTTCAGCATACAATAAGAATTGAGTCCATCATTAGCCAGAGCCCACTACTCAGTCTGTGACTCCACCCATTTTCCCCGCCTCTCTATGCATCTATGCAGAACTTTAACATTTTGTTGTTTCTATTAGCCGTTGCAAGTGACTTTGATGTTCTTGTTACCACTTCTTTGCTTTTAGAACAGTTAAAGTTACCTTTACTCAAGATTAATCTTAATCAACCTAGTGTGTTTAATATAAACAAAAAAGTTCAAATACACTTTATGTCTGTGCAGGGTTCCAAAAAAATGAATCACCACAAATTTCTATCACTATGCTATTTTTTCTACCTAAATCCCCATCCTTCTAGGTTTTAACAATTCTGAATCCTGCTTAACACATCTATGGTCAATGTGAATCTCACACACTTCTGGCAGGTACAGTTGTTAAATCACTGGCAAACCAATGGAAATCATGGAAATATGGGTTGGAGAAGGGCTGCTGTGGATGTTCTAGAATGAGAGAGAAAAACCTCTAATATCGACAATGTTCTGGGGGGAAAGGGAAGGATTATCCAAAAAAAAAAAAATGAGTTGTGAGCTGGTTGTGCTCTCTAACTTCCACATGTTGACCTATCTAGCACCCTCTTCTTAGACCAAGCAATTTTTGGGAGTTATTTCTGCTGTGGACTTTCCAATGATCTGCCATTCTGCAGTCACTGGATACGTGACAACTAGGGATATGTTTTTTCCTTCAATTAAAAATGTGCAGCTGGCCTTTACCAGCTGATTAGAGCTGGGAGGGCTCAGGCTAAGGGGCCATTTAATTGCAAAGAAGACCTTTGTGCTGGGGCTAGAATCTGGCCTCTAGGGCTCTGTAAGGTGCGAGTGTCCCAAACATCTACATCACAATTTAACAGTCCCCTTGTCTGACCCCATCAGTCCAAACCAGCTGGCAAAGGTCAGTGCCAAGTGTCTATTTGCAGTGTAGACGTAAACTGGGGGAAAGCCTACATAGTTGGAAAGCTTCTACATACCAGCAAGAGTGAAATGTCACTTCAACTGGATGGAGCTTATGGTGATCATTTCCTACTCCTGCCCTAGGGAGAACCTGACTCCTGGCCAGCCCATTTTACCTCTTACATGTACTGAAACCCATGCCAGCAGCCTGGCAGAACAGCGAGTGCACCCTCGTTTTAAGTTTCTGGCTGCCTCTGAGCCTAAAGGCATTTAGCAGCAAATCAGAACTAACACAATCTCCATTTTTCTTTTGAATAGTGAGTTTCATTTTGCTCATGCACCATCTTCCCTGCCAGTGCTAAAAAACCCATGGATGCTTGCTGCCATAGTCTCTTATCTGTGTTGTCAACTGAATCCCCAGAAGAGGATTAATTTTCAATGACACATTTCTAGAAAATAATAGAATACTTTCCTAAAGAATCAACGGACAGGTACCGCTTGTGCATTTGGGGTGGGGGTGGGGGGGGAGCTCAGTTTAAAGGGAGTGAGAGGCGTGAGAAGGAATAATGACGACAGAGACCTGTAGGTAATAGCACACAGAAAATTAAATTAGATATGGCTGTGAAAGAAAGAAAGAAAGAAAGAAAGAAAGAAAGAAAGAAAGAAAGAAAGAAAGCAATCTGAGCAGAATGCACAAAGCCAGCACGTCACAAAGCAGGAAATAATATCTCTCCTATGTCCCTGTGCATCTACACCTGGAAAACTGCTTTCAGTTCTAGGCACTGTATAGCTGGTAATACATCAGAGATTGCTCTCAGAGTAGGATTAAAAGTGATCAAAGGTCAGACAGGCTGACTTTGAAGGAAAGATTAAAAGACCTTGGCTAAAGGAGAATGAAGATGGGGAAAAGAGTAACACTCTAAATAGGCAGGGGAAAACAACAGGAAAGCAACAGACCTGGAGAGACAGAGAATGGGGAGTTGAAGCTTTTCTCCAAATAAAATAAGTGACTGGATGAATGGCTCAGAGAAAGCCATGAAATTACTTACAAAGATTTCAAGGACAACACAAAAGTAAGGAATCAAAAGCATTACAAGTCTTTGCAGAAGGAAAAGGGCTATACAACAAATTTTGCTCTAAGATATATGGGCACAGCTCCGATTAGAGCCTGTGAGATTTGTCTACAATTTGTAACTAGAGCTGGCTGGAAGATGCTACGAATCAGCTGTGAAAAACTCTCAAAGAAACCAAACATCGGATTTAGCCAGTTGACTCAGGCCTTCGGTCTGTCTAATCCAGCATTCTGTCTCCAACAGTGGCCATATCTGCTTTAGAGGAAGGTGTAAAAAATCTTTGTATTAGGTGGATGTGTAATAATTTGCCCACAATACTAGGTTTCTTCCTGATCTCTTAACAGTTGGAAACTAGATTAAGCCCTGAAACCTGAGGCTTAATATTCCTTCCAGTATTGTTTATCACAAATCAATGCTAACTCAAGATTTCCTTATAAGCCAGATGAATGCTCAATCACTTTTAGAACCTTGCAAACTTTTTGGCCTAACCAATTCAAGGAAGAAAGAAAGAAAGAAATTTCCCAGAGAGAGTTTATTCTCAGTTTTTGGAAACCAAAACGTCATTTGGTGAGATGGTCATGAATCTGGAAAATTAAAAAAGAAATTCAAAGGCTAACATTGTCAACATCATGTTTTAAATGAAAAATTTTGACCAGTTCTATTTGCAACATGACACGGAAAAACAATTAGCACTCAAGAAATGAGAGTTAGGTGATTTTATTTCTTCTGCTGTTAGAAAGTTGTGTGGCACTGTGAGATTAAGAATCAAGAAAATTTTTAGAATCAGGCAATTAGTATGTGTGAATCTGATTTATGCCAGTTATGAATTTATTTCTTGCTCTTTGAATCATAGGATCACAGAGACTGGAAGGGACCACGACAGGTCATCGAATCCAATTCCTTGCCCTCATGGCAGGACCAAGTATTCTCATTAAACCATCCCTGGCAGGTGTTTGTCTAACCTGCTCTTAAAAGCCTCCAATGTAGGAGATTCTACAACTTGGCAAGGCAACATATTCCAGTCTTTCATCACCCTGGCAGGTAGGAATTTTTTCCGAATATCTAGACTGAACCTCCCTTGCTGTAATTTAAGCCTGTTGCTTCTTGTCCTATCATCTGTGATTAAGGAGAATAATTTTTCTCCTTTTTCTGCATAAGAACCCTTAGGTATTTGAAAACTGTTATCATATCTCCTTTTGATCTCCTTTTTTCTAGATTAAACAAACCCAACTCTTTCAATCTTCCCTGCTATGTGAAATGTTCCAGATCTCTAATCATTTTTGTTGCCATTCTGCAGACTTTCTACAGTTTCCCCACATCCTTTTTGAAACGAGGCCCCCAAAACTGGACACAGTACTCAGGTGGAGGCCTAATCAGTGCAGAGTAGAGTGGAAGAATCACTTCTCATGTCTTCCTCACAATACTCCTGTTAGTACACCCCAGAATGGTGTTTGCTTTTTTTGCAACAGTATTACACTGCTGACTCATATTTAGCTTGTGATCCACTATTACACCCAGATCCCTTTCTGTGGTACTCCTTCCTATGTAGTCATTGTCCATTTTATCTGTGTGCATTGTTTATCTCAGACCATTTCACCAGTTTGTCCAAATCATTTTGAATTGTGATCCTATCCTTCAAAGCACTCACAACCCCTCCCAGCTTGGTATCATCTACAATCTTTATGGGCGCGTCTACATGCACAGTTTTATTTCAAAATCAGTCCTTTCGAAAGGACTGATTTCGAAATAAAACCCTTATTTCGAAAGGGCTCCTTTCGAAATAGGGAAAACTGCATGATCGCAATGGCCGTTATTTCAAAACGGATATTTTGAAATAACGCCAATTGGACCGCTGTTTCGAACAGTTGTTTCAAAACAACGATGTTGTTTCGAAACAACAGGTCTAAAGGCGTGATTTCGAAATATCCATTTCGAAATAACAGCCATTTCGGGGGGGGGGCAGGTTTTAGTTTTTTGGAAGGACGATCCTTATTTCAAAAGGACGATGTCCGTCCTTTTGAAATAAGAAAACGTCATGTAGACCAAATTTTTTTTATTTCAAAATAACGGGTGTTATTTCGAAATAAAAGAGCCGTGTAGATATGCCCTCTAAATTTGCTCTCTATGCCACCAGCTAAGTCACTGATACAAATGTTGAACATGTATTCTGAATGCTCTTATCCTACAGAATACAGGAGCAAATATACATTTCAGTCATTTTATTAAAATTTCTAACTAACTTTCTATCCTCGTATATATCTCTGTATTTGTTTGTACCCATTTCTTTGAAACAGTATGACTTACTAATAACTCCTTTTTCATTTCTTGTAGCTTATTTACATCACAGCCTTGACCTAGAAATGTTTTTATTCATTTTCTTAGTATGTGTCCTACTGAGGTCAGTGGAACTACTCACATTCTTAAAAATATGTGCAAATATTTTACTTGGTCAGAGCCTCAATCTGGTATTAAATGCAAAATATTACTTAAAATATATTGGGTCTGATTTTGCTCTTTTGATATCTGTTTTACACTGGTGTAACTCTCTCAACTTTGTTCCTGGTTTACATGCTACTGTATAAGCAAAAGGAGAATCAAGCCCATATTATTTTGTCTTGATAGAGGGAAATGTTGAAATAGATATTTTAACAAAAGCATAATTTGCAATCGTATTCCAATGATCTGTTGCCTTCTACTGCCTAAGCAAATGCTCTGTTCATCTTAACTGCTTGGATGCTAGACCTCAGAATAGAGGCTGAATCTATTTCCAGGAACAACAGTTGAAATTTTCTGCATGACATATCACCGTCTACCACTTTATGTGGTTGTAAATTACCTGTACTGCGTATCAGGGAGCTTCCTTATATTAACAAAGCCCTTCCTGCCAAAGACAGCTGGTGTGTCATAGGTTGTGTGACACAATTTCCTCCAACTGAGGTCAGTGGATACTCAAAATACTGTCTAGAGTGCTCAGCATTGCAATAACACATTATTGACTCACTGGATAACGTTAATTAATCCATAAGAAACTGTTTGTATCTAAACCTTTCCTTGAACTCAGTGAACATGGCACAGAATATTTTGTATTTATTCTGAATTTTATCAACCACCTTCATTAGTTCAGCCTCACAGCACACTTGATTTTTCTGAGCACCCACAGCTCCACCTCAAGTCAATGGCTGATCTCCGGGTCCCATTGAAATCAATGGCAAAGCTCCTATTGATTTCAAAGTGATGATTTCACCCAACTGGAACGGCAGTTGTTCAGCATCCCTGAGCAAGTAGGCCCTATTTGAACTTGCTAAAGATCATACAGGAAATTCAGTGGTGCAGCTGGGAATATATTCCAGGGATGCTGGCTCCCAGTTCACTCCGCTAACTCTAAGTCACCATCTTCTCACCTACCAGGTTAAAGATACCAAATTATCTAACCTATTCAAGTCTGTCTTTCTGACACACAGTGGCATTGTGCAAAGCGTATGACAATCAATTGGTAAAGTTAAAATTACAAACATGCATCAGCTTCTTTATCTTTCAGCATGACGGAATTTAAACATTCTTGTAAGAGAAATGTCTCCAGGCAGAGAAAGAAAAAAAGGTTTAAAAAATCTCAAGCTTTAAAAAAAAGCAAACTGTTGGAAGATAAGGAGAGGTTCAAGAGGGTAGAAGCAGTGATGCCTTGAGACTTTAAGAAGGTCCATGCTGGCTTTATAGGAATTTAGCCCAACCTTTTTCCAACACTGCAAAAGGGGAAGCATTACCTCAAAAAACCAGCAGCTCAGATAGATCCTTTGAAGGCTGTTAAGTGAGCTCACCTATGGGGAAGGGGAGGAAAAAAAAAAAAAAGAGAAGGAACTAGAGAAAGCAGACAGTGCATCATAAAGTGAACTGCTGTCGACTCTGCAAGGCCAGCAGGATTCTTTGTCTAGTTTAACAAGTTGTTCTGCTAATCCAAAAGGTTATATCTCTGTATCTCAGCCAAGTAGTCAGCTCAAGTAAAAGTTCCTTTGGTTTCTGCAGAAGAAGATCTCTCTCAATTTACAGTGTCATGCTGCTTGGTATGGGAGACAACTAAGAGAATTAATCATAGATCAGACTGCCAGAACATGGGCCCACACCCCAGACTGGTGGTATACTCTATCATAAGATTTCACCAAATGAATAGCAAATGTGTACTTCAAACATGTTAACATTAGTTATTATAGAAGCACAAATGTCCCCCTAGGCACCCTTGCCCCTCATGCACCATCCAGACAAACCAGACTTCTGTGATAAATGATTAAAAATCACATATATTTGGTTCCTCTGGTTCCAAAGAATTAGACTTACACCCTTGGGTCAAAATACACTTCCGATCTTACCCAGAAACCATCCCAGCAGCCAGTCCTTTAGTAAAGAAAAAACAAAAAAAACAACCCTGAAGCTTTATTAGTAGAAAAGAGAAGAGAGTTCTTGATAGTTAAAGGATAATATACATTACAGTGGATTTCATACTCTGTAGGTCAGGATGATAACAGCATCTACAACAGATCTCTGTGCATCACCCCAAAAGATTAGAGTCCAACTGGCAGCTTAGATATGGAGTCTTTCTATGAGCTGTTAAAGTCTTTAGCGTTAGACTTTTTCCATGAGTCTTTTATTGCATCCCAAATAATTACTTGGAGATCTCTATCTAATGGCTCAATCTTTCCCTGTCAAAATTCAATAGACCAGATCTGGAAGGATCATGCCCAAGGTTTTTCTTTTATAGCTGAAACAGGCTGTCAAGTTTTCTGAGCACCTAGATCTTACTCCAGATGATGCCTGTACCCAATTCTATAAGAAACTATCTAAAGCTTTATTAACTAGGAAAAAGGGAGAAGAGTTATTGAGCAGTCAAAGAAAGAAAATATATGCACAGCCAAGTCACAGTTTGTAATCTCAAATGGTATCAGAGATATAATAATTGCTATTTTTCCACAAGTCTCTTAGGGCTACATAGAATAACTGGGGAATCCACATTTTCTTGTTCAGATCTAGAGTTGCTGTTAGTCTGTGTACAGGAAGAACAATGGGAGTCCTTTGGCACCTTAAAGACTAACAACTTTCTTCTGGCTGCAACTGATTTCATCTGATGCACAAAGTGGAAACTACAGTCAGAAGGTTTATATACACATGCAAGGATAGATGAGAAACAACAATGGGGAGGGCTAACAGAGTCAATTAAGTCACGGAAGATGGGGCCCACTCACAACAGTTGATTAGAAGGTGATAATGTGAAGAGGGGCAATTGCTTTTTGTAATATGTTAATCATAGAAAGTGTCTATTCAGATCCAGTCTGATTGTGTCAAGTTTGCATAGGAGTTTCATGCTGAAGTCCGGTTTTGAAATTCTTTTGTTGAAATATGGCAACTTTCAAGTCTGCTGCTAAGTGTCCATGGAGATTGAAGTGCTCACCTACTGGTTTATGGATGTTGCCACTTTTGATGTTTGATTTGTGTCCATTTATTCTTTTGTGTAGGGATGGTCTGGTTTGGTAAATGCACATGGCAGAGGTGCATTGTTGGAATTTGCTGGCAGAAAGTAACGTATTAGAAAGAGGAATTCATCTAATACACTAGTGTAAAACCTGATATTACATCTTTATGTTCAGTTTTTGTGCAACTTGTATGTATTTACTTCCTGTGCTTTTCAAATGTAAGTCTGATTTTTTTAATTGAATAAATCTTTTGCTTATTTTTATCCCAGCCAGGTCTCAGTTGTGCAAACTGTGTAGCAGGTGAGCAGCCAAAGTGAGTGAATAATTAGAGGTAGGTTTCACTCCATCATGGGTGAGGAACCAGATGAGAAAAGTCTGTGTGTTTGGTAGTCAAGAACTGAGGGCAGACAGATTTGGAAAGCCTCCAGACTGATAGGGCTGAGATCATCTTACAAGGAGCAACTAGGCTGGTGGGAGGCAGCTTCAGGCTTTTATGCTTGTAGGCTGACTTCTAGTGTTGTTTTGAAGCCATAGTAGCATATTATCTGTGTATTAAGTTATAATAAGGCAGGCAATCCCTTATGGGTCTGGGTGATCCCCAGACCTTCACAATGAAGCTTGAAATCTTATCTCCTTCACCAATAGAAATTGGTCCAATATTACCACCCCCCTTGTCTCAGATATGATGACCACGGTACTTAGCCCTTTCTACAGTAGCACCATTCATGCAAAGAGGCGTAAGTACTCTGCAAGCATTAGTTCAATAAGCCTCACAAAATCCTTGGGAAATAGGCAAAAATAAAAGTGATTGCTGGATATTTTCACAAATAAACTTGGCATCTCAACTGACATTATCTGTGAAACCATATCTATCATTCATGATCTTCCCATTGAACACCAGTTGAGCCAGTGCATTTTCTTTACACTGCTCTGTCATTCTGTTGCCTTAAACAAAATTTTAAGGTTTAGTTTTTTATGAAATTCCTCATTAATTTTTACCACGGTCAAATGAAGACTGGGGAGAATATGACTGTGCACCATTTCTTTGGTGTAAGAGGCATTTACCCATCTTTGAAGCATCTGAGGAAGTGGGATTTTCTCCCATGAAAGCTCATGTGAAAAATAAATCTGTTAGTCTCAAAGTGCCACACAACTCCTTGTTTTTTTGTTGGACTAGACTAACACAGCTATCCCTTTGGAAATCTCCTCACTTGCAAAACTCACAAAGGACTCAGATTAAAAGGTGCAGGGGAGCCCAGAACAGCCAGTGGTGAATTAAATTCCATGTATCATGCACAAAATAAACAAACAAAATCCTTACTTTGCTTTCTAAAATACAAGTGTTGCACATTTAAAGTCTAAAACTGTGTAGGTTACACCGAGCTGGTGAATATATCCTACTGGCCTTGGAAAATTAATGTTTTGTTTTAAGTAAAGTTGAAGTTACTCATGTTATCTCACTCTATCAATAGAAAGTACATTACCATTATCTAGTGTCTGCAAGCGCACTATTAATTTACCTTGTACCGTCCCAATAGAGGCAAAAGAATTGTTCAAGGCAATGAGGCGTATCTACTTCCACTCCTTGGGACAGAGTTACTTCCAAATAATCAATATTAATGGAGTGAAGGGAGGGCAGAGAGAAAAAAGATCCTCAGCCAGACTGATTTATCAGCTAAAGTCACATCACTGTGCAGTGAGACACTCAGGACTCTTCACTAGACTGAATGGAGACTAAATGGTTTATCCAGGATAGTGGCTCTGCCAGAAAATCCTCCTGAAGTCAAGATTAATATGGTACTTTGAAGCCAGAAAACTGACAGATGTAACACTTTCCCCTTCTAAAATCGATACAGTCTTGGTCACGTAGAGATCTAGCGAGTTCCACAAAATACATGTTCACTTCGCGACTTTTTTTTTTTTTTAAAGAAAAATATTTTTAGAAAAGGACATTTCTTCTCCACCTAAGACTGCATGTTGCCTGCAGCTGATGGGAACAGAGAGATAGATTACAAATTTTCAGCCTTTTGCAGCAAAATATGATAAATGTAGGTCAAAGACAAACATTAGATAAAAAATACATATTGTTTATGTAATACAACTTGTCTTTTTTTTAAAAAAATCATGAAAAAATAATTACCAGCTAATGACCTGTTGTCTGTTTTGATTTTCAGCAAGAAACAGGAATGTTGCTTTTAAACATATGTCTTGATGGCATGTCTTTAAAAAGGATGATGTCAGTGGGAGGTGGTAAATGAATGCCCTTCAAGAATACTACAGCAGTGTTAAAGCATTCGGTCCTTGCTATCTGCAATAGCATGTGCTTATGCATTAAGATTTAGAACAGTCACCCCCCCCAAACAAACAAAAACAAAAACAACAACAACAACAACAAAAACACCTGAGCCGAAAGGCAAAAAGATGACTCAAGTAGTAATAGTAAACCCACTTTATTTTCTCCACATAGGTAAGAGCAGTAGAAGACAACACTAACTGATTAACTATCTGCTCTATTTTTTTTTTTGAAGAAAAACCACTTGCCTAATTCCTCCCTCCATTATTCAGTATTATATCAAAATAAAGGTTGCTATAAGATAAGAGGAAAGTGCTAAATCCAGATTTCCACATGTAGAATTAACCAGGAGTTATTAGATGCAAGACTACAACTGACTCTTAAATCTGTGATTGGATGAGACTTAACTGAAGAAAGAAGATTAAGGATTTGATCCTGCAAGATGCTATGGATTCTGGCTCAGTTGTTATAAATGTCTAGGTGTGCGGTTAAAGCATTAGAGTAGATCCACTGACTTGACTTTACTAGAGCAGGAGCACAGTGTTCACCCTGCAGAAGGTCTGAGCAATAAAAGAACTATGTCATTAAGTTTGGAAGGATTAGATTTTTTAAATGGATAAACATCAATTTTACCACACACACAAAGCAACAGAAAAAACTGTTTCAATCAACAGTCATTAAAGTTTAGAGATAGACCCAGCTTAAATAATGGTGGTTGAGAACTTTGTTAAAGTTTGGTTTAAGAGTTTTTACTTCATGATGGTAATAATTTGAGTTTCTAAAGTTGCATCTTTTTGAATCTCAATATCAACTGTCATTAAATAATTACCAGTCCCCCCAAAATTTTCCACATCTGTGACAGTTTAAAGCTAATAACATTTTTAAAAAGAATTTACAAGCCAATATTGATATCATTTGTCAAAATTAGTAAAAAACAAAACTGAAATATGCCATGCATGTATATATAATTAAGGGAAGGATGACGACTGTGCAATATACCACTATGAAAATGAAAGGAGAGGATGTGCTGTTTTCTGTGTACTGTCCCTTTACATTTAGAGGAGACTCCCCGACACCTGTGAATTGGGTGTCACTTTGTGTTAGTCTTGCAGCAGAATGTCACACCACAGGCCACCCTGTCTGTCTTGTACTGAGACTGATGCTCATTCTTTATTTCTCTGTTGTTTCTTTTAATATGAAATGAAAACAACCAAGAGAAAACTCACATTTTGTTTCTTGTGTAAAGGAAAACTTAACTCACTCTATAAATACTAGACAGGTTTACACACCAAAATAAAGAGGATTTAATGAGGGTAAAACAAGGGGCTATAACTAAGAATAATAGGATGATATTAAATAAGTGAAACAGTAAAGCAAATACCAGAAAAACCTCTGACAGTGAGACATCTTAGACTGTGGAATACTGTCTCAGGGGACAGATGCTATTTCATTTGAATATTTATTTAAAACTACACTGGAAAACGAACTCCAGGGAAGACTCCTGTAGTGGTAAGATGACAGAATCCAGGCTATCATAGGCTTTCCCCATCTTTAACTTCTGTGTAGCAGATATACATCTAGCAGTCCTTTTAAACCCAAAAGGCTGAATTCATCCTTGGGTTAATGCCACTGAAGAAACCAGAATAAAAATTTGTTTCTGTTTGGGCAGAAAAGTATTAAAAAGAGAGATTAATTAAAGTGAACCTCACTGAAGCAGCATGGAGATGTCAACTCCCTCTGGTTCCACAGAAATCGTACCCCACCGAACCTCCCCAGACAGTAATCCAGTTACAAATGTATTAGGAAAATAATCTTTCATTCACTAAGGGCAAGTCCCTGGTTTTAGCTGCTTCCCCAGACTCTCTCAAATTAATTTTGCTATAACAGAAACCACATAGACAAAACCTCAGTGAATATATTATGATTGAAATGCTTATTTTAAAATCTTAATCGAAAGCATTATTTAAAGAACACTCTATTTACAACCAATGCTATAAACACAAATTTATTTTCCTATGTCACTAACAACTTCTATTATTAGAGGTGAAAGAATTTTAAAAATTCAATTTGCTGGTCACCACTTATGCTTTTTCTTTGTCTGTCACTTAGTGTGGACAATGGAAAGAAATGAAGTCAGTTTCACTTATAGGAACGTTACTAATACAATTAAGTAACCCAATAGAATAAAGAGGCAGGGCTAAACAAAAGTAATATTTGAATAATTTATGTTTATTTAGTGGGAACATAGGAATCACTATACGAGGCCAGACTCGTGATCCATCTACTTCAGTATTGTGACCCTGACAACAGCCAGCACGATTCTTCCAAAACAGATACAAAAAAACCCTTCCTATACAGATATGCACTATTCTCTCCCCCATGAAGCTCTCCTCCTAATCTCTAATAATTAGAAGCTATTTAAGCCTTAAAGCATAAGGTTCTACATCCCTTCTGGAATGTAAATTATAATTCAGGATATTCTTGATAGCCATATAGCTATCCAAGCTTTGTGACTCTTATGAGGACCCTCACCTCAATGCTGTCCAGTCACAATGGCTATGTCCACATTGTAAAAGACAAGTTGACTTTATTAAGTCGGCTTAATAAAGTCTCCTTAAAGTGACAGAGGATGAGGAAAAAGCTGAAGTGCTCAATGCTTTTTTTACTTCAGTTTTCACAAGCAGGGTCAGCTCCCAGCCCACTACACTAGGTACGGTAGACTGGGGAGAAGAAGAGAGGCCCTTGGTGACAGAAGGTCAGGTTAGGGACTGCTTAAAGAAACTAGATGTGCACAAGTCCATGGGGCCGGATGAACTGCATCCGAGGGTGCTGAGGGAGCTGGCTGATGAGATAGCAGTACCGTTGGCCATTATCTTTGAAAACTCGTGGCGAACAGGGGAGGTGCCAGAGGACTGGAAAAAAGCAAATATAGTACCTATCTTCAAGAAAGGCAAAAAGGATGATCCTGGGAATTACAGACCTGTCAGCCTCACCTCAATCCCTGGAAAAATCATGGAGCAGCTTCTCAAAGAATCCATCCTGAAACACTTGGAGGAAAATAGAGTAATCAGGAACAGTCAGCATGGATTCACCAAGGGTAAATCATGCCTGACCAACCTCATCGCCTTCTATGATGAGATGACTGGATTTGTGGATGCGGGAAGAGCCGTTGATGTGATATACCTTGACTTTAGCAAGGCTTTTGATACGGTTTCCCACAGCATTCTCATTGGCAAATTAAGGAAGTATGGGTTAGATGCATGGACTGTAAGGTGGATAGAAAACTGGCTAGAACAATGGTTTCAGCGTGTAGGAATCAATGGCTCCATGTCAAGTTGGCAGGCAGTAACAAGTGGTGTGCCCCAGGGGTCGGTCCTGGGGCCAGTTCTGTTTAATGTTTTCATTAATGATCTGGATGATGGGATAGATTGCACACTTAGTAAGTTTGCAGATGATACCAAACTGGGGGGAACGGTAGACACCCTAGAGGGCAGGGACAGGATTCAGGGAGACCTAGACAAACTGGAGCAGTGGGCCAAGAGGAATCTCATGAGGTTCAACAAGGATAAGTGTAAAATCCTGTACTTGGGACAAAAAAACCCCATGTACTGCTACAGGCTGGGGAGTGATCAGCTAAATAGCAGCACTGGAGAAAAGGACCTGGGAGTCATGGTGGATGGGAAGCTGGATATGAGTCAGCAGTGTGCTCTTGCTGCCAAAAAGGCCAATGGCATACTGGGCTGCATCAGAAGAAGTGTTACCAGCAGATCAAGGGATGTGATCATTCCCCTCTATTCTGCACTAGTGAGGCCACATCTGGAATACTGTGTCCAGTTTTGGGCTCCCCACTACAAAAAGGACATGGACAAATTAGAGAGAGTCCAGAGGAGGGCAACCAAAATGATCAAAGGGCTGGAGCACAAGCCCTATGAAGAAAGACTGAAGGAACTAGGCTTATTTAGCCTGCAGAAGAGAAGACTGAGGGGGGATTTGATAGCAACCTTCAACTACTTGAAGGGTTGCTCCAAGGAGGAGGGAGCTCGACTGTTCTCGGTGGTAACAGAGGGCAGAACGAGAAGCAATGGTTTCAAGTTACAGCTGGGGCGGTCCAGGCTGGATATTAGGAAAAACTTCCTTACTAGGCGAGTGGTGAAGCATTGGAATAAGCTGCCTAGGGAGGTGGTGGAATCTCCATCTCTGGAGGTGTTCAAGTCCCAGCTGGACAAAACACTGACTGGGATGATCTAATGGGAGTGGTCCTGCTTTTTTTTGGCAGGGGGTTGGACTAGATGACCTCGTGGGGTCCCTTCCAACCCTATGATTCTATGATTCTATGATCTTTAAGTAGGCCTTATTAAGTCAACTTTGTGAGTCCACACTACATTAAGTCAACTTAATAAAGTCGACTTAACGCTAAAGTCGACTTTTTATAAGTGGACCTTATAAAGTCAACTTTACTGGACCCTAAAGTCAACTTTATTGCCCTGCAATATAGACAGAGCTTTGTTTAAGTTAAGTTGACTTAAGGGCCCTTAAGTTGATTTAAACACACAGTGTAGACATACCCAATGAATTCTACAGTCCAATTATACTCTGTGAGGAGAAGGTATTTCCTTCTAACAATTCTGAATTTCCCATCTTATAATTTCATTAAGCAACACCTTGTTTATGCATTGAGACAAGGAGAACAGAAATGCCTGATCTACCTCCTCCAGACCATTGATTATTGTATTGACTTTTATCATGCCCCCTCTGTTTCATTTCCAGAGTGAAAAATCCCAGTCTTTGCCTCAATCTTTCTTCTTATTAAAGTTTCTTCAGGTGACTGATCAGTCTCATAACTAGAACTGTGAGGGAACTGTCATTGACCTCTGTGATACATTCTTCACAGTTAAAGACAAACCACACAGCAGAATCAAGTTTTGTGCAAAAGTCCATATTTTATTAAAGCACTTCCTCTTCCCTCTCCCCCTGCCCCCAAAACAGGTGTGCCTTTAATAGGCTTGGTAGGCCCCTCAACCCTGTTTCAGACAATCCAATCATCTTTTCTGTAATAAAGCAAACACTGCCAGGGCTGGCCCAACCTTATAGGTGAACTATGCAGTTGCCTTTGGCACCAGGCTTGGAGAGCATCATCCAGAATTGATTTTTTTAATCTATTTGAGAAAATATATTCATTTATTATCTCTTATGAAAGGTGGGGGTACCAAAGTCATAATTTGCCTATGGTGCCAAAAACACTTGGGCTGGCCTTGAACACTTCCTACCCCAAACTCAGTAAGCTGGCCCATGTCTACATTTCTCCAGAGGGCTCTGGCAATCATCATTCCCTGCAGAGGTTCTGGGATGGGATGTTTCTCAAGGAATGAAACAGTAGCAATCTGTCCTCCTCCCTAGTCAGCCATAAACTGAGCTTCCAAAGGGATAGCTGTGTTAGTCTAGTCCAGTAAAAAAACAACAAGCAGTTGTGTGGCACTTTAAGACTAACATTTATTTTTTGCATGAGCTTTCGTGGGAGAAGATCCCACTTCCCTCAGGCATTGGCATTCTCACAGCACGACCATCTGGCTATGCGGACTCTCTCCTCAGGCCCTGCACCATCTGTGCTCCTAGCTATCCCTGTGGTACCAGCGACTTCTTGAAAAAATGACAATCCATCAGTGATTCCCCAAAAAACACCATCCTAGCCACAATGGATATAGAAGCCCTCTACACCAACATTACTCACTGGTCCGCCATCAGGAACAGTTTCCTGGGTGATGACAGGGCACACCTGGTAACTGAACTTTGTATCACAACTACTTCAAAGTTGGGGAAGATCTATACCTTCAAGTCAATGGCATGGCCATGGGTACCCACATGGCCCCAAAGTATGCCAACATCTTTATGGCCAACCTAGAACATCGTTTCCTTGAATCTCATCCACAATTGCTTCTCCTTTACCTACATTACATTGATGACATTTTCATCATCTGGACCCTCAGGAAAGAGTCTCTTGAAGAATTTCACTGGGACTTCAACAATTTCCACCCCACCATCAACCTCAGCCTGGACCAGTCCACACAAGAAATCCGCTTCTTGGATGCAGTATCACCACCCTATACTAAAAACCAACTGACCACAATGCATACCAGCATGGTGCTTGCCTGCAGTCTCCATATGGGACATATTACATGATCCAGGCAAGGCAAGCCTTAAGGTAGAACTGGATTTGCTCTGATCCCTCAGACAGAGACAAACACCTAGAAGATCTCTACTGAGCATTCCTAAATCTCCAGTACTCACCTGTGGAAGTGAAAAAAACACATTTACAAAGCCAGATGGGTACCCAGGAGCCACCTACAACAGGACAGACATGACAAAGAAAACAACAGAACAACACTGACCATCATCTACAGCCCCCAGCTAAACTGTCTCCAACACATCAAAGACATACAATCTATCCCAGAAGATGATCCCACACTCTTTGAAACTGTGGGAGGCAGGCCAATCCTTGCTTACAGACAGCCCCCCAACATGAAGCAAATATTCACCAGCGAGCAAACACCATACAAGAACACTAATTCTACCCACACATCGACTCCAGTGACACCCTCACAGGTCCCAGCCACATCTGCCACACCATCAGGGGCTCATTCATGTGAACATCCATTAATGTGATATATACCACGATGTGCCAGCAATGTCCCTCTGCCATGTACACTGGCCAAACCAGACTGTCCTTGTGCAAAAGGATGAATGGACACAAATGGGACATCAAAAATGGCAACATCCATAAACCAGTAGGAGAACACTTCAATCTCCCTGGACAGTAGCAGACCTGAAAGTTGCCACACTTTGACAAAGAAACTTCAAAAACAGACTTCAGAGTGAAACTGCAAATCTTAAGCTGATCTGCAAGCTTGACGCAATCAGACTGGGTCTGAATAGAGATTTGGAATGGTTAGCACCTTACAAAAAGTAATTGTCCCTGTTCACACATTCTCTCCCTTTGATCAGCTGGTGCGAATAGGCCTCATCTGCCCTCTGAATTAACTTTGCTAACACTTGCCCTCCCCCATCCTGGTATGTGTGTATATCTCTCTCTCAACTATAGTTTCCACTTCATGCATCTGATGATGTGGGTTGGAGCCCATGACAGCTTATGTCTGAAGAAATTTATTAATCTTTATGGAGCCTAAGAACTCCCGTTATTACTGTTTTAGTCATGTTCAGCTTACCACTCAAGTTTGGCTATGAGCGTTTTAGTCAGTCTCTGCCCACAGCGCAGCGAGCAGGGCCCAGGTCCTAGGGTTGCTTACAAGTTTAAAACAGAAATGCTTTAGTCACTTCAAAGTATGTCTTTTTCTTTTTTACCCAGTCTTCTTTCTTGCAGCCAGATGACCCCTTGCTCTCTGGCTGAGGCACTTAGTGTTCATTGCTTTTGTTATACGTACCATCACTGGGCATGCTGGATGCAGCTCTGGCTGCCTGCCCCCCACCTGAGCCATATGAAATATATTTGGGGACATGTTTCATATCTGTACATATGTATGAATTTGCAGAAAACATAGTACTGTACCAGGAAATTACAGAGACTGCATTACAGAGGTGTGGGGCGAGTGAAGCGCGACACACCTTCATTACCCGACAGCAAGTGCAGGTATAGCAGGGAAGGCACTGAGTGGGCCCGTGGCATCTCATTAACCACTGTGGGCTCAGGAAAGACCCCATTAGAACCTCCCACTCATTATCTCTTGTAAGCTGGGGAGGGGTGGAGTTGGAGTATCCCATCACAACCTCCCACATCAAATTTCACATTACCAAAAAGCTTCACTTCAAACTGAAATGAAAAGTTCACTGTGCAAAATTTTCCCAGGGGGCAGCGTGGGACATTTCAAGAAATCTCTTGACAGAGCTCAAGGCAGGTTGCTTAGGAGCATGGGCTCTTCAGTAGTCTACCACACAGGCTGCCAAGGAACCAGGGAGGCTTTTGGGCAGGCAGGAAACCAGATAAGTTTCTGCGGAAAGGTTTTGTTGAAATTGGCACATTTCTGGGCTGCCAAATCAGCATCTTCTAACAAAAACTTTGTGTCAAAAAGTTTCTGATCAATTGTACTTTGTTGCCCTTCCCTTTCCCTTCTCCAATTCTGCAATATCCTTCAGCATTGCAAATGGCATTTCCATGAGACCATTCAACTGACTTATAAAAAGCCATTATAACATTCTTCACATTACTGAGAATCCCATTTCTTATGACCCTCACCAGATTGTTTGATTTTGGGGACCACAGATACACATGAAAACAAAGAAAACCCTGGACGTTTTGTCACCATAATATCTGTATGCTTTAATGGATTTATTCTCATATCTTCCTTTTCAGTTGGGGAATGGTTCCTTTTTTTTTTTTTTTTTTTTCAATAGAGGCACAGAGCATCTGGTCCAAATGACAGTTTCAATTAAGCTAATATTAGTACTTTTATTTTCATAATCATTTTGTTCTAATGGTGCTACACTGATTTATACTAGGGAAGAGTGTGACCCTCTGTGATTTATCAAGTGACAAAGCTTGACAGAATCGTGAATTAAATTTAGGTCAACCGAGTCCCAGCCTAGCACCTCAACTAGAACAAACTTCTTTTTATTTACTAATATCACCATAGTGACTGCTTATTCAAGTTATGATTTCCCTGAATTCAATAACCAATCTACAAACATGGAAAATAGCTTTAAATAGGGAAGCTAGGTAGTAGTGCTTTCCACAACTTGTTGATGGCAGAATGAAATTCATTAGAGAGGAAGGCAACTTAAGCAAAATAATGGTAAACATACATATATTGCTATGGATTATATTTGCAATGAGATGGAGAACTCCCTACAGATGCAGTTGACTTGCATTCCTCTATAACTTTTATAACTCCTGCTCATCCCTTTCTAAAGTAACCACAGCCTGAGCTAGAAAACTCTGTAAAGTATGGAATAAACAGCATGGCTGCTTGTATACTACATGAGTGATATGATGGACTTTGCTTTGGCATCTCATGCTTTGTTTTATTTACTTTACAACACGCAAAAGTGCCCAGTACCCTCAGCTCACGTAAACTTGGATAGTTCTATTGAAGTAAGGCCCCCATCCACAGAGTTCAAACTTCCTTCATTGTTTAAGTGTCAAGGAAAATTACACAAGCTCTAGGATCACAAAGTTTTGTTCTTAGAGAAGGAGAAATTTGGGATATGTCGGGAAGACAGAAAGAAATATTAAGGCTAGGTGTGCCTTAGAACCAGAATGCCTCTTCTTTCCAAACCTTTATACTATTCTTGAACCAAACTTTTTGGAAGGTTCTGAAATGATCGAAAAGCATATTTCCCATTCCATTATTTTTTCATCTTCATGTACCTCTGCAGAAGCAACAAAATAAAGACCATCAGAATTGATATACTGAGTCAGACAAATGAGCAGAGCAGTTACCGAGTGATGCATTCCCCTATAGTCCAGTCCCAGTTTCTGGCAACTGTAGGTTCAGGGCATCCAGAGCATGAAGTTGAATCCCTCACCATCCTGGGTAATAGCCAGTGGTTGACCTAATTTTTCCTGAATTTATCTAATTCTTTTTTTAATTCAGTTACACTTTTGGCCTTCATAACATCCCCTGGCAAGGAATTCCCCAAGGTGACTGTGTACCAGAAAAATGACTATTTCAGGAATGAGAGAGGTGGCCGTGTTAGTCTAATTCAGCCAAACAAACAAGGAGTCTTGTGGCGCTTTTTAAGACTAACTAATTTATCTATCTCATGAGCTTTCATGGGTTGAATCTCACTTGATTCTACCTGCAAAAGCTCATATGATAAATAAATTTGTTAGTCTTTAAAAGTGCCAAAAGGACTCCTTGTTTCTTTTAATTATTTTTGAATCTGAAATATAAACATGCACTACCTGAAGTCTTGTGAGGAAGGCTAAGAGATTTCCATCCAAAGTTTGCTAATTTAAGAAGTTTGGATAAACTCCTGATAAAACTTCCAAATATCTGAGGTTTCCTGAACTGAATGTGAACAGAACTGAATTAAGACTGTTGATGACAAAGACCCTCCCCAGGAACAGTGCCTGAACTAGGTATTTTGGCTCCTGGGGCACACCGTAGCAAGCAGCACAGAACGCACACCCTTCAATCGAGCTGTCATATGGAGCCACTCGATACAGTGCCCGGGGCAAAACCCCACTCGCCCCACCCTACTTACAGCCCTGCTTTGGAACCCCTAATAGTGAACACTGGCAAAATCAAGCTCTGGTCTGACTGAACAACTTCTCAGCCCTGTAGTCTACTTGTACTAAGAGAAATGAACTTCATAGTAATTCATATGAACAATTACTGCAAAAGAAAGGCAGGGGTAATTTATGGCTGCCCTGTGTGGGTTCACTAGTCCCTTCATCCTCTTAACATACACATGCAGGAGACAAGCAGAGTTTGATGGCCACTGCTCTGTGGATCGCAGGATGCTCTTGCTGATGTTTTCCAAGCCCTCAAATGGGCATTCGGTGGCACAACAGATTATGGATAGTCCCTTTGCACTGCACACCAGCAGGCAATTCCTGACTAGCATTGAGGGAAATGTTGGCTTAGGCAAATGCTGCTCTTGAATGCATTCCCCCCTCTGAACCACCACCCTGAGATTTTCCACCTACTCCTCCACTGTGCAGACATTATGCCTCCAGGGGTACAGCTCAAACAGTGCTCACTACTCCCAAAGTAGTAACACCATGAGAGCATATAGAGAACAAGAGAAATTTCACAGGCAGCAGCACACAGAAGGGAAGGCACTTTACTACCTTCTCCGCCTCCTCTCTGTACCTGTGAAGTCAAAAGAGAAATGAGAGTATGTAACCTCCTAACCCAGCAGCTGCTGTTTCTTTAGACTTCACAAACCACCATTCTTTTCTCCAAGTGCAGACCCTTACTCACTGCCCTCTTTCATTGTCTGTCCTGCTGTCTGCATCTATTATTGATATCCTCTATCAATAATGCTTGCCACTGCTTCAAGAGTTTGGCCTGCAATGCCAGCTCCTGAATTTCAAATGCCCATTACTTTACCCTTTAGTATTTATAATTATATGCGTATATTATATTTCTTTTTCCCCAGCACCCTTCAAAAGAGAACAAACTCAATAATTGGCTGCGAGAGATTTGTGAAAACAGCAATATCTATATTGGGGTAGGCAAACCCCGGCATGTGTGCCAACAGTGACACGAGAGCCCATTTGGAGCGGCACACAGCACCCTCTGCAGTATCACAGAAACTGTGGCTCCTGCCACTGAAAACCACTCCAGGCAGCTTCTTTTGGATGCAGCTAAGGCACGGAGGGTCCCCACCATGCCTGCGTTCCAGGCATGGTGCAGAAAGAAGATGCCTTGAACGGCTTTTCTCCATGGTGTGCAGCTGCCAAGGAGTCACTCTCAGTAACTTCTGTCCTTGGCATGCCTGGGGACCCCCCAAGAGGAGCTGCTCCAGGCAGCTTCTTTCCACGGCATCCTTGGGGACCACATCCCCAGGCATGCTGCCAAACAGAGCCACTGCAGGCAACTTCTTTCCGCGAGTGGCTCCTTTCAGCAGCATGGCAGGAAAGTGTGCCCCTCTCTGTCCCCCAACCTCCAGCCATGGCTGCCACCAAATTTTCAGGCAGCTGCCTCTTTATTTCTGTGCGGGGAACCACTGGCACTGGTTGACAGTTGAGGAGGAGGGGCTGGCATAGGGGTTGGCAAAGGTTGCTGACCACTGGTCTATATTTTAAGAAGGGGCTTTCCACACTTCCTCACACTTCCAAAGACAGCTATGAATCCCATATATTTGAGGTGGGGGGAGTGTTATAGACTTCAGAAGAGGTGAAAGCAGGAGAATCTGCTTGATTATTGTTTATTTTCAGTGTGCTTTTTCCTAATCACAACCCAAAAAAGAGGAAATAACAAAAAACCAACTTGTATTAAGAACCTCATGCTGGAAATATTCAGACTTTGCTATTTAAATGATATAGTCTTTTTTCATCTCCCCCATCTGCAGCATGTGACTTTCCTCCTTTGTTTCAGCCGCTCATTCATTTTTTCCTGCTTGTATTCTCATTCAAATGACATTTTTTTTTATGTTGCCTAGACTCACATTCCGCTGTAGTGCCATGACACCAAGTCATTCCTATATTGAACCCAAGGAACAGATTACTGAATCTTATCTGGAGACAGTGGGATCAGGACTAGGGGGCAGATGCAAGAAACAAACATTATTTTAATATTTTAGTTACAAATGTAGAGTTCCCAAAGAGTGAACCCAAAAAGGGCTTTAACAGCAAAATCAGCACAATTCAGGTGTACATATTTTCAGGATTATGGGAAAGGATCTTCTCTCATAGCTTCCCTCATAGGCAATCTCTCTGCCCTGACTCCAGCTGAACATAGTATCCTGTCTCCTGCTGCCATTTTCTTTATCTACTCCATGCTTCAGTTTGGGTTGAAGGGCTCCTGTGTTATGCCTCCAGAAACCCAGTCAGCCAACTATACCTTTTAAAATATGGACAGCGGCTTTAATTTGATCAGAACAATAAAAAGTAAAGTAACAGCAAACTCAAATTTAGTCAGTGGAATGATTGTGTTCATATACCCAGGCTAAGAACATCATCGGGAGTCAGGCTCCAGCCATGACTGGCAAGGTTTTTGAGATCTGCCAGCTCTGAAGTTAGAGGCGCAATAGCCACATAGCCACCACTCCCTCAGACTACATCCTTCACCCCTTGTCCTTCCTAAGGGGGTGAGAGCAAGTGAGAGGAGCATGTAATGCACAGGGCCAGATTAAGGGGCCTCAGGTCCCAGGTTACCCATCACTGTGCCCCCCCCCGGTCTGGGGCCACAGATCACTAAAAGCCACTGCTAGAGCGACCAGAGGGAGCTTGCGAACATGGGACAACAAACAGGGGAGTTTGCGAGGGAGTTTGAGGAGGAGTTCGGTGAGGCCAAGATGGTGAAGAGGAGCCGCACTGCTGGTGCCAGCATCCCTGCTATTTCCTTTAGCTCTGTTTCTACCCAGACAGAGTGTCTGATGATGGATATCTCCACCCAGATCCTGGTGTGGACTTGCAAGGACTGTGGCCTTCATTTTCCTGCCACTGATGATCAGGCTAGGGAGATGAGCCTATGTGATAGGTGCCTTCTGGTGGCATCTCTCCGGAAACAGGTAGGAGAGCTACAGGAGGAGGTGTCACGCCTCAGGGGTATCTATGCCCTACAAAAGTTCCTTGACAGTGTCCACGATGAGACCTGAAAGGAGGAGGTCCCTATCCCAGTACCAAGGGCTACTGCCACAGCTCTGGAAATGGATGGGATGCCTATGGCAGAGGGAGGACAGTGGCAAGTGGTCACCTCTGGCAGTAGACGGTGCTCCACACCTGCTCACATCCCACCATCCCTTGTGGTGAGGAACCGTTATGCGGTGCTGGACACAATGAAGGAGGTAGAGGAGATGCCATCCACCCCAGAGGCTGGTCAGATCACAGCCACCTCACCTAAGAGGAAGCGTAGGGTTGTGGTGATTGGGGACTCCCTCCTGAGAGGAACGGAGGCACCCATCTGTCGTCCTGACAAGGCCTCTAGAGAGGTATGCTGCGTGCCAGGTGCCCGTATCCGTGATGTAACGGAGGGATTGACAAAAATCATCCGCCCCTCAGACTACTACCCCATGCTGCTTATCCATGTGGGTACCAATGATACTGCAAGAGGTGATCCTCAGCAGATCAAAGGTGACTTCAGGGCTCTGGGAGCGAGGGTGAAGGAGTTTGGAGCACAGGTGGTGTTCTCCTCGATCCTTCCAGTCAAGGCTAGAGGCCTGAGGAGAGAGAGATGTATCCTGGAGGTGAATGCCTGGCTGCGAAGATGGTGTTGTCAGGAAGGATTTGGCTTCCTTGACCATGGAGTCCTGTTTCAGGACAGAGGATTGATAGGCAGAGATGGCCTTCACCTGTCCAAGAAGGGGAAGAGCATATTTGGGCACCAACTGGCTGACCCAGTGAGGAGGGCTTTAAAACTAGGTTCATCGGGGGAAGGAGACCAAAGCCCACAGGTAAGTGAGAATGTGGGTGATCTGGGGGGAGGGATGGAACTTGGGGGGTGCTGGGACTGTAGCACCAGCAATAAAAGAGAAAGTAGTTGGAACATGGGGGGGGAAATCAAACAAATGTCTTAAGGGCTCTACTGAAGCCCCAGTATGCGAGGAGAGTGGGGAAGGAGAACTCCTAGAAAAAATGCAAGGAGGTTTATGTAATAGAATTGGAAATCAACATGACAAAATAGGGCAATCGGCCGGATATCTTAGGTGCCTATACACTAATGCGAGGAGCCTGGGAAATAAGCAAGAAGAATTGGTAATATTAGCGCAGACAGGGAACTATGATATTATAGGAATAACAGAGACGTGGTGGGATAGCCTGCACGACTGGAGTTCTGCCATGGCTGGGTATAAACTGTTCAGGAAAGACAGGCAGGGAAGAAGAGGGGGAGGAGTAGCGTTATATGTAAAAGAGCTCTATGACTGCTCAGAGCTCCATTATGGAAGTGGAAGCGTGTCAATAGAAAGTCTGTGGGTTACATTGAGAGGGGAAAGCAACAAGGGGGATGTTGTGGTGGGTGTCTGCTATAGACCACCAGACCAGAAGCAGGAGGTGGATGAGGTGTTCTATGGACAACTAGTGGAAGCTTCTAGATCACAGGCCCTGGTGCTGATGGGGTACTTCAATTACCCTGACGTCTGCTGGGAGGCCAATACAGCTGTGAATGGGCAATCCAGGAGATTTTTAGAGAGTGTTGGGGACAACTTTCTAGTACAAATGCTAGAGGAACCAACTAGGGGCCTTGCACTGCTCGAGTTGCTGCTCACAAACAGGGAAGAATTGATCAGGGACGTAGAGGTAAATGGCAAGCTAGGCAGTAGTGACCATGACATGGTTGAGTTCAGGATGCTGATTAAAGGAAGGAAGGAAAGAAGCAAAACAAAAACCCTGGACTTCAAAAAAGCAGATTTTGGCTCCCTCAGGGAACTGATGGGCAGGATCCCTTGGGAAGCTAATCTGAAGGGGAAAGGAGTCCAAGAGAGTTGGCTATATTTTAAAAAAACTCTGCTAAGGGCACAGGAAGTTGCCATTCCAATTAGGAGAAAGAACAAACATGTGAGGCAGCCAGAATGGCTTAGCAGAGAACTCTGTTCTGAGCTTAAACATAAAAAGGAAGCTTACAGGAAGTGGAAGCTTGGCCAGATGACCAAGGAGGCATATAAAGATATTGCTAGGGACCGCAGGGATAAAATGAGAAAGGCCAAAGGACGAATGGAGTTGCGGCTAGCGAGGGATATAAAGGATAACAAGAAGGGGTTCTACAAGTATGTTAATAACAAGAGGATCAGGGATGGTGTAGGCCCCTTGCTGGATAGGGCAGGCATCCTTGTGACAGAGAATGAGGGAAAAGCTGAAGTGCTCAATGCATTTTTTGCTTCAGTTCTCACAAGCATGGTCAGCTCCCAGCCTACTACCATGGGTGTGGCAGATGGGAGAGAAGAAGAGAGGCCCTTGGTGACGGAAGGTCAGGTTAGGGACTGCTTAAAGAAGCTGGATGTGCACACGTCCATGGGGCCGGACGAACTGCATCCAAGAGTGCTAAGGGAATTGGCTGATGAGATAGCAGCACCACTGGCCGTTATCTATCAAAACTCATGGAGAACGGGGGAGGTGCCAGAGGATTGGAAAAAAGCAAATGTAGTGCCTATTTTCAAGAAAGGGAAAAAGGAGGATCTGGGGAATTAGAGACCAGTCAGCCTCACCTCAATCCCTGGAAAAATTATGGAGCAGATTCTCAAAGAAGCCATCCTCAAACACTTAGAGGAAAATAACGTGATCAGGAACAGTCAGCATGGATTTACCAAGGGTAAATCATGCCTGACCAATCTCATTTCCTTCTATGATCAGATGACTGGTTTTCTGGATGCAGGAAGAACCGTTGATGTGATATACCTTGACTTTAGCAAGGCTTTTGATACAGTTTCCCACAGCATTCTCATTGGCAAATTAAGGAATTATGGTTTGGATAGGTGGACTATAAGGTGGATAGAGAACTGGCTAGATCAACGGTTTCAGCGTGTAGGAATCAATGGTTCCATGTCTAGCTGGCAACCGGTCATGAGTGGTGTGCCCCAGGGGTCGGTCCTGGGGCCGGTTCTGTTCAACATTTTCATCAATGATCTGGATGATGGAATAGACTGCATTCTCAGTAAGTTTGCGGATGACACCAAGCTGGGAGGACCAGTAGACACGTTGGAGGGCAAGGACAGGATTCAGGGAAACCTAGATAAATTGGAACAGTGGGCCAATAGAAACCTTATGAGATTCAATAAGGATAAGTGTAAAATCCTGCATTTGGGACCAAAAAATCCTATGCACTGCTACAGGCTGGGAAACATTCAGCTAAGTAGCAGCAGTGTAGAAAAGGACCTGGGGGCCATGGTGGATGGGAAGCTGGATATGAGTCAGCAGTGTGCTCTTGCTGCCAAAAAGGCCAATGGCATACTGGGCTGCATCAAAAGAAGTATTACCAGCAGATCAAGGGATGTGATCCTTCCCCTCTATTCTGCACTGGTGAGGCCACATCTAGAATACTGTGTTCAGTTTTGGGCTCCCCACTACAAAAAGGACAGGGACATGCTAGAGAGAGTTCAGAGAAGGGCAACCAAAATGATTAAAGGGCTGGAGCACAAGCCCTCTGAGGAAAGACTGAAAGCATTAGGCTTATTTAGTCTGCAGAAGAGAAGATTGAGGGGGGATTTGATAGCAACCTTCAACTACTTGAAGGGATGCTCTAAGGAAGATGGAGCTCGACTGTTCTCGGTAGTAACGGAGGACAGAACGAGGAGCAATGGTCTCAAGTTGCGGTTAGGGAGGTTGAGGCTGGATATTAGGAAAAACTTTTTTACCAGGAGAGTGGTGAAGTCTTGGAATGAGCTGCCGAGGGACGTGGTGGAGTCTCCATCTTTAGAGGTGTTTAAGGCCCGGCTGGACAAAACCCTGACTGGGATGGTTTAAGTGGGAGTGGTCCTTCCTCTGGCAGGGGGTTGGACTAGATGACCTATGAGGTCCCTTCCAACCCTATGATTCTATGATCACCCATCACTGTGGACCTCTGGGACCCTGACCCCCAACAGGCCACTCTCCGCATTGCTCCCAGTCCTGGTCCAGCTGATTTGCCCATGGGCGGCAGGACTGGCTGGTGCATGTTGGAGGCCTCACTACATGCTGGCCAACCCTAGAGTGGAGCAAACACACGCCAGCCCACCCTAGTGGTGGATCAGCTGGTCCCAGGGCGGGGGCAGGACTGCCAAGCCATCTGGCCTCTAGCTCCAGGGCAACACCCACCCCCCAGCACCAGCAGGGTTTGGGGGCACTTTGAGGGCCACTGCTGTGTGCTCATAAACCTGTTACCAGAAAGACCTATGATAATTGAGAAAATCTTCATCTCTTGAAACAGCAACTAGTTCACTGGCACAGCTGAATTTACATAGGTTACAGCAATGCAGGGGAGGAAAGGACAAAACTTGTACACTCTACTTCAGTTATTGCACACAGCTCTATAGGCACTCTGGTAACTTTCTTTTAGTTCCAGCAATTTGCTTAGGCTCATGGATGACCACCCATATCCCTTCTTTGGAGGCAGTGCCACCCTGAATGTAAATCAGTTACTCATACTTGCTTTCAAATGACTTGGAATGAATGTCAGCTACTTTAAGTAGATCTAAACTGTTCTCAACCATCGGAATTTGGATCTACTAATTTTGGGCATTTTTAAGGTTCTTACCCTTCTTAATTATGTGTAATTCATGATGGCTTTGTATATTCAGACCCAAAGGATGGCATCAATAGTAAAATTAGGATCTTCAGTACCAAAAGTCCCACCCACCTACATGAGTCTTGCTGGTTAGTTCCTTTAACTATAAGCGGCAGTCCCAAAGATTACAACTGGAAGACATGATCAGACAAGCTGAGCTAAATATATTAGACACCAAGCATCCCTTTAAAAACTATCAGTATTTTCTAGGAAAGGAACCAAACACCTTCCCCAGCATAGATTAGTATATACTTAACCATTCTTCTGTGCTTGGTCCCCAGTTCAGCAAACTGAACTCTTACATATGTGCTGAACTTTAAACAGCTGATTATGGCTTATTGAGGTCAGAGAATTAAGCCTATAGGACATAAACCTGGCTTTAAACATCAGGACCTAAGTGCTTTGCAGAATCAGGACCATGAGCTCTCCTGTTGACAGTGGGACTACTGACATATAAAATAAGGTACATGCATGTTTGTGGGGTCAAGGTCTACTTAGAAGGTGCTGTGCTCAAAGTTTGCAGCACCCTATTGCATCAATGTGTGATGCTACAAGGCATCCTATTCTCCAGCACCTCCTGCTGACTGGCTACCTCTCAGTTTGTCTTCCATGACAGTAGTTCCCCTGTCCATCTCAGGTTCTAGGGAAGTTTTCTGAGACCACTTCTCTCATGTCAGCTTAGCCAGCTCCTGCTCTTGGACTAGCATTTCTTTGCCTCTGTAGCAGACAGAGGAACCCAAGCCAACCCTCTATGGTAAGTTCTAGCTCAGGGACATCGTAGTAAGTAGTTAAGTCTGAGTCTTCAGATGTGGTGCTGTTTTCCAGGGTTCTTGTGACATCTAAGCCCCCTTGTGTTGTTCCCCTGCAGCTTAGGCTTCACACAACTTCCCTTTTATTCCACCTTCTTCATTCTCAGGTGAATTTATCAGTCTTCCATCCTTCCCAAACTCTATTGAAGTGCTTTTACTAACCCCACTTCAGGGCTTTAGCTATTCCTGCTGAATTCTTCCTTAGCTACTCCTTGTCTTAGTAGGTTTTTTTTCCTCACTATATCCCTTTCCTAGACAGTTTAGCAGCTTCTGCTAGGAATCCTACCTGCTCTTTATCAGCCTTAACTAACTAGTTCTTCCACAGGCACCAAAAATTCTCCTTCTACTCTCTCCCAGCTGTTTATGTAGGCCTTCCTAATTCCATGCAGCTGGAGTTACTCATTAAGTAACCATATCATCATCAGCTAGGGGATTAACTGGTCATTTCCAGGTAAGGCTGAGTGTTGCTTGGCTTAAAAGGTGAGCTGGGCTGTGAAAGGGCCCTAGCAGCTTTTTCCTTTGTGCTAATCACTTCTCTCCAAACATTGTAGTCTTCTATTTACCTATGTTATTTTGCAGGGGGATGTAAATATTATGCTGTTGACTTGTAAGGTATGATGCAAGATTTTGCACTGAGTGATTTTTGGCTTCAGATAACTGAAAGGCCCATGATGTTCTGAGCACAGAGCTGTGTACACACCATGCAAGAGAAATCTTGCTTAGTATTTTCACTCTTCCCCTCTCAACATATTGTTTCTAGCTTCCTGTGTGCTCTCTCTTCCATTGTCTTTATTTGCTGCATTATTCCATCATTGTATCTTATCATTCCACTACTTTGGTTGCCCAATGAATTATTAATATTGTTTTTATGCTGAATGTTTCTGCTTCACACATAATTTGACCTTACTTACTGAATGAGTAACTGTGCTAGCCCCGCAGGATGTATTACCCATATTTTTTCTATGAAATATATTCCTTGCCTATGTTGTTTGCCTTAGCAAACCTCAAAACACTTTGAACATAGTCTCATGTATGCTTTTTGATTAGCTCTTCATTTATTGGGCTATATGAAACAAAAAAATAAAAGATTGATTTTTTTTTTTGCTGTTTCCTTAATTTGGTTTTTGATTGCCGGTGAGGATGCCTGAATTTTCGCACATTTTTTTTTTCCTGAAATATATTTTGGTAGGGAAGGATATTGAAACTTGCAACCTACTGCATGGCACTTAAGAAGTGATCTGGCCACCCAGAAACAGCTATTTAAGCCTTCAAAAACAGAGTAGAAAGGAGCTGAACTGTGGGGGGGCTGTATTCATAGGAGTAGATTACAGCTACTTGGAAAAAAAAAATCTCACTTTTTCATACTGAGCCCTAATTCAGCAAATCATGTGCTTATACACTACATTTCCAGCAAAGCACTTAATCTTGTGCTTTGCTGAACAGGAGTGTACTTAAGTATGTCCTGTTCTTAACATAAGGATCATCACCTTTCCTGTAGGCTGTTCAGTTTCATTCCTGTTAGGAAACATCATAGAAACATAAGGCTGGAAAGGATCTCAAGAGGTCATCTAGTTTATCTATCATTGTGAGACAATGGAGGAGGATGACCACAGCTCTACCAGCAATGCAGAATGGTGGGGAATGATTAGGCAAATTCAGATTGGTTGTAATGCTCCTAGATACATACCACCACCTGGAGATGTTCACATACACTAGTTCAATCCAATGAGCTTTTGTGGGAGAAAATATCACTTCATCAGATGCTTTGAAGAGGGGGAATTTACAGAATGGGATGAAAATAAATGCAGGGGAGTGTAACACTTGGGACCAGGTTATACTGCAACAGCAAATCAGAGCCTTACAAATGCACTGATTTGCTGTTGCAGGATGATCTGATCCCAAGTGTTACACTCCCCTACATTTATTTTCATCCCATTCTGTAAGTTCCCCCTCTTCAAAGCATCTGGTGAAGTGGGATTTTGCTCCTGTGATAAATAAATCTGTTACTCTTTGTGCCACAAGACTCCTTGCTTTTTTTGCTTTACTAGACTAACATGCTTGCTGCTTTGGAACTATTTCAATCTGGATTCTCCAGAAACCAACAGAAAAAGAATGGACTTTTAGATAAATGACTTGAGTTTAAACTGACTTCTTTGTGATCCAGCAAAGAGACAGGAATTTCTAGCCTTCCTATGAAGGGCTGGAAGGACTCTGACCTATGTTAGCCCCATAAGATGATGGAAGACCTCTGGCTTTTTGAGTGCATGTAGGTTCATTTTTTGTTTTAATGACTTTTCTCTTTAATGACATCACCTTGAGAATAAATGTTCTTGTTGTAAAAAGCTGTGTGCTAATTTACAACTGCTGGCAATCCCACTATTTGTAGCATCCAAAAAGAAAGTGTTGACCTGTTAGGGCAGTCTGATTGGGTGATTGATATCACAATGAAAGTAGGCAACTGTGCAGTCTAGGAGAACCCTGGTCAGATGGAAGTGAGATGTGTGACTCCACCCAGGACTGGAGATGGCTGGGAGCTGGAAGCTTGAAAATAGGTGCAGTTGCTGAGGTCTGAAAGTCACCTAGTCCACCTCCCACCCCTTGCAATGAGATAGGAACTAATATATAGACCATAGCTGACAGGTGGTTGTCTAACCTGCTTTTAAAATCCTCCATTGATAGGATTCCACATTTTCCTTTGGTAAGCTATTCCAGCACTTAACTACCATCATACCTAGGAAGTTATACCAAATATCTAAACATAAATCTTCCTTGCTACAAATTAAGTCCATTATTTTTTGCTCTATCTTGAGTTGACATGGAGAACCATTGATCCTAGTCTTTTTCATAATTTTAGGGCCTACGAAAGAGGGAAAAAAATAAGCAGAAAAATAAGGAAAATTATGTGGTTTAGCATTATAATAGTTTAAAGTGCATCATGTCAATTGACATAATTCAATTGGCATTTACCCTTCTTTACACATTTTGGAGTGAAAGTGCCTAGGGCCTACAAACACAAAAATCCAGCCCTGTAAACATGCCCAATTTCTTTAACTTTTCCTCATAGGTCAGATTTTCTGAACCTTTATCATTTGTACTGCTGTCCTGTGGAATCCCTCCAGTTTTTCCCTATCTTTCTTAGTCATCTGGACACAGTGCTCCCTTAGAAGCCTCACCAGTACCAAGAAGAAAGAAACAGTTACCTCCAGTGTCTTACATAGGACACTCCTGTTAAACCGTCCTTGTTTGATATCATCCACAAGTTTCATAAGTATACTCTTCATTCCATTATCCAGATCACAAATGAAAATTATTGAATAGCACCAGACTTAGTACAGACCTTTACGGGATCAAAGTTATGCAGTAGCCATTTTGAAAGGGAACATCTTTTTTTAAATTCCACAGGACTACTTCTTTTGTTTTAGCTTTTATTAAAGACACTTTTAGCCTCACTCCCATTGATAATAAGAGGAGGTAACAGCATTTTGATAGATCATTGTTGTTCATTGATGTGTCTGTAGAAGAACATTGTCAGTCATCCCATGCTGGAGAAACTGCTTTCAGTTATGAAATTGGTAACACAAAATGACATCCTAAAATATTCTTTATCCAGAGTTCTCAGAATTAACTAATTATTCTTGATATCCATATCATTGTCTTTATGAATCCTGCTGAATTCTTGAACCTCAATGATTTTCAGGGCTTTGGGTTCCATGGTCTAATTATATATTGTGTGGAAAACATATTTCCTATCCTAAATTATTTTGTCACCTTTTTATTTAATGGCACATCCCTTTAGTCGTGGGTTATGATATAGAGATCACTGAAGATTCTGAAGTATTTTCTCTAGAACATCGATTACAATGTAGATATTTGTCCTGTCCCCTCTTGTTTGTCTCCTTGCTAAAATAAATAATCCCCGATTTTTTTTAATCTCCCATCAGAGCTGAGTTTGTCTCACTCTCACTGCCTTTCTTGAGCCCTCTTTAATTTTGCATTAACCTCTTTGAGATGGGGGTGATCAGCCTTCTTAGTATATGTGCAAGATGCCTCAGGTGGCTAGTGACCAAGATTTGGTCTGTTATTTGGGTCATTAGCTTCTCTCACTTGTGCCAGGTACTGACAGAGACTGTGACGAATGCTGATCCGGTAGAGGTTGTCAGTAACAGATTCTGTATTACAGGTCAGAATTTACCATTTGGTTTATATAGTACTATCTGTAACCCATTAAAATGATGGGGGGAAAATCAAAAGGGAATTTATGAAATACTTATTTTTAATTGATTAATAGAGCTTTAATTACAAAATTTTTTGCAAAAGTTCTATGGTCAACTGAAACTTTTCCTTGGTATTTTGTATCCTTCACATAAACTTTCAGATTTTCATGTTTTTTTCTCTGAGTGAGCACCACGTACAATTGTCTGAAGAGTCAGCATGAAATACGGAAAACAGCTGAAAGCATAGCTGAGAGCTTTACAGTTTTGACAAGTTCCAAGCAGGCAGCTGTGTCACCAGAGTGAACCATCCCTGGGCTTCACAGGCTGTTACTGTCCAATTTTTAAATTCTCAGCCATTTTGCTTTTATGAATCACAATGGGGTATGCCACTACAATAAGGTATATATCTGTGCCGTGCCAAGACTCCTAGGACATTGTGATGCCAGAGGTGACTCCACCAATCATCAGAGGGGAACATCCAATTGCTCCAATTCTCACCTCCAACATCACCATGGCTTGCCACATGGTATCCTTCACATCACACATGCACATAGCAAATTAGGAGAGTTGATTATAATATATGGTGCATTACTTCCATTCTAGTCCTTACACATCCTGAAATATGCAATATTTTTCATACTCAACAAACCAGTCAATCTCGTCTTGAAGTGAAAACTGTGAAATCTGATCTAGAATTTAAGAAATTGCTATTAATTATGTTAATAAAATTTACTATAATAGAAAAGAACCTGTGGGTTACAGTGGAGAAGCTGGTTATGAGTCAATAGCATGCTCTACTTGTCAAGACAGCTAACGGAATATTGGGCTGCAGCAGTAGGAACGCTGCAGGCCAAATGAAGGAAATGATTATTTCTCTCTATTCAATGCTAGTGAAGCAGCATTTGGAGCATTGTATCTGGTTTTGAGCATCCCACTCCAGGAAGGTTGTGGACAAACTGAAGAGACTCCAGCAGAGAGCAACAAAAATGATTAGAGGACTGGAGCACATGACTTATATGAGAAGTAACTGAGGGAACTGGGATCATTTACAAAAGAGAAGAGTGAGGGGGATTAAATGATGGTCTTTAACTATGTGAAAGAGAATTTCAGGGAGGATGGAGCTGGGCTGTTGTCATGGGTGGCAGATGACAGAACAGGGAACAATGGTTTCAAGTTGCAGTGGGGGAAACATAGGCTGGATATTAGGAGAAACTTTTTCACTAGGAGAGTGGTAAAGCACTGGAAAGGGTTACTTAGGAAGGTGGAAAAATCTCCATCCTTAGAAGTTTTTAAGATGCTATTTGAAAAGTGCTCTCTGCGGTGATTTAATCGGGGTTAGTCCTGATCTGAGCAGGTGGTTCGACTAGATGATCTCCTGAGGTCCCTTCCAACCCTAATATTCTATGATTTGATGAATTATAAAATGTAGGGAATTCTGCTAGGGGCAATTGTGAAAATTATTACCACCAAAATAAGTATAGTTTATAATCAAGGAATTCCTTGAATTTGTTGGCTTTTTGAAGAAAATAGCTGTCTCTTTTTAGCATTTGAAAAATCTAGTTAGAAATTTATTTTAACCTCACCAGCTTTAAGGTTTCTACTGGTAAACAAAGTCCGTGTAGATTCTGTTATCTGGTTCCAGCACTTGCTTTACACTGCTTTCACATGAGTGTCGCATATAGCAATCTTATCAGACTACATTCATTGCAGGAAATATAATAGACTTTTCCCTAATAGTCACTTTCAGTGTATAAATTACTCTTGAATGCCTTAAAACTCAGTAAATTAAATTCCCTCCCACTTGCCTTTCCACATGCAAAATCAGAAAAGAAGGCTAGGAACAAAAGAAATTATTATCATCACAACTTGTAGAGCAGAGGGTTTTAAAAAAAAATTAAAGTCAATTAATTTAAATGTCAGTGTCAACTCATTGTCAGTTTACGGTCTTAAAATTTTTATTTTTTTTTCCCCTGCAAATGTCAACCTTGAAATAAAATTGGTATAAAATATTAAATTACTAATCTGGATCTACCTCATTACAAGATAAAGCTCTGCCAAAGGACTGAGGGAACCTTTGCTTGCTGAGTTAAAATACATTTGAAACTGTGTTCTAGATACTGATATCACCCCTGCCATCAGATATGCACGGGAGAGACCCTTCTGGATGCAATTGGATGGGATTCTGAGTCGGCACAATGGTTTGTTTGGGTAGATTGGACCAGTTAGCTGGATGTTATTCTGATATTATCCCACCCTCCTCTCACTCCACCCAAGAATGGGGCAAGGGGAAAAGAACCAGAGTGGGATTTGCTGACCCTTCCAATAACATAATAGTGACACACTGCACTCCGAAGCAGCACACTGTGAACCCATATTCATCATTTCTATATGATCGTAAGAGTTCATACTAAGCATGCCATGTAAAATAGCTAATGAAGGGTCATTTTCTGCTAAAACCCATTAAGCTGTTAAATAATGTGCATTATTAGTGTATTTGAAGTTATAAAGATTTTACTGTTTATTTAACAGAAATATCGTATACATTTTAAAAGTTACTTTTAGAAGGGTGATGGCCACATCCAAGAGGGTGTGAAAGGGCTATAATTCTGCAAGGAAGCTGTACTTTTAATCAAAGGATCTACCGTTCAAAGAGTGTTGTGCAAACACTACACAGGGCATCATATAACTCGGGTGACTGCAGAATCCACCTCAACATGCCTGGATTAATGTCAATTAGTCTCATGATCAGAAGATATAAAATAAGGAAGTATGGTTGTAGTCTTTGGTCTTTCTTCATCTCCTCACCCCCAGCTATGCTGGAAGAAAGAGACTACATACAGCTGAAGGCTGGTCACAGGCTAAAGAGAGAACCTGTGTATCAAGAACTGGAACAGACAAATGGGGAAAGAAAACTGTTGAATTTAGACCAGTGGTCTCCAGCCTTTTGCCAACAGATGGTGCAATAGCCATACGTTTTAACTGCAACTGTTCAAAAGTTGATCATGATCTACAGGCTGGAGACCACTAATTTAAATACTGCCTAGTGTATCAATCAATCAATCAATCAAATCATAGGGCTGGAAGGGACCTCATGAGATCATCGAGTCCAACCCCCTGGGAATTGAACCCAGGACCTTCTGCATGTTAAGCAGAGGTAAAAGGTTTATGATTTAAATTGTGTGTTTCTTTTTTTTCCCCTTTGGTACCAATCTTGATTTCTTCTGCTTACCACTTGTATCCAACTAAAGTCCACCCTTTGCCATTCAGAAACCTGTTTTATATTTTCAGCTAAAAACAGCATGTCTAAGTGATGTATTTAAAAAAAAAAAATCCCTACTCAATTATCAAAAGATGGTGTATGTCTTATCCACAATGAGGGAGGGGCAAACCTGATGATAAACTTACTAGTCAGACTTCTGACCAGGGCAGGACAGGACAGCTTTTGGGTACAGGGCATCGAGTGGAGTAGACTCAATGCTGAATTTCTCTGTGGGATTCTTGAGCAGCTCTTGTAATATGCATATGATTCAGCTTGGCATGTGGCATTATGTGCTGTTGGACTGAGTGATAGCAACAGTTGGAGGGATTTTTCGCTTGTCACCAGCAAAGGATTGTGAGACACAGCCCAGGCTGGAGATTTCAGGGGGTGCAATGGTAATGTAGTCCCAGGTTGTACCCCAGGTATACAATAGTGATGGATTGTCTTGTCCCCTGTTTCCAGGCTTAGTATTTTCTCTAAACAAGATGCCTCATCATTGCAACACACCATTTGAAGTGAATGGACCAAATCCAATCCAAGCTCAACTCTACAGATTCTGGTGGAGCTGCATCCTCTGCTGGTGAAGATGAATTTGGTAGGTAAGGATTGCAAATTGTTATCGTTCCAATTTCATGTCAGACATTACCATGACTGTGAAACTGCTTGATAGCTGGTGACCATGCTATGAAATCAGGCAGACCCATGTCAGATTGCAGGCGTTGACAATCATTCTTCTTGACTTCCATTCCATTCTAGGATTTTTTTTATTGATTGAGTCTTATAAGACCATCCAAGCCACTGCTCTTTCTGTTCTTGACTATTAAGGTTGATATATTTAGGAGTCATCATTCCTATATATGCATATATGGTTTACACATTAAATAAATGTATGTTATGTTAAATACAGTTAGCACATTATAGTCCAAATTCTGTTCATAGCTTTCAATGGGCAGCATGATTTGGTGGCTAGGGCTCTAGAATAGGAGCCTAGAAGCTCAGGGTCTATTCCAACTTCTGTTAAACGCCTGCTGTGTAACCACAGGCAAGTTATTTCACCTTTGTTTCTCCTCCTACCATTAGTCGCACTTGTGTATTTAGCTAACGAACTGTTAGTGACAGCTACTGTTTCTCCTTCTGTATTTGTAGATCACCTGGTACAATGGGATCCTGGTCTTGCTTAGGCGCTCTAGGCAGTTCAATAAAACAAACAATATTGCATATGGGGGGTAGCGTGTGTGTAGCTGAAGGCAGAATTTGACCTATTACATGGAGTGTGTAAAATGCACATGAACTGTGAGTTAAAATCAATGGGAACTACAGATGCTCAGCACCCCTCAAATTCAAGCATATATGATATAATCTAACTGTATGAATGTTCTCTCTTGAGATCTTCTCTTTTTACTTGGAAGGGTTTGTTGGTTTTTTTAATTTAGTTTCAGTGCAAGCCTCTCTATTATAAATCTACAAGGTGACTGAGAAACAGCCAGGAGATTTTTACCTGTGTAAGTAAATGCTCTAGCCATCTCAATACAGTGTCTGTGTTGCTGAATGATGTATGATTTAAAGAATGATTTGATATTGATTGCTGTCAATTCCCCAAATTCGAGATAAACCCATTTTCTGTTGTTGGTAGGGTTCCCCCCCCCCGCTCTAATGCCAGTAGAAAGCATATTAGAAGTAAGATATTAACAATACTCTGGGTGCCAAAAATACTCAGCTCAAGAGATTGAGCCAGGTAATCCAATTTTAATTTCCCTAGTTTCTGTGTCACACGATTGTAGGTCAATCAGTGATACGGATCCCAACAGCCTACTTTGCATTAACAAGGAAATTCAAACTGGCCCCTTAATCTTGAAAAGAAGAAATCATTTTACCTGATTTAACTGACAAGCAGAAAGTATGTCAGGATATGGGGAGACAAGAATGGTTATCATTTAGTAAATCCCCTGTGAAATATGCCTGTACAGCAGCATAAATCTTTCACTGCAACATTGTCTGAAATGGAGATTGATATGCTTGGGAAGAAAGTAGATATGTCATTCATAAAAGCACTCTGAAGGCTGAGTGGGGATGTAGCTGAAAAAATGCCTTTATTTGTGATTGGGGGAGAGTAAAGTTCATTGTTTGGGTTCCTTTTGGGTAAGCTCAGCTGGTTAATTGGTTCCTCCTCTCTACATGTTACTAGTCTGTAAATCAGGGAAGAACACTTATACAGTCATTCTCTCTCACAAGCTCTCCCGTACTCTCTGCTTGCATCAAATGAAATTAGAATCTCTCATGTTAGCCCCGTATTTCTTCTTCCAGAACTGGTGGGTGTGAGGAATTGCAGGGAAGTGGAGTAGCATGGAAGTTAGCTGAAATTTTACATACTCTAGGAAAAATTAAGGTTCAGGTTCCAGTTCTGAGCAAAGGTTCTAAGGGAACAAGGCCAGAAACCAAAACGCAGATGTGAACTACCTCAAACCTTAGGTGAATTCTGATCTGGATTCAAACTTCACAGTCTTGGCCCAGCACCAGCTTTAACTGGCTTTTATTTTATATGAACTGGTTCACTCATTCTTGCTGCTCACTATTCTAGTATGTGTCTACTTTATGATCCTACTTCTGGGGCAGCCAATGACAAAAATTCCCTGTGACTTCAGTGGATCAAGGCCTACATAACTGCTGGAAACCACCGGCCTAAACAAGGTCCAGCCAGTGCCTTGAAATTAAATTGGGTGATATTTACTGAATAACTTTGATGCTGTATAGTTTATAATTTGGGTCAGTCGTGATATGCAAACTGGAAATGATGTACACAGGTATCACAGTTAGGGATGGGAAAGATTTAGTTCACATAATGTAGAGCCAATTGAAGCACTTGGCCAGTCTGTGACTGTGAGATCTTATCACTGCTAACGTCATTCTTTCTGCCTGTCTCCTCCTATTGTTTCAAATGCTCATTGTGTCTTTTCTTAAATAGAGTGTAAACCTTTGGGTCAGAGAGGAGAGAGAGATAGTATCTTCCTACGTCTTTGTACAGCACAATTATATACAGCCTCGTACAGTGGGTTCCAATCCTGACTGGAGCCTTTGGGTGCTACGGGTATAACACTGCTAATAAATAACAACACAGTATGGGGGAAAAAAAAGCCTTTAGTGGTGATATGTTGCACTAACTATTGGGTTGCACATGGTACAATTTGTCTCTGCCTTGCTTGAGTACTTGTGAGTATGATCTAACAAGTAGTGGACATGACCACCATTACCTGATGGCACAGGTAGAAAATGGGGAATCTGACCACCTTAGTGTAAAGTTAAGAGCACTTCGTTTGTAACCTTTTCTGAAGGACACCATCCTTTGACTTTCTTCTCTCCAGCCACAAGAGAGTGAAATGGCAAACAAAGTTCTGACTCTCAGTACACTGGGCAAGAGTGGGGAATCACTCTTCAGAGAGCTCTCGATGCCTAAAAGTTTCCAGATGACACACAATTCATCTTTCATTATTAGATTTACATCTACCTAATTTACCTCACTTGCCCAATCTTAACTTTGTCCTCTAACCCTTACAAGTGCATATGGAAGGGTTAACACAATCAAATAACGTACTTCTTGGAGGTTATCAAATACTGTATTCTATGCAAAAGATCAAATTCCGTCACACCAATGAGTATTATAACATTATTCGCTTCATAAATAGTACAAATACTAGCCGTAAGCCATCAAAAACGATGGGGGAAAATGATGGTTTCTTTCCCAAGTGAGCCCCACATATAATTGTCTGAAGAGTCAGCATGAAATATTGGAAACAGCTGAAAGCTGTGAAGGGGGGCAGGGGCAGCAGATGGGGGCAGAGAAGGGGTGTGTGGGGCAGGAGGTGGGGAGCTGGGCTGGGGCAGGAGCTGGGCTAGTGAAGGGGGCCATGAACAGGAGACGGGGGCAAAGAAGGGGTGGGTGGTGGCAGGAGATGGGGGGTGGTAAAGAAGGGCAGGGGCAGGAGATGAGGGCAGAGAAGGGGTGGCTGGGTGTACCATGTGACAGGCCATTGTGATGTCAGGGGTGACTCAACCAATTGCTCCTGCCCCCTCCTTGTGAGCAATTGATTGAGTCACCTCTGACATCACAATGGCCTGTCACATGGTGCACTTCACAACACACACTCATGCACACACGTACACACAGAAGCTATGTTCACATGTAAACTCTTATTCTGAAAGAAGTTATTTCAGAATGAGTTATTTCAAAATAAAATCCTTCTTTTGAAATAACTTAAATCAAAATAAGCAAGTATTAAATCAAAATAAGGAAAAACCTCAAAGCGAAATAGCATGTCCGGACACAGGACTTGCTATTTCGTTCAGGAGAGGGGCAGCATGGGAGGTGTGGCAACATGCCCCCTTCGCTGGGCCATGCTCCCACCCCATATATACAAAAAGGAAGGCACCCTAGGAAGGAGAAGGGTAAAAGTGTTATTTCAAAATAACCGTTATTTCAAAATAACACATCTGAATGGTGGTGTTTCAAACAACCGTTTCATTACAACGGCTATTTCACTTTCAGGCGAGGTTTTATTGTTCTGAAATGACAGAAGTTATTTCAAAATGATGGGGCCCCATCGTTTCAAAACAAAGAAATGTTGTTTGGACATGACAACTTTTATTTCAAAACAGGCATTTTGAAATAAAAGCCTCATGTGGACATAGCTATAGTGAATTAGTATAGTAGATTAGTTCCTTCATTATATAAGTACAAATAATAAATCTAACAGACAGTTTGCAAAGATGTCATACATTTCTCAACAAGTAAAGCACCATATAATCAGATCAATTACTCCACTGCAGCTAATAAAATTATTGCTTTACTCCACCAATACCTTAGTCTAAGCAAACATGCACAACATTGGCATAAGTTGGTGAAGTCTGGGATTGACTGGCTTTAAAAATCTCTATGTACTGAACAGACAAGACTTAAAAAAAAAATAAATTAAAAAAAAAAATCAACAATATAAACCAAGAATGGATGGCCATTACAGAACGACCCAAGGAAGTGCTGAGTAAGTGGTGGAAGTTGGGATGGGGTGAAAACAAAAAACATCACCAATTTGCAGTAAGTGTGATGTAGGCAATGTATTGGCAAAAGCTTTCTACTTATAAGGATAATTAAACAGTGGAACAAGGTACCCAGGATTAGAAGACTGTGAAATCCCTTTCACTGGAGGTTTTCAAAACCACGTTAGATAAAGATCAGATAGGTTTACTTGCTGACCTCGATTTCAATGATTCTAGGATAGCAAATGGTAAAGCACAGTTTGGTAACAAAGAATCGGTTGAATACTCCAATTGTTCATTTGCAGTATTTTTAATGTTTGGGTTTCGCTTTTGAAAATGTGCCGGACTCTTGACAAAAAATGTAATTGTGGTCTGTGAGATGGGGGGTATTAGCTGGATTCCTTTGAAACTCTTTTTAACAAAGTTTTCTATGGAAATTTTTCTTATTCTGCTTATTTCAAAGACTTTTTCCTATGATTCACACAGGCATGCTCTATGCTAAAGAATGAGAGAGAGACCTTTTTATTGGACCAGCTTCTGTTTGTGAGAGAGACAAGCTTTCGAGCTTGTATGGAGTACTTCAGCTCTTCAACTCCACTGAAGTTTGAAAGTTTGTCTCCCCCCCCCCCCGGAGGAATTTTGTCCAAAATTATATTACCTCACCCACCTTGTCTTTCCATTAGCCTGGGACTGACTTGGCTACAACAGCACTGCATGCAAAGAGTGAGATTTATTTTCAGAGCAGCGTGTATAGATTCAAATGCACAGTGCTCATTCTCAGTGGTGAAATTTATCTCTGTGCAAGACCTATGAACTCTGTTAGTCTTCAAAACAGGGTTGAAGTGGAATTTAAGTGGTACCATAGGGCTTGTGCTGGCTTTTTGGTATTATCAGTTCACCCAGTAATAATAATCCCTTGTCTAATTCTTCATACAGAGTTCTGAAAATGTTGCTGCTAAACTGTGAAAAATTTTCATTTAATAATGTATGAAGTAATCTGTTTTTTACTATATGCATAGTATTGTGTGTGTGTGTGTGTGTGTGTGTGTGTGTGTGTGTGTGTGTGTGTAAGAAAATCACAGCTTCTTGTAATGCATATCATCACAATATTGCTGTTGAAAATATAGGTCCAAATTCTCAACAGGTATAAACCAATCAATTTCAGTGGATCTATGTTGACCTGTATCAGCTCATGATTTGGCTCATAAAGGTATATAAACTTAGATTAGGAAAGAGAAAAAATTACATAAGTGCACAATTAATTTGTTACACCTGAAGAACCTTTACAAATATACGTTTAATCAATGGATGAGATTATATCCTTGTATTTTCCCCTTTGTCTGGCTGAAGCCACCTGGGACTAGATCCACAAATGGATCTGGGCAGCTAAATCCAAAGTTTAGGTCTCTAAAACTCCTGTTTGGTTGATGCCTAACTATGTAGACACGTAACTTCCTTAGGTGTGAACATTTCTGCTGGTGGGCACACACAAAGCCTCCTTAATCCTGAGGTACAGTGGCTAATTTACACTTCATTTCTTAGAGGGTCCTCAGATTATGCATTGCCCTGCCTGTCGCACCTGTAGGCCCAATCTGGTGAACATGCTCTATGACTGCCCAGTGAATAGCGCTCTCTTCCCCACCCCCAGCATAGTTGGTAGCCCTGGTGCGCTCTCCCCATCCTCAAGCAGTTAGTGCACACCTTCAGTGTGTAAGAGACCAACGTTCAAATCTTGCCTTTGCCTGATATGGTGCAGGGGCTTGTATGCAGGTCTCCAATGTGTGTGCCCTAGGCATTAATTTATAAAGTCTCTCTGTGGTCCAAAGATTCTTTAGGCATGCCATATAAAGTGGAGCAGCTTCAATGGGGAAGATTAAGGAAGTCCCACTACAGCATATCCTATAAACCAGTGGTTAAGACGCTCCCCTGGGGTATGTCTACACGGGAGCCTTAGGTCAACTTAACCTTCTTTAAGTCAACCTAAAGAATGCTCCACCTACTCTGGGAATTTAAGTCAACTTAAGTGCTTCCTTATGTCTAGTTAATAACAGCACCTCGCAAGTTCAACTTAAGTATTAAGTTGACCTTATTAAGTCAACTGAAGCCAGTGTAGATGGGGAATAGAGTTAAGTCAACTTAATTGGCCTCTGGGCCTCATCCCACAGTTTCTGGCCACCAGGAAGAGCCTGCCTTGGCCAACTACATGGCAGGACAAAGCCCTGAGCACCATGATCCCCAGAGCTATCCAGGCCTGCCTTCCAGGAGCATGCCCTGGTATGGACCCAACAGAAGATCCCAGATATCCTGGCCTTCTGGAGAGACAAACTGGTGCATTCCAAGTTACAGGGCAGCCACCAGAACTGGGAGTTGTAAAGCACCATCTCCCAGGGTCTGGCAGACAAGGAGCACACCTGGGACACCCTGCAGGTCTGGATAAAAATAAAGGACCTCTGCCAGGGCTATCAAAAGGCCCTGAAGCCATGCTCCACAACGGGGCAACCACCATCGGCTGCCCCTATTACAAGGAGCTGCATGCCTTCTTGAGGCGGGAGTGTGACAGCCTGCCAGCCCCACCATTGACTCAACCGAGCCCTCCCTCGACAATGACTAGTAGGAGGGCTTGGCAGACAGGAAGATGGTGCTAGAGCAGGGGGAGACCAGCAAACAGCTGCAGGGCACCTTGCTCACCCCAGACACCACCACTCTGGATCTGATCCCTATCCTGATGCTGGATCCAGGCACACAGGAGAAGGCTCCCCTCCCCTCCAAGGACAACTGAGGTGAGAGGACATTGCGCCAGACTCCTGGTGCACCTGCCGGTGAATGCTCCCTCCCTGTGGGCATGTTGGAGCAGGCATGTGGGTCAGGAACTGTGGGGGGACATGACCCGGGGACAGGCAGGGTTCAAGGGGGGGGCACAGAGGTGGTCTTGCAGGGGCAGGAGGCCATGTGGTGGGAGGGGACCCAGAGGTGAACGGAGTGGTAGCATGTCTGAAGCTGGGGTGGGGGGACTGTAGGTGGGAGTGCTAAGGCCAGACAGCATGCTTATGACACCGTTGGCACATGGCCTCAGGAAAGACCCCCCCAGCTACTGGCTTCCTGAGGCGACCCACCCTAGGCACTGCACCTGACCCGTTCAGTAGAGCCCAGCAGCATGTACCAAGAGGTCCCTGTCCCAAAAGACAAGGATTGGGAATCAGGGGGATGGTCATGGGACAGCAGCTGCCATCAGGCTGCACATCACACTAGCTAATGGGAGAAACTCTGTTCTTTGCTTCTCTCCTACAAACCCTGTGCCCCCATGACACGCGACACTCCTGCAGTGCAGCCAGTCCAGACGAGGAAGAGAATGGGGCAGCACTCATGGGACAAGCTCCTTGCAGAGCAGCTCCATCTCACAGAGCAGGGCAAGGCAGACCAGAGGTCCTGGCGGGAGAGGAGGACATCCACTGGAGGATTGAGCAGAGGATGCTCCAGCTCCTGCTCAACCTCATGGAGTGGCAGACTGCTCCCTCGAGCATCTTGTGGGGGGGGGGCCTGGACCCTCGGTGGGCCAAGCTTCCTTCTGTTTTAGACCCCAACGGCCCTTGTCATCAGCGGCCCAGGACAAGGTGCATGGCTGCAAGCCCAAGAGCCACTTGCCCCCGGACAGTACCACTGCCCCCCCAACCCTCCTCACTCCCTCAAACCCCTCACTTCCCCCAAGCTCCTCAACCCCCACAGATCCCAGCCCCTCAGCTCCTCCCCCAGTTCACCCAATCAATAAAAGCCATGTACACTATTACTCCATGTGTTGTGCATTTTATTCTTTTGGGGATGGGGGGAGACGGGGGGAGGGTCAGGTATGGGCGGGTGAGGGTTATGATGTCACCTAGGAGGTTCACCCCTCGGTACTACTCGCTGAGGAAGTGGGCCTTCAGTGTTTCCTGGAGCAGCACCGCTCACTGCTGAACCCACTGCGTACGGCATCATCAGGCTGCTGGAACTCTGCAGCAAGTCATTTAGCCTTGGCCTCTCAGATGTGGGGGACACTTTCCCCCCACAGCTCACACAAGTTGTGCAGGACAGAGCACATGCTGATGACCTCTGGGATGATCATCTCGCCAAGCTGTAGGCAGGTCAGGATGGCCCTCCAGCATACCTTCAGACAGCTGAAGGCACACTCGACAACTGTGCGGCAGCTGTTGAACTTCTGGTTGAAGAGGTCCCTGCTGGCTGTCAGATTGCCTGTGTGGGGTTTCATAAGTCAAGGCAGAAAGGGGTTGGTGGCATCTTCCAGGATGATGATGGGCATCTGCACATCCCCAAGGGTGATGATGTGCTTTGGAAAGAAGGTGCTCGCTGGCATGCACTGGTTCAGGCTGGAGTTTTGCAGGATGTGGGAAGCCTCCGCCTTCCCTGGCCAGCCCACATAGATGTTCATGAAAAGCCCTCAGTCATCCACAAGGGGTTGCAGGACCAGAGTAGTACCCCTTCCTATTAATACAGGCTGTGGCCCAGTGGTCCGGGGCTCAGACGGGGATGTGAGTGTAGTCCATGGTGCCCCTGCAGCTGGGGACCCTGAGTACAGTGAAGCCAGCCAGGATCTCCTGCAGCTTGCCCAGGGTCATCCTAGCAGGACTCTACTGACGGTCCTGCAGACCTGCCTCAGGACAGCTCACATGGTGGACTTGCCGATCCTGAACTGAGAGGCAACAGAGCAGTCAGGGTCCGGGGCTGCCAGCTTCCATTGGGCAACAGCCCTTCACTTGTGAATGGGCAGGGCAGGTTGGAGTTGGTGTCCATGCAGTGCAGAACTGCAATGAGCCTCACCCTGAGGTTCTGCAGCCACTGGCCATCAGCCCAGGTGGTAATGATGATCCAGTCGCTGCTGGTGTCACATGCCCAGACGCCATGCTACAGCAAGGGTACCCTGAGCGTGCCAGCTCCCAGTTTTGGTGAGGGGGCTGGCCTCCTGCAGCCTGCCCCCTTACCCGTGGTTGCCCTGTGGAGCCTGCCCCAGAGGAGGAGTAGGCTGGCTAACAGATGACAGCTGTGGAGTGCTGTCCTGGCACATTGCTGGAACACATTGCAGTCCATGACCTTGCTGGGCTCCATCTTGCCAAGCATATGGGGAGGGTGCTGTGCTCACTGGAGTGGCCGGTGGAGGGGAGCACTTCTCTGGTGCAAAGTGGGACAACTACCCACAAGGTACTACTCCTAAATCAATCTAGCACCTGCCAGTGAGGATGTGGGTAATCCACCACAGTTTTGAATGTAGACACTCTAAATCAATTTAACAAGGTCGATTTTAAGTTGACTTAAAGTCAACCTTGTTAAGTTGACTTAACTGAGCCTCCAGTGTAGACATGCTCCTGGAGAGGTAAGAGCCCTGCTTCATGCTTTGACTTCACATGGGGACGAGAAGGGATTTGAGTCTCTCTCTCATACGCTGGGTGAGTGCTCACACCACTGGGATATTGCCATAAAGGGAGCTTCTCTGCCTTAATTTTTTGCTGGAATGCTGAATGCTAAAAGAAGGTTGTGAATGTAAAGCAGGGGGAAGTGCTTCCTGTTAGCTGCTCTGCTTCCGTCAAAAGGTGTCTCTTTGGCATTTCTTACTAGCAAACTTAGACACCTCTCCACCCAGTGTGCTAGCTTTTGTGAGCCCCTTTCTTTGGAACCTAATTCTTCCCATACATTGTACAGAGAGCTCTGGCACTTAACTCAGGGCTGTGGATTCCAGTAGGTGACAGGCTGCCTAAAAATTAGGTCTTGCAAGGCTGAGTCTAAATTCATTTAGCTGTAGTCCTTGTTGCCTCTTTTGTTCTACTGAAGATTAAAAATTTACCAGAAAACAACAGGACGCCACTGATCATCACGTCCAACCCCCAAGTCAACCCCCTACAGCACATCCTCAGGGATCTACAGCCTACTCTAAAAGACGATCCCTGACTCTCTCAAATTGTGGGAGACAGACATCTCCTCACTTACAGACAGCCTCTCAGCCTTAAGCAGATACTCATCAGCAACTACAGACCAAACAACAGAAACATTAAAACAGACACATATCCCTGCAACATACCATGTTGTCAATATATCTGCGCAAATGACAGCATCATAGGACCTAATGAAATCAGCTACTTCATCATTCACCAGCTCATCCATCAATGCGATTGATGCCATCATGTGCCAGCAGTGCTCCTCTGCCCTATACATGGGATAAACAGGACAATCTGTGTGTAACCCATCTGCCTAAAAAGGAGCAATGTCTTTCAGGGATCCCTTATGGCTGGGCAGATTTTGCAGTCCAGAAACCAGAATTAACTGGTAAAAGGGTGTGGTAGCATATTGAGAATGCTGCACAAGTTTTATTGTTGTGCTGGGGTCAGATGTGTGGGAGAAGCCGGAGAGGAATGATCAGAGACAGCTGCAGAGTCCATGTGCTCAGGGACTGAGTGAAAGGCGCTCAGCCAGGAGTGGACTACAGGATGTTTTCTCCCTGCTTTGGACTGTTTTGCAGGGGAGTTTTCTGTTGTGGAACTGAGAGCTGGATGGCCAGTGACCTTATGGTATGGTGCTGGTTACACAGGCAGAAAAAAGGACTGCATGGCATTTGCCTGGAGATTCCTGCAGCGAGAGATGATGAGGATTGCTTTTGTTCTGCATTCAAGCCTCAAGGACTTAAAGACTGCAACTGAGATAAGAGTGACCCCACCTGAACTTTGGGACTCTTGGGTTTCTTGCTGTTTTGTTTAAATTCAGTTTGGTTCTTAGGATAAGGTTTGTTTAGTTAGTTAATAAAATTCATTGCTATGTTTATGCTGAGTAAAATTTTGTTGTGGGATGGGACCGCTGAGCAATCATTGCTGTGAGTCCTGTACAGACTGGATCCTGGCTCTCCAGCTGGTTTGTGCAGGGGTTTATCACTGTTAGTCACTGGAGAGGGGCAAGTAAATGAATTCTGGCTCACCCTAGTAGGGTACATTTGCACAAAAGAATAAATCGACACAAATCTGATGTCAGCAATAACAACATTAAAAAATCAATAGGGCAACATTTCAATCTCCTCGCTCACTCCATAGATTTGTTAATTGTAGTACTTAAGGAAATTAATTACAAATTGAAACTTCAAAGAGGAACTGCAGAGTTGGAATTCATATGCAGACTTGACACCGTTGCTTTGGGTTTCAGTAGGGATATTGACTGGCTTTCTTGTTACAATAGGTGAGTTTACGTTCTCTCTACCTCCCCTTCTTCTAATATGCTTTCTACATTGTTTGAATCTAAACAACTTTTTTGATTTGCTGAAAGAGGCTGACTTGATCCTATGATTTACACTTCCCTGAATTTATTTTCCTCACATTCTGTAAGTTTTCCATCTTCAAGCATCTGATAAAGCTTGTGCGATAAATGAATTTGTCAGTCTTTAAAAGTGCCACAAGACTGTTTTGCTGAACTAGACTGGCATAGCTACCACTTTGGAACTTGTTTGGCTAATATATCAGTATATATAAAGTGCTACAGTGTTTAATCTAATCTAATCTTACCTTATCTAAGACCCAAACTACTTTATTTCTCACGGAATATTATAGTAGAGGAAAAGCCTAACTTATTTATATAAAAACAGCCCAGACATAATTTTGTTATGAGAAATGTACCACAGAAATCAGTGACATAGACCTTTGAATGGAGGGGAAAATCATTAGTACATAGCTAACAATCATCTTGGGATTCAGAGGAAGTGCCATCTTAATTGGTAGGGAAGTAAATTTTCAATTAATTAAAAAAAGATCCCCAATAAGTATGGTCAATTTGTCATCCTACAAACTAAGACTACCTCCCAGTCATTAACCCCATGTAATGTCTTTGCATCTAATTATGATTTCCCCAGAATTCCTCTTAAATTTATTTATCCTATTATCTGAATTTAACAACTTTCTTATAATTGGAGTAGATGTAAACATAGCCTTTATCGCCTGCACTAGACAAATCCTGAGCTATGTAATGTGCTATTCCACCGGCTACACAGTTAATAAATCAAAATTGTGCTGAAGTAGACACTGTCAACATCTGGATTAAAATAATTAAAAGCAAGAATGAATATTCTTTCCTATTCCTTGTTATATAACTTTTGCTCATGACATTTGCTAATATCTCAAAGAGAAAAAAAATGGACTTCTTGTTGCATTGTATTTTAGTCAATGGACACTGATATTTTGGACCGGTCTGTATGGGGCAGGAATCTTGTCTTTATAGTTGTCTTAAATGTTCCTTGAACAATTTTGGCACTGCGTATAATAATAATCTTTAACGAGGTAGGTTAAGCCCAAAGGTTCTGCTTGTATCCATCCACCCCCCCCCCAAGCCAAAAACAATTGTCATACCTAAAGACATCAGAAGGATTAGCGATTTCAAATGTTGCACATTGATTCTAGGATATGTGAAACAGGAAAGTACAAGCTGACCAGAGACAAAACCAAAACGGATGGATAGTCCAGTTTTGTTGCACATTCTGAGCAAAGCCTGGAAAGAAAACAAACATCTAGTGGTGAATGATGGGATATTAGAATATAAGATGGAAGGAACCAGTGGGTGGAAGGAACCAGTGGGTTTCAGTTGGGGCCCCAACTCCTTTTATATTTCAAGGTGATTTAGGGGCTCAACTCTTTCACGCTGGATTGAAAATCCTAGTCTGAAGGGCCACGTTGCTCCTGATCTTTACAGGGATGCAGTGTGGGAGAAAGCTTTCCTCCTTTGCATGTTGTCTACAAAAGCCAGGGAAAGTCATGGCTCTTGTGCCAGTTCTCCACATAGTGTTCTCTAAAAGAGCCTCTCTCTGGTGTCATGGACTGTTATTTCCATACTCCACCTTCATATGTGCCATTGGATCACCATTATAGCTTGTCTTGAATTTTGTGTCAAAATGTTTTTTTCAGTAGAAAATTGATTTCCACAAAATGAAGATTTTCCATGTGAGGCCAAAAATCTTCAGTCTTTCATCAAGAAAGTTCAAATGTAATATTTGACATCAGGTCAGGTGGACATCAATCCATGTTAACCAGAGCTGCCATGGTGCATCATTGGAGGTATAGACCATCTAAGGGGACTGGTGCTCCTTCAGAAAATGAGGCATAAGGCACCAGACCATTCTTGTGAATGCAGTTTAATGTTGAACTTCCAGACGGAATAAAAATGTTTTTATTCAGGAAGGTCAATAGAGTTTGATTCAATGGAAGGTATCAGAAGTTCAGAAGGCATAGAAATGTCATTTTTTAAACTCAACCTCTAGTTGCCACCTTTCACCCCAAAGACTGCTACATTTCTGTGGTGTTGTTTTAGAAGCAGCAATGCTCTGTCAAGCCTAAGTTTTGTTTCATTAGGTCTATCATTCCTAATTTTTGTAAGCAGCCAATTAATACTGACTTCAAAAAACATTTTTCTTCATACAGAGCATGGGAAGGTTTTGTCTTTAAGTACCATTGCTTGTTGGTAATAGCTGAACAACAGTTTAATCAAATGCTAACTTTGTTCATTATTCATCCTTATTAAATAAGCTCTGGGAATGTAGATGCCAGAGAGAAACACTCTGTGGACAAGAGCCTCAGCGTAAATCCATGTAGCTCTATAGATTTTAATGAAGCTGGGCTGATTGATGCCAGTCAAGGATCTGGTCCAACATTAGTGGTTCGGTTGTGCTTACAATTCTTTATTCAGTCTTGATTTCATGGATCTGACACACTATTTACCATGTGGTGCCTCTTCACTCTCTTTTGGGGGGTTAGACAGACCATTTATTGCAATGACTTTAAAATTCCAGCCAACTTGAATATTTGAGGCCCAGATACTCTTCCAGTAGACTAGCCTGGGTAGCTGAATTGTGAATTTGCGATCTTCACAGGGGAAAGAGGAGGTAAAATGATCTTCTCCGCTGGGGCATAGAACAGGAGTGAGTACAGCCACTCCATAGACAACCTTCTGGATTCCCAGCCTCCTCCTGCCCCATAGTGGGGAAAGGCCATGGCTCCCCTGTCCTGCCTCAAATATCTGAAATCTTCAGTGCACTAGCTGACCATGATAGCTATACTTTGCTCTGGGCAGGGGACAAATACCCACTCAACAGACTTCCAGCATCACCCACCTCTGTGCAGCAGAGCCAGAAAGTTTTGCTACTCTAGGAATTCTCCATGCTCACAGAGCTGGGGGAAACATCTGAGTCTAGCTGAATCATTTGCCTTGTTTGCCTGATTCTGCAGGGCACTGAAGGCAGCATGTGCTGAGCACATTTGGCTTCTCTCGTGAACTAATTGACATTTGGAGGGAGAACACAGCCCGTCCAGTCTGTCAGCAGCCAACCACTAAACTAAGCTGCCAGTCTCAGGAATGTAAGAAAAAGCCTTCACTTTGATGATCATAGAGATCAGTGCCTGAGGAGACCCTTTGGGTCATCTAGACTGTGCCCTTTTGAAAAACATAAGATGCAGCTGACAAAGTGAGTTGCAGCCCATGAAAGCTCATGCCCGAAGAATGTATTAGTTTTTATGGGGCCCTAGGCCTTTTGTTGCTTTTGCTATTCATGGACTAACCTCTGGAATTTCTGCACGTGAAGTCCTATAAGCCACCATTGTTTAATTTGGGACCTACTACTACTATGTTTTATTCATGTTCTGTTTCCCACTCCTCTTCAGAGCTTCACATTGCAGTATGTCTTGAGTCATGGTTTCTTTCTGTTTTGCTTGTTAAACTATAGAAGCAAGAACTGACAGGGCTTGGAGTGTCCTAAGAAACCATAACCAGAACACAGTTTCATAGGGTTATTCTTCATTGATGGTGGCAAATTTACCACTGTCAGTTTGAAATTCCAGATCAAGCACCCCGGTCTGTGAAGATCTGCTCAGCTGAGCAAGAGGTTCAGTCCCTGAACACCATCCCTGCCACTGGGATAGAGCTGAGTTGAAGAGAGGCCCCTTCCTTAGACTCAGCACAAAGGATGTACCAGGAGTAGGGATGTCAGAAAACAGATACCTAAGTTAACTTGTGCCTCTCCTTTCAACTGCCACTGAAAAGGGCAGGCAGTGTGGATCTGCCCATAGTTTCTACAAAAAGAAACTCCAATTACACTATATCGTCAGATGCATCCATTCTCTTTTGGATGGAGCCAGGGATGCTTTTTATAAATGGAGAAGCTAAGAACAATAATTGTTTCACAGTTAGGGCTAGGATGAAAGGAAAAAAAAACATTGTTGTCTGTGTGTTAGAGGTGGTATAAATCATACACTGTAGATAAATAAATATCCCCTTTCTGATCTGCACTACAGACTGCTGAACCTCAGTCACTGATTTGCCACTTGTACTATGACGGACATACGCTCATGTCAGTGGATGTTTTGTACACAAACATGAAATTCACCCCAGTGATGGAGGCTTGCACAAGACCCTCCAGACCAACTCAGACTTGTGTTGAGAGCTTAAGCAGGGCTTTATGTGGACCTTTGGCACATAGACAAATTTCACCAAGACTGACTGAAGAACATGTCATAGGGATCTGCATTGCAGTGATCAGAAATCTGCTTTGTTTATCTTTGTAACTCTCATGCAAATCCTACGTCATTAACAGTGGCATTTATTTTTATTTCAGAAAATTATTTCTCCTGTTTATATCCCTCCCCCACTCCAAATATTTACATTCAGAGAAAGCTGACAAAACTGCCTTACTTCCAAACCACCTCAGGCAGACAACAAAAATTAGCAAGGTGTTGCTCGTTATCTTTCCATCAAAAGTGGCGGAGTAGTTATGGTCCCAACATCAGCCGAACAACCACATGATCCTGTAAATCTTTACAAAGATGCATATTACAAATCTTGGCAAATTTTTTTTTCAGCGGCAGCATGTTTGGCATTTACAAATTTTGTCTGGGAGAATTGCTCTCATAATTTACCCCAGCCAAAACTGGCTGTGCCTCTTAGCAGTTTTTTGTTATAACAAATCTTCTGTGTCATCCCTGGATATTCTCGAGCCAATAAACAGAAAGCCATTATTGCTTTATTTTGTCAAATGGAGGGAAAAAATACCCACTGTGTTATAATAATAATAGCAATAATAAAATATACCAATGATTTCTTAGAGCTCAGCTGAATAAGCCAGTTGACTATTTCGCTTTTATGAAAATCCCCCAAACACCTTCTTGATGAGACTGCTGGAACATCATGTATCATCCATGTGGAGGAAGGCAGAGTATATTACTTTTAACCCTTATGCGCAACAATGTCTATTAACATCTCCCTGCTTTTCAACTGGAAGTTGCTCTTTGAAAAGCTGAAAGTTACATGCTAGGTATTTTTGGGGGAGGCAGTCAGCCTCCACTCTATAGCAGTCCATGGGATGCTTCTGTCCTATGAGCAGGACTCTGCACTTGTCCTTACTGAACCTCATCAGATTTCTTTTGGCCTAATCCTTCAATTTGTCTAGGTCACTCTGTATCTGACCACTATCTCTGAGCAAATCTATCACTCCCCCGAGTTTAGTGTCATCCATGAACTGGCTGAAGGTGCCATCTATACCATCATGTGGATCATTAATGAATATGTTAATCAAATCCCTGGGGCAGGCCACTTGATACCTGCTGCCGACTAGACATTAGGCTGTTGATCACTACCCATTGAATTAGATGATTTAGCCAGCTTTATATTCCCCTTATGCTCTGCATCCAACATTCATTCGACACCTACTTCTTTAACTCACTGGCAAGAATACTGTGAGATACCATGTCAAAAGCTTTGCTAAAGTCAAAGAATATCATAGACACTGCTTTCCCCACATCCACACAATCAGTCAGAAACTGGAAGGGACCATGAAAGGTCATCAGGTCCAGTCCTCTGCACTCACGGCATCTTATTATAAAAGACAATTGGGTTGGACACTCATGACTTACTCTTGGTGAATTCATGCTGACTGTTCCTGATCACTTTCCTGTCCTACAAGTGCTTCAAAATGGATTCCTTGCAGGCTTGCTCCATAATTTTCAGTGAACTGAGGAGAGTCTGACCAGTCTGCAGTTCTCTGAATTGTCCTTCCTTTTTTGAAGATGGGCTTTATATTTACCTTTTCCGAACCTTCCAGGACCTCCCCCAATTGCCATGGATTTCCAAAGATAATGGCCAATGACTTTGCAGCCACATCAGCAAACTCCCTCAGCACTCTCAGATGTATTGCATCTTGCCCAATGGACATGTACATTGCCATCTTTTCTAAGTAGCCATGAACTTGTTCTTTCACCACTAAGGGTCAACTCACCCCACAAAGAGCCTAAAGGGTATATGGCAGGACTGAGAAAGAAGCCAATCAGAGCAGGCCAAAAACTGTACATAAGGCAAAGCATTAACAGGGAAAAGTCACTCAAGTCAGGAGCTGAAGAAGAAGAAGGACAACCAGAAGACACGTAAAACAGTGAAGGAATCAGAAGAAGCAGAGGCAACAAATGCAGGGTCACAGCAGCAGCAACAGCAATGTTGCTGGGACAGAGCTGATGGACCCTGACAGGACAGAGGGGTAGATGCCTACAGAGACTAACCGTGTTAGCTATGGTATAGGACAGGGGTTAGCAATGTTAGCTGGCCTCTGTGCCAGCCCCACCCCTTGAACCCTCAGCAAGTGCCAGAGGCATGGCCAGCAAGGAACAGGAGCCACACTCTCCTTTTCCCTGCTGACCCCACCTCCCAGCTGGCGAGTGGGGCCAACAGGGACCAGAAGCTGCATGGCGGAGCCAGCGGAGGGAGCAGTCATGCAGCTGCAGGCCCTGGAGCCCTGCATGCCGCTGTGCACAGGCCAGGTTTGGCACACGGGTGGTGGGTTGCCAATACCTGGTGTAGGACATAGAATGGAAAATAGGGTTAATGAATGTGTGTGCTCAGGATAATAAAGATTCATATATGCCACACATATGCTTGTTACTGTATATGAAGTTTAGAGTTTATTAAGGTGGCTGTCAGTGTCCCACACACAACTGATCACCCCATGTAGAGCCTAATGACTTCAGTAATTCCAGATCCCCAACATTACAGTATTAGGTACTTTAGCTTGAGTATGTTGACTATGGGCTTTATGTTTATGTTTTACTTTAGGTTTAGATTAATTGCATTAGGAAAAAATGGTCACATCAAATAAAGAAAACATTTTGTTTTGCCTGGGGTATCAATCATGTGAGTAGAGGGTTGTGGCCATGTCTACCTGGGATGAACAAATCTCGTCTGTTCTGGGAGAATATCCTGAAAGTCACAGGGAAATTCTGGGCAAACCAGAATTTCACTAGGGCAGGCCCCCTTCTTTCACCTTGGAGGAAAAGATTAATCGCCTAATATTTGGAAAACCCAGAAGTAAACAATAAACAATCTGGGATCCTTGAGTCTGTTCATAGGGTAACAGTGCAAGCTGGACTCACAAAGTAAAGTCAAAACACATTGCAATATGAACATAATAATGGCCATTCGGGGTCAAACCAATGGTCCATCTAGCCTACTATCCTATCTTCTGACAGTGGCCAATGGCAGCTACTTCATAGTGAATGAACACCAGAGAATGATCAAATGATTTACTACTTGTCATCCCTTCACAGCTTTTGGGAAAAAGAAGCTAGAGGACCTTGGGAGCTAGTTTTGCACCTCTGCCATCCTGGCTAATAGCCACTGATGGACGTATCCTCAGAAAACTTGCCTAGTTCTTTTTTGAATTCTGTTATAGTCTTGGATTTCACAACATCCTCTGGAAAACAGTTCCACAGGTTGCCTGTGCATTGTCTGAAGAAATACTTCCTTTGGTTCATTTCAGATCCATTGATTATTAATTTCATTTGTTGATCCACTAGTTTGGTCTGCAGTTGAGGAATGGGCCCACCCAGCATTGGCAGGGGGCTCGCTGGCCCCGGGGCTGGCCAGAAACCATGCTGTCTGTGACACTCTCACCTTGCCCTCAACTGGCTGATCAGTCGCAGGGAGTGAGGCGAGACAGCAGTGGCAGGGGGCTGCTGTACTGTGTGTCTGGCCAGCCAGCCTCCAGCATGGTCTTGCAACGTGCCGAGGGTGCTTGGGGCCGCATGGGGTGCATGGAGTCGGAGGAGGGATTGGGGGCTAGAGCAGGAGGTGTGGAGCTTGTGGGGCAAGAATGGGAGTTGAAGATCTTGGGGGAGCAGAGTGAATATAGATGGAGGTGGTGGAGTTGGAGGAGCAGGGATGAATAGAATGGCCCGGGGGGCGTCTTGAGGGAGTGGGGGTGAGTAGAGTTGTCCACTAGAGGATCTGGAGGAGCACAAGTGAATAGAGCTGGAGGTGCATGACTTGGGGGCATGACTGGGAGATGGGGGTCTTCTGGGAGCAGGAGGTGGGGGGTGGGGGTTAGAGCATGAGTTGCTGACAGAAATGGTCCCCAAAGCTATGTGACTTTAACAACCCTGCTGTAGTTCTTGTGTTACGAGTAGGAATAAACACCACTTCCTTATTTACTTTCGCCACACTAGCCATGACTTCCTAGATTTCCAACATATCCACCCTTTGCCTTCCATTTTTCAAGCTGAAAAGTCCCAGTCTTATTAATTTCTCCTGATATGGAAACTGTTCCATAACCCCTAATCATTTTTGTTGCCCTTTTCTCTACCTTTTCCAGTTCCAATATACTGTTTTTGAGGTGGGTGCAACCAGATCTTCATGTACCATTCAAGATGTGGGCATACCATGGATTTATAGAAAGGCAATTTATATAAAAGCAATACAATATTTTCCATCTTATTATATGTATATTTCCATTCATTATCTATCCCTTTCCTAATGATTCCAAATGTTTTGTTAGCTTTTTTGACTACTGGTGAACACTGAGTGGATGTTTAAAGAGGAATATCTACAATGACTCTAAGAGATCTTTCTTGAGTGGTACCAGTTAATTTAGCACTAATCATTTTATATGTATAGGTGGGATTACAGTTTCCTGTGTACCTTCCTTTGCATTTCTCACCATTGAATTTCATCAAGCATTCTGTTATGCAGTTTTGTGATGCCCCTTTGTAACTCTTCAAGTGTGCTCTGGGCTTCACTATCTTCAATAGTTTTGTATCATCTGCAAATTCTGCTGCCTCACTGTTTACTGCTTGTTTTTGATTCAGATCATTTATGACCATGTTGAACAGTACTAGTCCCAGTAACTCAAATGCATATGTATCCCACGTGGCCTCAGAGGCCAAGCATTTTGTGTCTATGTGGTTCCACAAAGTAAACACAGAAGGAGATTTAAAGAGGGGATTATCAGACACTGGACGAAAAAGGAATAAAACAATATGTTTCAAGTGCTTTTAACAATGTATTTAACATTATCCTTAAAACATGGGCATCTCTCATAAACAGAATGTGAAAGAAAGAGTTGGGATGATGGGTTTATTGCTCCAAGTCTACTGATGTATAAACAGAGGGCCAGGTTCTGATCTCAGTTATGCTTGTGTCAGATTGGAGTAACTTCATTAACATATTGCTCATAAAGCCAACGAAGATAGCAGGTGTGTTTTTCCAATGAAGTGTACCAATGTATAAAGAGAGCTTTCGTGGTTATTTATGAAATGTATAACGCTGCCTGTGAAAGTTTGGATGATGGGGATCGTTATCAAACCAGTAAATTGAGAATAACTCCACTAAGAAGCCTGAACATTAAAGTTCAACTCTGATGCTCCCTTTCAGTGGCGCTACTCAGGATTTATGTCAATCAGACTGGATGATCACAGGCAGCCTTGCTAGCTATGCAACTTGCACATCTCAGAGTCTATGAATAACTGAGTTCTGAATCTGGGGCACAATTTCTACTCAGTTAATCTTTATCAAATCCTTTTAAACAAATCTATTGACAGGTAATCCTAGATCAGATTGGATGGGGGGAAAGGGTGACATCAGAATAGAACACCACACACAGTAAATTATACAGATCTTTATAAGACAAGTGCTATTCTCTTTTCTTGTATGCTTGTATCTGCTGTGAAATAGGTAACACTATTGACATTGAAATCATCCCCGTTAGGCTCCAGAGCCAACATCCCATTTAGATGAATCGGTAGTACCCTCCTCTGAACTTTTGTTTTGGGCTCTCTGTGGAATCAGGAAAACATGGCATCATAAATGTGTTAGTCTTCAGAAGTGCCACCAGATTCCTTCTTAGATTTGTGTGGCATCATCAGTTTACATTCAATATACAGGCTGAATCTTATCTTCACAACCATAAGGACTAGAAGCTTAATATTTCTGAGCTGAAAACTTGGATTCTGGGGCACAAAACAGAAGCCACCTATTTCCATTTGAGGTCTTGCCAATTGCCCCAGAAGGCAGCATACTAAAGTCTGATACATCGGAAAACAAGTTCTTTTCCTCCTTTTCTATTTCAAGGTTTTAAAGTCCTTCCTCTTTAGGCAAAATCTAATGTCTATAGGCAATATAGAGCTCATTTCTAGATTTTTGTGCATTCAAAAATCCATTTCACTTCTCTAAGCTCAGGGTATATTTGAAAGCACTTAAAAAAAATCTCATCTTTCCAAAGAGAATCAATGGCAAACATAGCTATCTTACCACATCTTCCTAACTACTACCAAACAGGATGGAAGATGGCAGCTGGGTCTTTCAGGTAGACTAGAGGAACTGCAATCTTAGCTCATAAATATTTGACACTCTACTTTTATTTGTTAATGTTAATAGTGAAAAGGTTGAAATGCCCTCATCCCCAGAATAATGCCAGTTTTGTAAAGCTTTAGATTTCATATTATTTTTGAATTTGGATGTCATTCCTAGTATCTCTCGATAAAATAGATTAATACTGGGATTAAACTGCTGAATATCCATCAGCCAAATTAATTTTTCCCCTTTCATCTCCTCTCTGTCATCTACACTAGGAATGCAAATTAATTTCCTATGGTGCAGGTGTGACCATGAGAAATACTGAAGCAATTACTTATTGTTGATTTTATTTTTCCAGTTCAAGACTCTTTTCCCCCTTGACACTGAATTGAAGTAAAATTTTTGCTACCATCATCATCACGGTTGATAGTAACAGTTCTTTACAATTATGCAGTGGTCTCCATTTCCAGGATGTTGTATAGGCATTAAATAAAGAATCCTAAACAACATCTTTTAAAGGTAGGAAAATATTAATATTCCCATTTCCTAGACTGGGAAACTGAGGCACAAAGGGTTGTAGGCCCACATTCAAAAGTGGTATAATTTTGGGTCCTTACATTTTTGGGTCTCTCTCAGAAAGTTTAGGTGTACTTTCCAGACAGGCTGAGTTCCAAGAACTCCACTTGATTTCATTGTGAGCTCTGGATGATCAGCCCCTTTGAAAATCAGACACTTCCTGCTTATTAGAGCAAAATTTCTGGCTGTTCCCACTAACTATGGATGCCTGTCTGAGTGAATGAATAATCACACAATGAGTCCATGGCAGAGGAGGGGTTAAATTCTGGCAGTTTTGTCTCTCATGCCCAATCCAACAGACAGTGCTACCTCTAAGGATATGTGTTGTCCTTTTAGACAGAGAATAGTGACAGAAGAATTAAAAAATGATCAAGGGAAGGATGTTTTTCACACAGTTTGTAATTATTCAGTGGAACTCATTGTTGAGTTGTTGAGGCCAAGATTCCAGAGTGGATTGAATGTACCTTAGCATAAGAAGACTACCCATCATTATAATAGAGAATGCTAAAAAAAGTGTTGGATGAGAAATAAAACTTTGTTTCAGGCTTTAAGAATCTCTAACGGTTAAGGATTTCGAGGACATCTTCATGGAGGATTATATATCTTATTTTTCCCTTATCTAATACAACCATATACATTGTTATTCTTATAAATAGCTAATCCTTTAACTAATGCTTCACAGATTCCTTTGCCCTATGTCTATGTTCTGACTGAGCAATTTTGGAGATTTTTAAGGGTTCAGTCACCACATTTACCACAAAACTGAAAAATATTAATACTGCAAATGTCTCATAAAATTGTGTCTGTGTTCTACTTTGCAATAGTGCTTACAAAATGAGATATACCAGTCACCCTTGTCAGGAACATGGATAATTCCTAGCAATATTTCATATCCACATGGGAGAGCTCACCATAAAACAAACAGACAATGTCCCTTGAACTCTAATCATGATGCATAGTGGCTCTCCATGGCTCCTCTGGAGGAGAATATATGGGGAATGGGATTGGGGAAAGAATTGTACCCCACAATTTTCCTTGTGGGTACAACTTTGAACTGAATAAAAACAACGAACCTGAGAAAAAAAGTATTGTGACAATCCAGCTCATAAAATATATATATATATATATATATATATATATATATATATACACAACACATGAGAAACCGCTGGATCCTTACTGTAGAGAGCCTTTAGCCCATCTTGGTTCTGCAAAAACACACAGGGCTAGTCCTCATGAATGACAGGGAATTCATCACTATCAGTTCAAACCTCCTGGTTCAATTGAAGGGTCCGTGAAGACCAGCTCAGTGGATTGGGAAGCCAGTCTATTAAGACTACTCTGGCAATGGTGGTAGCACTGAGTCAAACAAAAGCCCCTGCCTTAGACTCAGCACAGAGGATGAGTGGGGAGTTAGGCAGCTGAATTCAGATACGCAAGTTATTTTACATAATTTGCATATCTCCATTGGACTGCCACCAAAAACAGCAGGGAGTGTAGACTTGCCCACAGTCTAACAAATTTGTGGATACCAAAGACCGTGTGGGTATATCTATACTGCAAACTAAGGTATGATGGCATCTCAGGTAAATATACCTGAGCACGCATGGCTAAAAACAGTGGTCTAGTTGTTGGGTCATCAGCTTCAGTAAGGGCTATACAACCACACCAATGAGCCTGGGGTAGCTACCTGTTCTGCTGAAATCACATCGTTGCATCTACTCTGCTATTTTAGCAACATTAGCAGGGTAAAGCTTGGGTGGATAGATCTAGCCAACCTAATGTTACATCTTGGATTGCCATGTGGACATACTTTGCTACCATGCTGCTCTGCACAGCCACTTGGCATTTCTCAGAATATTTGTGTCAGAACTCAAATTACCTCCCACCCAAAAAAGCACAAGAGGTGTGTCTATACTGGAGCCTTAGGTTTACTTAACCTTCCTTAACTTAACATAAGGAAAGCTCCATCCACACTGGGAATTTATTAAGTAGACATAAGCACTTCTGTAAGTTGACTTAATAATATCACCTCTTAAGACTGACTTAACACTTAAATCGACCTTATTATACTGACTTAAGCCAGTGTAGATAGAGTATAGACCTTAAGTCAACTTAAGCGTTAAGTTGACCTAACAGCTGCCAGTGTGTATGCAGGCAATCTATAGGGCTGTGTGCACACACAGGGGGTTATTTTGATATGGTTGTTTCGAAACAACCATATTGAAATAACACCTTATTTCGAAATAACTTAATTCAAATTAACAGTTTGTTAATTCATATTAAGGAAAAAAGCTCAAAGCAGAATAGCAGGTTCAGGCAACAGTTATTTCAAAACAAGTCACTGTTGTTTCGAAACAACATGTTTGCACAGCGTTGTTTCATCCCTGCATGGGGTTTAACTTGTTTCGAAACAACACCATTGTTTTGAAACAATGGTTTCCGTTGTTTCGAAACAACCGTGCATCATGTGAACAGGGTATTTCTTATTTTGAAACAACCTCTGTTGTTTCAAAATGAGTGCTGTTTGAACACAGCCTAGGAGTTTTAAATGTGGACGGCCTACGTCAACTTAACAAATCGACCTTGTTAAGTTGACTTAACGGAGCCTTCAGCATAGACATGCCCAAGGAGACCTATCACTTGAGGAAAGAAGAAAAGCTCCAGTTCTTTGCAGTACAGAATGGAACAACTGGATGGTCCTAATTCTATCCACTAGCAGATGCTGCTACAAACACACACTGGTCAATTTATTTCACTATTTTTACATCTTTTTATGGGGAGACTTCTTTCTTTCTGTCAAAGACACCTATAGCTTTGGAAAAGCCCTTTTAGAGTGTCTCTTATAAGCCTAAATAAAATTAATACCCAAAATACTAAAGTCAGAAAGCTGACTACTGAGCAAGGTCTGTTAGTTACTGCAGTTTACTGAATGAAACCACTTTTCATTTAAATTTGCTAACTTATGAGAGATGCCAGTGACGGTCTGTGTAGATGACATTACACCAAAATGAAAATAAATTGTCAGTACAAATCACTGGAGACACTGTCATAATAACAGTTTGAAACAAAATGACAACAATGCAAGTTTTATAAGAAATAACTTTAAGGTGCCAAGACAATGGCAAATTGATGTCAGTTTAGGTTTGTGAGAAAGGTGCCACGATAACAAAAAACCTCAACCAAACTCAATAATCTTCCCAAAATGCCTACTATGATAAGATGGCTCCATATTGTAATATTTGGACGGGAGTAAATGATGACAGAACAAATGCAAAGAGACCTTTAATACTATGTAAAATAAAAAAGGATGAAATAAAATGAATATGCATTTTTCAAACGTATACTCATAAGCAGTATAACTGAGAATGACAGTTTAAGTCTGGAGGGCCGACCACTACCAAAGACATAAAAGTTCAAGTACCTAGATTGAAAATGTAGATAATTGAGAACACAGTGACAAATTTATATGCAGAATAGGAAAGGCATGTACTAAATGGAGAGAAATGAGCAGAATGATACGAGATAGGTGAATGCCTGCCAAATTGAAAAGATCTGGCTGGGATGATTTAGCTGAGGATGGTCCTGCTTTAGATGACCTCTTGAGGTCCTTTACAACTTTAGCCTTCTATGTCATAGGAGCCCCTAGATGATAATTATGCCTCCCCTTCTTAATGATTCTGAATGCTGGGCACTGAGGAAGAGATTGTAGCAGATCACAAATACAGATGAAGCAAAAATGCTAAGTTGGATGTTTGAAATTCATAAGAATAGACTATGTTCAGAATGAATGAGAACAGGAAGCATGTAGGTGATACTAGTTATAGAAGGTTGAAGGAATCCAACCTTAAATGGTTTGGCCATTGAAAAAGAAGACTGGAAGAACATATAAGAAACAGGACGTTAAACCCAGAAGAGAATAACAGATGGGTCAGAAAACACAAAATGAGGAGGATGGATATCATACAAAAGGATATGATTAGCTACTGACTTTCCAAGAGATGGCTTCAAGATAGACTGGAGTGTGTCAACGGAGGTGGCAGACATAATGGCCACCCCGCCCCCCAACATAGCCCTCTAGACTATGGAGCTCACAGGGACGAGTGTTAAGTATCTATCTCCCCTGATGGGTCTCATCTCCGGGCTATCCAGCTCAAGGGGAAGAGTGTTAAGGATCGATCTTCCCTGATGGGCCTCAATCTCCTGTGTGAGTTTCTTCCTCCCTAGCTTTGTGTCAACAAGGAGGCGGGTGAGTTCCTATCTCCCCTTAACAGTTTCTCGGCACCCCCGTCACCACGAAGGAGGGGTCATTGTCTGGGGTCCCAGTTTTATCATTGGTCCTGACCAGGATCCCACTCCTAATTGGCTATTTTTACTCTGGCTGGGCAAAATTCTATTAAATCTCCCCGTCTCAGCTAGCTTGTTGTTCTCCCACCCTCGGATGCTAAAGGGCACGTCGCGACCCGGTCAGACTGATCCCCTGACTGAGACAGGGAGTACCCATCCCCGAGACCCTCTTTTTTTTTGGGGTGTACACGGATTGCCGGCCGAATGATTAAGTGCTGAGATGCTGCAGCTGGTCTGCCTCCTCGCTTTGGGTTCTACTGCGGTCCTGGGACAGGTATTATAAATCGATATAGGCTTCCTACCTTCTCTTAATCATTCTACTTGGTACCATTTATATATAGTCTGTGACTGTAGCTTCTTCACCTGAGTTTTGCATAGTTTGTGTAGTTGTTATTATTTCCTCTGTATCCTGCATAATCTTTTTATGATATAGTTGTTTAAGGTCTAGCATAGTTTTGTGTTGTTAATTTGCCAGGTGTTTTGTTAGTCATTTGTATTTTGCATCCTTCTTACTGTATAATTGTTCATTACTCGCTTCTGCTCTAAACTGCTGGCCCCAAACTTCCCCAGTGTACACGGGGGGAGTGGGGGGGTTTATTTTTCTCTCATCTGACTTTTGTTTCATTCTGCTGCCCACCTTTCTTGGCTAGCAAGGAGGAATGGCTTCCAGCCATTGGTAAATACACGTCGGGTGGGCTGGTCAGTGCCTATACCTATGTTGAGGCAGTAAAAGGCCAGAAAAGTCCTTAACTTATTATGGCCACCCTCTTGTAGGTCATTAATCCATACTGTTATTTAACTATAAGTACTTTTGTAGGTTGTAAGTGTTTTGCATAGACGTACATGCTTTATCCTGTTGTTTGGCTGGAGGTGTTTTACAGGTGCTTTATATAGACTTTCTTGCTCCACACTGTTACTTGGTTATAAGTGCTTTGCATAGGTTTTTAGCTTTATATTGTCATTTAGTTATAAGTGTTCATTTAGATTTTGCTTTATACTGTTAGTTGGTTATAAGTGTCCTATCTAGGTTTTGCTTCATATTGTTAGTTGATTACAAGTGGTTTTGCATAGATCTCCTTGTTTTACACTGTTAAGGGGTTGAAGGTGTTTAAGGTGTCACTATAAAAGTATTTTTTTTTTGTTTAATTGAACTGGTGTCCGTCTCATTGGTGGGTGTCGCCGGTCCATCCCAGTCACATCGCGAACCTGGGGTTCAACAGAGTGGAGAAAAAGGACATGAGGATATGTCCCCACCTAGATGGATTAAGGTTAGAAGAAGACAATGACAAAGACACAGTCTAACTAGTATCAATATTCATCTAAATCAATTATTGAACTCAATTTATTTCAGTCTGGTTTCTTCTTCAAACTACAGAAACCTTGTGTAGCCTTGAGTTCTAACTCAATGAAAATTCAACTGAGTTCAATGTGAATTTTGATTGAATATGTGTTGCAGGAGTGGGTCCTGAATCTTTAAGACTAAACTGCTAGTCTCTCATTAATGGGGTTTATGGAGAATCCACTGTAGTCAGCCAAGAACAATCTGTCTTGTTGCAGCAGAGTATTTTGGTACATCTGATCCTAGTCCCAGCAGTGACCAGAAAGCTCAGAAATGTGCAATGATATATTTGAAAGTCACCCAAGTTTCTCTGAAGATGTTTCACGGCATTATTTCCTAGTGGTTAGATGGTAGGACAGTTGTCAGAAAACTTAGTACCTTATGTAGTTATTTACATTTGTGCAAAGTGGGTGGAAAATGCCATCACATGAGAACAATACTTTTCAAAGCTGTAAATGATTATATAAAGCAGTGGTTCTCAATCTCTGTGTTGGGACACATTACTGTGTCACAGAGAGCTGGGGGGATGGCTGGATTCGGCCTGGTGGGGGTGCGTTGCTGTGTCCTGTTGAATTGTCATATGCTAGCAAGTTTGTTGCGACCTGCAAAAGGTTGAAAACCACTGGTATAAAGGACTAAGTAGAGGGGAATCTGGTCCATAGATTATAATTTTGACTTTCTCACTGACTGTCTGCATAACGTAACATTTCTGTGTCTCACTTTTCCCCCATCTGTAAAATCAGGACAGTATTTTCCCATAGGAATGTTGTGAGGCTTAATTAATTATGGCTTATCTTCATGTATCATGCTACACCATCACAAATCAGTCAAGTTCAACACCACCACAAACCAGCAGACAAAGGGAGTGTTGTTACAGTCCTCAACCATGATGACTATGGTAATAAGGCCAAACCAACAACTCTCTGATACCACCAGCTATAAATAACTTTGAAAAAAGATTCCACACCACAGTTTACCCAGGATCTTGAGGATGTCATCAAATCCTTCCCTAAATAACTGCAAGAGAAAGTCTACAAACTCATCCTTCATGTACCCACCCCTAAGATACACAAACAATCCAGGCAGACCCATCATAGATGACCATGACACTATCACTGAAGGAATATCAGGATTCATAGAAAACATCCTCAAACCACATAAACCAGATTCCTTCAGTACGCAACTAACTTCCTCCATAAACTCCATAATATTCATAACCTCCTACAGAAGAGGTTTTCAAACTTTTTTTCTTGGGACCCAGTTGAAAAAAATCATTTCTGCCCTCAATCCAACAATTCCATCTTTGAGAAATGCATTCCAGTCTTTTGGAGGTGGCAGCAGGGGGCACTGAGTCCCAGTACCTGAGGGTCCACAACCCTGTACTGGGACCTGACCCAATGTTTGAAAACAACTGGTCTATAGAATAGCATCTTCACTACCATGTATGTCACTTCCTTATACAGATGCACCCCTCACAGTGATGGCATAGCTTCCTGCCTCAAATGTGTACAAGACAGTGGAGAACCCTCAGATATCCACATCAAATGAATTGCTAAAATCATCCACTTTATCTTCTCACATAACAGTTATACATTCCACAAACACACACTTTATCCAAGCTTTAGGAACAGCCATGATACTAGGATGACTCCCCAAAATGACAACTTCTTAATGGTCCACCTTTAAGAAAAAATTCTGGATACATGCAACACAAAACCAGTGATATACCTGAAATACACCAATAATATTTCCATCCTCTGGACAGATGACTTCAATTCCCTCTATAGGTTTCCACCAGAGCTTCAACTTCTGACAACCACCACCTGTCCATTAAATTCTCTCTGGAATACGCCTATGCTAGCATCAAATGGATCACCACACCTATGTTCACAGACCCAATTACCACCCCAAACACACCAAGAAATTTGTCATTTACAGCCAGGCATTCAGATACCATAGAATATTCTCCAAGGAGAAAATCCATTTTAACACACTCAAAACTGCCTTCACCAAATCAGGACACTCCACCAGAGAACTAGATCAGATCCTAGAATGAGCCACCCAAATACCTCAATAGAACTTTCTTCAATACAGTAATAAAATGCCCTCCAACTGTATACTCCTAAGTGTCACCTACCCCATGCTGAACCTGATATGGGATATCAAAGAATCATAGAAATGGAGGACTAAAAGGAATCTCAAGAGGTCAGCTAGTCCAGTCTCCCACACTGGAGGCTGGACAAAGTAATAACTAGACCATTCCTGATTCATGTTTGTCTAAGCTGTTCTTAAAAACCTTCAGTGATGGAAAGCCTAAAACCTCCCTCATGCAATTTGTTCCAGCATCTAACTACTCTGATACTTAAGAGGTTGCTTCATAATTTTCATCCAAACCTCCCCTCCTGCAATTTAAACCCATTGCTTCTTGTCCTATCGCCAGAGCTTAAGGAGAACAATTTTTACCCTCTTTTAAGGTACCTATTCTATCTTCACAGGGTCCAATAGTACAATCATGGGGAAGGCAAGGAAGTTTGCAATTTTCACAAGAGTTAGCAAGTCAAAGTAATGATTAGAGAGAAGCCTAAGGTTTATGTCAACCTGCTAACTCATGTGAAAACCACAACTAACTCCCTCATCTTCACTAGGATTTTACCTCACATTTATCTTGTGCTAATTAACCCAAGTTAAGAACATATCTTTTTTTTTTTCCTCTAGTGAAGACAAGTCATTAAAGGACAAGACTGTCACATGAAACTCCTTCCAGGTAACAGCAGTGGTTAAAAGCAAATCCAGTCTAATTTTTCTTGAACTGAGGTCTGGTTCCCTCAGCAGGGCTGTTCTTTAACAGAGCTGTTTGGCTTTATAGACATAAAGATTGTTTGGTTGTGTCCATTCACTAATTACCATTAATAACACACTACAATGAGTGACAAATTTCAAACAACTAGTTTTGCTTCCCACCCTGAAATCCATATCAGACAGTCAGTTTATTACTTGCATCCACTCTGTCTTAAAAACTCTCAAACCCTACACATTTCTTAAATTACAGCCTATGCCTAACTTTGAATATATGCTTTATTGGGGTTTTTGCTGGATCTCTATCATGTGGCTGCTCACTCTGTGGCTATATTTGTTGCATGATGTTACATTTATTAAGGTGCTTTTCTTATGAAAACATTTTCTAATCATAAAGTATCTCCTTCTCCTTTGGTGAGTTAAAGAAAAAAATTAATACTTTAGGAAGTTTAATGCTAAGGCTTCTCATAACGTTTCTCCTTTTGTTTTGGTCACAGATCAACCCTAGGGTGTCTGAAATACCATTTTAATACTTCTAAAGGTAAATAGAGTTCTGTCAATAAACTGAAAATTGCTGACCTTGTCTTGTTCATCGACTTAGGCACTGAAAAAAATTCTAGCCTCCTGGGATTAGCTGTGCTCTTTCATTTGGAGTGAAAAATGCTAAGCCTGCCATATTTAATGACCGACCTGGGAGGGTTAATGAAAGAATATAAACGGCATTTCACCTTGACTTGCAGCTGCCCTATATCATTGCCTAAGGGTCTAGCTAAGTGCCAGCTCCATCTGAAAAATACAAGAGAAAAGTAAGACTCTACAGAGGATTGTTCTGTGATATCCCTGGCTGCCTTATCTTAAAAAAAAAATATTATAAGGAATCAGTTTGTCTCTGCTGGTGCTTCTAAAGTTTGTTCCTTTTGCTAGTTATCAGAAGTTTCAGGAGCCATTAAAAAAATGAGGGAAGGGGAATGGACAGCAGGCAATTAAACCAGAGCTTTCAATTAATACCTGGCCCTACCAGCATTTCAGACTTCATTTTCTTTATTGATAACTGCCCTTTTATAAACTAAACATTGATGATTAGTCTAGACTGCTAATGAGATGCTCCCTTCTTACATGCAGTCCAGGATTAAAAGCTTTTGTGGTTTTGGGGATTCTGGTTTGTCTGAATGTCAATTTGATCCTTTTAGTATGTTTATGCTAAGTATTGATAGGCTCCAGGGATTCACGGAGAGTGCACCGCTGAGTCTCTCAGATGCTAAGCAACGGGTGGGGTGCTGCTTATGTTCAGAAACCTTTCTTCCATCCCCACTAATGGAGGATAAAACAGTTGTCCCTTCAATTAAAAAATAAACTTCTGGCTTTAAAAAAAAGCAATCTATTCTTCAGCATTTTATGTCTAATTAGGGATTTTAGTGGGAAATGTACAGCAGCGCTCACTGATTAATTTATCAAACACAGAACTTTCTCGTTTCCCTGCCAGACCAATTAGCCTAGCATTTGATATGACTGGGAGACTGGAACATTGCTACACAGAGACCAGAGGGCTCTTTGCATTTGAAATGACATGTTAAAGGGACTAGATGATTTGGCATCTGACATCTTACGCGTTAGGGCCCACTGTTGTGAATTACTGTGTCCTTGCTACCCAATCCTATATGCACTTAGGTCCCAATCCAGTGGGGGCACTCAGCAGCTTTGATCCCCTCACACCCTGACATCAAAGAAAGATGGAGGTTCTGAGCACCAGGCAGGATTGGTCCTTAATGCATAAGGGGCCCATGCAGAACCAAATCTGTTCCTAAGGTCACCCATGGACTGCATGAGAGAATTATAGCTTCACTCATAAAACCATAGAATCATACAAACTGGAAGGGATCAGTCCCCTGCTCTCAAAGCAAGACCAAGTTCCCTCTTAAATCTCTGGCAGGTGCTTGTCTATCCTGGTCTTAAAAACTTCCAAAGATGGAGATTCCACAATCTGCCTAGGAAACTTATCACAGTGGTTAATCACCCTGACATTTAGGCATTTTTTCCTAATGTCCAGCCTCACCTTCCTTTCTTCTTGTCCTATCATCAGCAATTAAGGAAAACAATTTTTCTCCTTTCTCCTCGTGACAACATTTTAGGTACTTGAAAACTGTTATCATGTCCCCTCTAGTCTCCTTTTCTTAAGACTAAACAAATGCAGCTCTTTCAGTCTGCCCTCATAAAATACAGCCAGACCATCTCATGCAGAGTTAGTGCTGGTTCTCTCCAACAAGTCTGGGTCATGATTTTGATGGTAGATGTGAGAACTGGTACAGGCGTTCATTTACCCTACACTCATCAATTCCCTCCAACTCAGCACTGAACCAATGTCTCTTCATGCAGTTAGAAGATGCTGGATTGTTCTTGGGACTGCTGTGTTCATGACACCTGGATCTTCATCACTCCATTGTGCTGTTTGCAAGAATCCCGGTGTCCCAGAAACATTCCAGTTTGAGGAGTCACTATGTGTGGCACACAATAGCATGGCCCCTGCTGTTCCAGCTGGAGAAGGTGTCTTTACTTCCTGCCCTAAACTGTAATACAACCCCACTGGGTGCTGTTATGCCAGGCTCTGCGTTGTGCCCCAGAAGTGAGTGAAGTGGATCCTATGGATGCTTTTTAAAGTTCTTTGAGAGGAAACATAATAGGTAAATGCTCCACTATCTCTGATAAGTGCTGAAAGCTGGGAAGCTGCCAAAACTTTGTGGAGCAATATGAGACATTATGGCTATGTCTACACTGGCAAATTATACAGGACTAAGAAGGCTTAGCCTGGACTAATTTAGCCAATGGCCACACGAGGCTTTGAACTAAGAAATTTCTTAGTTTTAACTAAGGAAAGCTTAGCTCAAAATAGTTAGTATAGGCACTTACTCCGGATGTTAGTTTGAACTAAGTCCAACCAAGACCCAGACCAATGCTTAGTTCGAACTTAAGAAGTTTGAACTAAGCTGGTTAGTTTGCACTAACCACGCATTCTAGTCTGAACTAAGCATTCGTTCGAACTAGAACATGCAGTTAGTTTGAACTTAGAAATGTGAGATTAGTTTGAACTAACCTCAAACTTCTTAGTTCAGACTAACAAATACAAACTAATTTTGCCTGATGTAGACACAGACTATAGATCTGGAAGGCAAAAAGATACCCAGAAGTCCCCGTATTTAGGAAGTAGTGCACTCTTTAAACTTTAGTGGCTGGTGCACTCTTACACTGGCGTGGGGAATCAGGGTATGTCTACTCTACACTACACAGAAAGCCTGGATTCTCACTTGGCTGTCAGCCTAAGCCATGCTTCTGTCCACACAGAAATCAGTCTGACTCTGACCTGCAAACACTGAGGACCTGGCTCCTAGGACTCATTTGGGACACAGGGTGTCAAAGTCCAAGTCTTGCTGAGTTTTGGGTCCAAGCCCTTTAGTTATGTATTGTGTAGATGCAGGTCAAACTGAAGATTTGGGTCAAAGGGTCTGTGTTGTGCCAGATGGCTGTGATATGTCCTTGACACCTGGATCCAGCATTTGTAAGCCTGGTTTTCACTGCTGTGTGAACACTGAAGCATGGACTTGGAAACATCACATCTGCAAGGCAGCATCCCTCAGACCTGGTTTTACAATGCAATAGAGACATATCCTCTGACTTGACTTGATTAAATAAGAAGTGGCTGGATATCTTCCAAAAGTCCATGGGTTCAAAATGAATAACAAAAGAAATGAAAACTAAAAATGAGAAAGAAAGAAAATGAATCAGAAACTATGTTGAATTTAATGGTAAGGACTAAAAGCAATAAACAAAAACAGTGATCATAAACGGGAAGTACAGAACAAAGAGGACTGAAAGAATTTCTGGAGCATAATCTTAGCCAATTGCTTGGCAAAGCATGAAAGTGGGATATAATCAACCTAAAAAGAACTGATGAGTTGTGCTGGGTGGCTGTCTATTGGCTTTAGATGGGGCCTGATATTCAGAAACAGACTCCAAATTTGCATTGATTTTGCAACCTTGAATATTTGTAGTTGCTGCTGTCATAACACAGATTTGGGGGGATGGGGGTTAGGTGGCCACACTTCCACACATAATTAACTGCAAGTTCAAAACTGGTGTTTGTGTTGCTGCTATTTGAAAAAATAAGCACCCCCAATAGTACTTTATCAAAGGATACTCAGGAAAGTCATTCAGATAAATAAATATATAAATAAGACATGCTGTTGGAGAAGCCTGCTTGTGAATGAAAATGTATTAGACTCTTGAAGACAGGTTTGCACTATATTAGGTGTGATTACAAGGTGAGAATATTTATACATTTTCTTTACAAACACCTGCCCACCCCCCCTGCTTCCCCCCTCTGACTGATTCTAATTGATTAGTATTGCAGTAAAGTTCACCTTACCTCTGTCATTTACATGCAGAGCAAGGCTTGTGAAGAATATCAAGTGGTAGATCTTTAAAAGCATTTCAGGACCTACTGCAACAGTCAAATTTGATGTTGTAGGCACCACAACATAAGTAATAAAACTACTCTGAATGGCTCACAATGATTCTATGTGCCAGCATTTCACATGGGCATGGGCCTGTACAATATTTCATTCGTGGGCTATATTCTGAGCTGGTGGAGTGCAACCGCAGACCTTTCATCAGCAAAAGGACGAGTAATATTCATGACTGCACAATGCTGTCTGTACAAGATTTAATGGACTATTCAGAGCAATGTGCAGAGGAAGAGGCTGAAGAAGTCAGAGAGTTTCTTGAGTTCAGTGTTGCATCTGTCTACATATATTTTATGTCTACATGCATGCACATTCTTAACTACATTCATGTTCTATGGCAGCTAGATAGGTACACACAGATGCAGTGTGTACTACATTATATGTACCTACAATATGTTCACTGTATATATCTTTTTAGGGTTTTAGATTACACTGGGGAAAAAATCTGATAGCTAAGTTTTGTGCTTCTATGATCATATTTTCCTATTTTTTAAAAAATATATATTTATAAAAGACTCACAAAAACAAAAAAGGGGAAGATGACTAGGACTGTACAGTATGTACTAGTACATTATCCTTCCCCCTGACCACCTCCCTGGGTATCAGATTCACTCACCTGTTTCATTTTGCCATAATCTTGGCATGTGACATGTCTGGGAGAGAATGCATTTATTTATTTTGCTTGTTTGTACACGCTTAGTACAAAGGGGGGAGTGATCCTTGAGGGGGTCCCTAGGTGCTAGCATGCTACAAGGAAATTAAAAAATGCTGTTGAATGCTGTGATGGGTTATACAAACCCCACACTGGGCAACACAGTGTTAACAAACTAAGGTGGGCTTGGGTGGCTCTGTGTATTGAAAACCAGGGTGGTGGGTGGGCGTAAGCCCACCCACTTCTAAAACCCCTCCCCCAGCCTATGGGGAGGTGGCACAAGACTAGTTTTCAAATAATTCTGTGGGACAAATCAAGGAATAACAGGAACGGGTGTGAAGGCTACAGGTTTATAATAAGGGTTTCAGAAAGGGACACCGAGCAGAGAACCCCGGACAGCGTCCACTGCTCCCAAAAGGAGGAGGAACTCTGCCCAGAGACGTGCACGAACAAGCGACCGGAAATAGGCCCCACAGTCGCAGGCCCCTCCCTCAGCCAACCTCCTTTCCCTGGTCTTATAGATGGCTACTTTGGCATAGGCCAGGAGGAGGCTGGCGAGGAGGTCCCGCGACTTTGTGTGGCCACAGAGAGGGAGTGCATAAAGGAATAAGTGAGGAGAAAAGTGCAGCCAGAACCTCAATAAGAGGTTCTGGAGGAGCCTGAAAAGGGGCTGCAGCCTGGCGCACTCCAGATATACATGCGCCAGGGTCTCCCTCACACCACAATAGGGGCAGGTGTTGGGATGAGGGGTGAACCATGCCAGGTACACGCCCGTGCTTATGGCTCCATGCAGGAGCTGCCAGCTGATGTCCCAGCAAGCCGCGGGATGTGGGTGGTATACAAACTGGCCCACCGGGGGTCCATGGCCTCCACAGGTGGGATAAGATCCCGCCACTTTGTATCAGGGCGGGATGCGAGGGCGAGGAAGTGAATGCTATGCAGCACGAGCATGTACAGATATTTACGGGGCGCGGTTCAAAAAGAGACCAGCTGCAGACCTAGCAGCTGGCTCGGGGTGTGGGGCGGGGATGGCTGGGAGGGCTTATGGGGCTGGGGCCCAATCAATAGCTCTGGAGGGCCAGGACTGAGAGGGGGGGTGGGGAGTACCCTCTCACAGGACCCGCTTGAGGTAGGCTCGAGCAGTGGGAGGCAAGGCTGCCTTCACCTCCTGGAGTAGGCGTCGGGGGGTACTTGGAGTGGACAGCCCCATGCGCTGAGCTAGCTCATGGGGATCCACCCAGTCCCCCCGCGCATAATCCAGGAGGTCTCCAACCCTGGTGACACCTGCCACGACCAGCCTCCGCCTCACAGAAGGGGCCTCCGCCACCTGCACACCAAGATGGAGGTTGAGTAGCAGGGGCTCCGCGAGGAGGTCCACCCCCTCAGTGGGTACAAATGACCTGGAGGCCATGATAAGCCTCCAGGTCCAGACAAGGTCGTGGTAGAAGGCTGGCAGCTCGAAGAGGTCTTGCAGACCACCTCTCAGATTGAGATAAAAGAGCTGCCGGTCGTATCAGAGCCCTCGGTAGCGGCGCAGGAAGGTGTGTGCCAAATGGCTCCGCGCCGGGCTACCTGCACCATAAAGGAGTCTCTGCAGGGCCTGGAGGTGGAAGGTGTGGACTTGGCTGTAGATACAGCACAGGCCCTGCCCTCCTTCCTCCAGGGGAAGGCTCAGAACCCCTGCAGAGACCCAGTGCACTCCTGGCCAGAAGAACTCCAGAATTGTCCTCTGGAGCTCGGCCAGGAAACTCGGGGGCGGGGCCAGGGTGTTGGGCCGGTACCAGAGCATGGACAGGACGAGCTGATTGATGACCAGTGCCAGTCCCCAAAGGGAGAGGCACTGCAGCAGTCCTGTCCATCTCCGGAGCCCGTCACCGACCCTGCCCTCTAACTTCTGCCAGTTCTTATCCAGGGAGGGATGGGTGGCAGAAAGGTAAATGCCCAGATAGAGCAGCGGACCCGCGCTGCTCCAGATGGCCTGAAGCGCGGGTGGGAGGGAGCTTACCAGCCACCCGGCCCCTACCATCAAGTCAGAGCTCTTGACCCAGTTGACCCGGGCAGAGGAGGCTGCTGAGTAGATGGCCAGGCAAGCCTCCAGCCATGCCAGGTCGCCCGGGTCCTGGACCACAAGAAATGCGTCGTTGGCATATGTTGACAAGACCAGCCTCAGCTCTGGCTCACGGAGCACCAACCCCATCAACCTCCGGCGGAGGAGACAGAGGAAGGGCTTGATAGCTAGAGCGTACAGCTGGCCCGACAGCAGACATCCTTGACTCACTCCTCGGCCGAAGCTGACCGGTTCGGTCAGGGTCCAGTTGAGCTTGACCAGACACTCTGCAAAGGCATACAGCACCCTGAGAAACCCCACAAAGCAGGGCCCGAAGCCGAATGCCTGCAGGGTGCCCAGGAGCTACCCGTGATCCATCATGTCAAACGCCTTCTCCTGGTCCAGGGCCAGAAGGGCGAACCACAGACCATCCCTACGCCCGAGCTCCAAGAGATCCCAGACCAGATAGAGATTATTAAAAATGGAGCGGCCTGGCACGGTGTAGGTCTGGTCTGGATGGATCACGTCCTGCAGCACGGACCCCAGGTGCAGCGAGATGGCCTTGGCTACTATTTTGTAGTCCGTGCTGAGGAGCGAGATGGGACACCAGTTCCGGAGGTCACGGAGGTCCCCCTTCTTAGGCAGCAGGGCCAGCACTGCCCACCGACAAGAAAGGGGGAGCACTCCGCACTCCTCGGCCTAGGCCCAGACGATGGCGAGGTCCAGGCCGAGGACGTCCCAGAATGCGCTGTAGAACTCCACGGTCAGCCCGTCCATGCCCGGGGATTTGTTGGTGGGCATGAGACGCAGGGCTTCCGAGAACTCGGCCAGAGTGAGAGGTAGCTCCAGCCGGCTCCAGTCGCCCTCGCTGATTGTGGAAAGTTCATTCCAGAGCACCCTGCAGGCATTGGCTTAGGTCGGATCCGGTGCAGCAGGTGGCCCGGCATGACCTTGGTGACCCCCAGCACCTCCAGCTGTAGGTCGGGGGAGAACAGGGTGGCCACACCGCTGGAGCGGGTGGACAGATGACTCAGGAACACCCCGTTCCCCCACTCCAGCCACCAGCTGGCCTCGGCGGCCGGATCCGTGTGGGTCTCCTGCAGGAAAACCACAGAGTACCCCCCCTCCCAAAGGAAGGAGAGCACCTGGGTCCTGCGGAGACCCACCTTACAGCTTCTGGCATTTAAAGTTGCGAAGATGATTGGGGCCATGAGGAAGGCTGGGGGGATCCTCAGAAGTGGCAGGAGTACCAGCAGCCTCCGTCGGGCCACGCAACAGTCCGCGACTGACCCCGAAGGTCATGAGGGAGTCACGGAAAGTGTGGGCCCTCTGGTAGGCCGCAGCATCCCGCCCCCTGGTCCCTTTGCCCTCCTTTAGTATGGCCCTCACAGCCCAGAGGACAAGATGGAAATTCCCCCAGCACTGCAGAGCGAGCTGCACCCGGCTCCTGGAACCACGAGTGTCTGCGAGGAACACACGCAGCTCCTCCTGCAGCGCTATGGGGTCCAGGTCCTCCGGTCAGGTCCCTGTGATGGCCCCAGAGCCTGCCAGGGTGGAAAGACAGGGCACAGAGTCCCGTCTTGGTGCCAATGTCATGGGCGCCGAATCACCCGGCTGAGCCCCTGGCACAAAGAAGGGTGACGGTGGAGGGAAGACAGCAGCCCTGGGAACAGAAGGAGCCACAAATGCCGCACCCCGGGAATCGGTCGATGGAAAGGGGAAAGACACGATCCCGGGGGTGGCAGCAATAGGGGACGGGATTAGGGCAGGACTTGGGGTAACATTGGAGGGAAAAGTGGGGACAGGGTCAGAAACAACACAGGTAAAGACAGGGGAAGGGGTAGGAGTTGGGACAGGGTCCCCAGTGATTAAATCACCGGGGTGCGGCTCCCCTTGACCGGGCGCAAGATTTTCAAAGGAGGAGTCAGGGGCGGGGTCCGTGCCGATGCTGGGCAAAGGGATGGTAGTAGGTGGATTTTCTCCGTCCTCAGCATCGGACACGGGGGAGAAAACAAGTGGGGGAATGGGCAGCTGTCCCGCTGGGGACAACACCCCGGGACCCGGCTGCTCGGTGCTGGCCGTCGCCTCTAAAGGCTCGGCGGCCGCAGTTGGAATGCTGACAGCAGCCGGGCAGGTGAAGCAACCCGGGGGTGTCCCCGGAATAAAAGTAGGGACAGCGGGCAGAGGCTGGGGTTCAGGCTGGGTCTGGGGCATGGGAGGGGGTGGTGGAATATCATCACCACCCAGATCGAGGCCCGCTGGCAGAGGGTCGTCCTCCCTTGGGGCGACCAAGGTCAGACCCAGGGCCTCGATCTCTGCGAAGATGGAGCCTAAGTCCCCCCCTGCCTCAGTTGATGGTGGTAGTGTAGCAGGTTCAGGGGGGACAGTAGCGGCTCCATCTGCAGCCTCCTCAGGAGGGGGATCAATGGGGGCCTCCTGCAAGGGGGCAGTGCTGTTTCCCTCCTCCACTGTGTCCATCTCCTCAGCTGGTGCCTCCTGCTGGGCCTCCACAGAGGGCGCAGCAAGCGGCTCAGCATTGTTAATGCTCTTTTGGGTGGTATCAGCCCCCCGCAATGACTTTCGGGGGGCCTCCTCCCCTTCGGATGAGATGGGGAGGGACTGAGCCTTCTTCCGCTTGCTACGCTTTCTCTGTGGAAGGGCCTGGCCCTCTAGGATGGTATCAGAGGGCCGCCCAGCAGAGGCAGGGGTAGGCGGCAAGGGCAAAGGCTCTTCAGGGGAAAGGATCAGGGGAGGGGCATCATGGGGACGGGAACCTTCCCCCTGGGGCGCGCCCTCTCCCATGTCTGGGACCACCACGGCCGCTGCCCTCTCCTCTCTGGGCCCCGTCCCAGATGGACTAGTGAGGATGGCGACGGGGCCCGGCCTCTCCTCCGGGCATAGTGGGGTGGTTATCCCCACGTCCCGGGAGGCAGTGGCAGTTGTTCCCTTTGATGGAGGAGAGGCAGCTTTAGTGGCCTGGTGGTTGGGGTCGCCGGCGGTGGTGTGGTCGGCGCCCATTTCTGCCTCGGGGGGCCCAGTAGCTCCCTCTTCATGCCGGGCCTGGGGACAGTCCTTCCGGACATGCCCCGTGGCCCTGCAGAGGAAGCACCGGGCCTCCCCCGAGGAGTAAAAAATTTTATAGTGGGCCCCTTGATGGGGCACCAAAAAGGACCCCTCGAAAGCCACTCCGTCACGTGCCCCCGCCGGCGGCAGTTGGAGTTGGACCTGCCAGCGGAAGGACAAAACGTGATGGAGGGTGGGGTCCTTACAGCCCAGTGGGAGAGGGCTGATGACAGATATGGGCTTCCCCAGGGTGGAAAGGAGGGGAAGGAGGGCGGCATTGGGAAGGAAGGGAGGGACAGAGGTAAGGACCACCCACACGCCCAGGTCCTCCAAGGGTTCCACTGGGACATGGACACCCCCCACCGCCAGACCCCTAACGACCGCCTCCTGTGCGGCGGCCTCTGATGCAAGGAAGAACATTATCTTACCATACATCTTTGAGGCCGCCACAATGGCCGAGGGCCCCACCACCCTCGCCATCGCCCGCACGTAGGTTTCTATGTGGGGCGAGGCAGCCACCAGGAGGCAACGGACACCGTGCCTCCTGGTCAAGGAGGGGAAGGGGCCCCGGCCCCCCGAGATGTTATTCGAGGAGGCGGTGCGGGCAGATGGTACGGCGGTGGGTGGAGGGGTGGCAGTCACCTGGGCATACGATCTGGGGGCTGTGGGACCCCCAGAACTGGTGGAGGGAACAGCTGGGGAGGAAGGGGCCGCGGCCGATGGTGGGGCCACGGGAGCAACAGGGCCCTTGCTCGCCTTCTTCCCCTTGCCTTTTTTGCCAGCCGAGGAAGTGGTGGCAGCAGCAGTGGAGGTCCCAGCTGCGGTCCCTAATGCAGGTGCCCCACTGGGGTTGCCAGATGTGGTAGAGGCAGCAGCCACGGTCAAGGGAGCAGCCACAGGTGTAGACCGGGGAGCAGGCTCAGGGAGGGGTTTCAGGGGGGACTGGGGAGGGATCCATACTTCTAGAGGAAGGGAAACCTGGGGTGGGTAGACAAGGCAAGGAACAAAGGGAGAAGGGGGAACCAGGGAATACCACTCCTCCCTGCTAAGTAGCAGGTTGGGGAGGAGGGCGTGAAAAGGGGAGAGGGAGGAGACAAACAATAGGTGGGGGGGTGGACTATTCAGGAATAAAGGGCAGCAGACCACTCCTCCCTGCTAGGCTGCAGGCAAGGGAGGAGGGCGCCAAGGGAAGAGGGATAGGGAACTTTAAAGATTAAAGGGCCGGCTCCTCCAGCTGCACTGGGTGAAAGAAGTAACTATATTCTCAGGGGGTGCGGTGCACAGGGGAAAAAACCAAAAAATGAAGGGGTCATGAGGTCTGGCCTACTCTGTTTGTGAGGGGGACTACAAGGGTGGGGCTAATAGGCATTAGGGATGGGGTGGAAAACCAGTGGAGAGAATAGGGAGGGGCAGGGAAACCAAACGAACTTTCAAAACTAGGGTGGGGCGGGGGGGGGTGAAAACTAAAACAAACTCAAGGGTTGGGGAAGGGTCTGGGGGGGGAGTGTATGAGGGATAGGGAGCACTGAACCAGCTGGAGGGGAGAGCAGGGAGTGGGAAGCCCTCTAGCCACTGGGGGTGGGGGAGAAAAAACAGGGAGGGGACTAGGTAATGGAGAGAGGAGGAACTGCTACTGCTGGGGGAAGTTCTATGGTCCCTGCTGCTCAAAACAGTCCCAAGGTGTTGTAAAGGTTTGGGGAGCCTGCTGCTCTCTTGGAGAGAGGGGAGGCCAGGGGGGCAGCAGCTGGGGGGGTGGGGGTGGCAATATTAAGTTCTCAGTCTCTAGAAAGCTCACCCCTAGCTGCAAACAGCAAAGATTCAGTCCTTGGGGCCTCCTCTCAGTGATGGTGGCTTCTGGTGGAGAAGCAGCAGGCTCAGGAGCAGCAGGGGCTGGCTGGCTGGCTGGCTGGAGAGGTGGTCTTCTCCAGTGGTGGCAGTGGTGGAGTTGTTCTCCTGTAGCTCTCCCCCCACTCCCCACAGAGCAGGGGAATGGGTGGGAGGAAGGCCAGCCAGCAGAAGCAGCAGCAGAGCAGGAACAGCAGTGGGTTGGGGGGGTGGTAGGAGCAGGTCCAGGCCCAGGAGCAGCTCCTCCATTAGCCAGCCAGGCAGGCACTGTGGCCTTCCTCAGAGCCAGAGCTGGATGAATGCCCCGAACACCTTCTCTGGCTGGGGGGTGTGTGGGGGGGGTGCAAGACCTAGGTGCCGGAAGCAGAAGGGCATGGCCAGGGCAGAAAGAGGTGGTATAAAAGCCCAGGCTGGGAGCTCAGTTGGGGCTGAGCTCCCAAAGGAGAAGGATGTGCCTCCCCGGAGGGAGCAAGCCAGAAGGGCCAGCCCCGCCAGCTTCCCGCGGCAAAGTGACTGGAAGGGGAGCCCTGAGGCGGCCAACTGGGGTGGGTGCTTGAAAGCCCACCGAACCCTGAAGCAACCTCCCCACCCAGAGGCAGACCTGGAACCTGGGGAAGCTGAAGACCCTGTGACCTACCAGCCCTGCGACCTAGAGGAGATACCCTCAGCAGAGGAAGAGATGCTGGCAGCCTCTGGGCGCTGCAAGCTAGAGGAGCTACCCTCTGCCGAGGAAGAGACACTAGCCGCATAGGGGCCCCAGAACCTGGAAGAGTTGCCCCGTGTGGGGGAGTCTGAGGAGTACCCTGACCTGCCACCGATGTACACAGAGGGGTTTGTTGGGATCCCAAAGGGCTTTTACGAGGAAGACCCTGAGGATGGCTACCCCTGCTGGAGTTAGGTACTCATGGCTGGGGTTGGAGAGGGTAGCCCAGGGAGGGCAGAATGGCAGGCCATGTCCCAGAGCAGTGTGTTTCAGAGGGAGCCCCGCTGACCCAGCAGTGGACCACCCTGCCACTGCCTAGGGCCTTGGGCTGAGATGCAGTGGAGTGAGTGGCCCTGCGCCTCCCTCCTCAAACCCCTTTCCTGGCTAAAGGAAACCCCAAATCATCCCTGAGCACCTGAGCTATCAATAGACTGGGTACTCGCCCACCCTGCCTGGGGCGATAGACTTTTGAGCACATGCGAGCAGTTAAGAGGCCATGCTAGAACCCAAGTTCCAGCTATCTGGAGGGACACCCACCAGCTAACTCCACTGTGCCATTGACTGGAGGTGCCCTCCTGACCCGCCGGAGGGGCAGGTCCTCTACACTATGCCTTGTGGCACCTGTGAGAGATGTCAGGCTTGGAAGGAGGCACTTAAGACAGAGAAACCCAACTTTGCTGATGGCAGACCAGGAAGGTGAGTAAATCTTCAGCTCACAGCTCCTGCAGCAGGGGTCTGCAACCTCCTTGTGACTCTGGGCTCCTGGCTCCAGGCTTCTGCCCACCTTCACTGGGCGACCCTGTAAGGGGCCCTCTCCTCGTTCTGGGCTTCCCTTTCCTCCCACCAGGGTACCCTGTGGTAGGCATCCTGGCCCAGTTTCCCCACCTTGTACCTGGTTACATCCATTGTGGCTCTCAAAATACTTGAGCTATGTCAACACATAAAGTCTTAGTTCAGACTTGGTTAGTCCGAACTAAGTCATTCAAAAGTTAGGTTGAACTAAATGTGATTGTATTAGTTCGAACTAACTTTTAGTTTGAAGCAGCTGTGCTTTTTTAGTTTGAAGCAGCTGTGCTTTTTTAGTTCGAAGCAGCTGTGCTTTTTTAGTTCAAACTAACTTTTTAGATTGAACTAAAAAAGTGCAGTTAGTTTGAACTAAAGGTTAGTTCAAACTAAAAAAAATGCACTTAGTTTGACCTACCCACTAGTTCAAAATTATTTAGTTCAAACCAGCATGTCTACATAGTGCTAGTTCAAACTAAATATGCAAATTAGTTCAAATTAAGCTGTTAGTTCGAACTGACCAGCTGAACTAACTAGTTGGAACTAAGCTTTGCTTAGTTCGAACTAAAAAATTTTTACTTCAAACTAGGTAAAGCCTAGTGTAGACAGGGCTCAAAATAGTTCAAATTAAGGCTCCTTAATTTGAACTAATTTGCTAATGTAGACATAGCCTTGGTTATTGAAAGAATTCTTAAAAAAATGGCTCTTATCTTTTGGGCTGCCAACCTCTGTGGGGGGAGGGTTGAGTGAAGGTAGGAACTCTGCAAAAGACTGCAGTCTGAGGCACAGTCTGCCCCCTGCCTCCAAAGGACCAAATGCGGGTTCACTTTGAGAGGCAATCCTATCTAGTGCTTATGAAAATAGTTTAAGGCCACAATCCGCCATGAGCCTCAACCCATTTTGGGGACACTTCATTTTTGTTAATCCCCCTTGTTTCTCTTTGTAGACTACACCTGAAACGGAGAGATTCTAAAGTGAACTGGTTGGAAGGCCAAATCATGGGAAGCGGCAGACTTCCATTCTGTAAGTTTCCCATTATCAAAGTGACTAATGAAGTGGGATTTTTTTCCCATGAAAGCTCATGTGATAGATAAATTTTGTGAGTCTTTAAAAGTGCCCCAGGACTCCTTGCTTGTTTTGCTGAAATAAACTAACACAGCAATCCCTTTGGAGTGCAATAAGCGTGACAGGTAGTACTAGGTCAGAAGAGAGCAACTAGGCCACATCCAGCCCAAAGGAGGTGCCCTACACATACCATCAACACCCTTCACAAGTGCCCAAAGTAAATGGAACAGTCTATTTTCGTCCCTAATCTCCTTCACTGAGAAAAAAATTTAGGTGGTGTAAGTAACAATGTTTAAAAAAAATCAGATGTGTGATTTGATTTTTTTTTTTTTTTAAGCTGACAGTGTCTCTCCAGCTGGCCCGGAGGTAGTTATTTAGGGCTGATGAGTCTTCCTCTAATAGACTGTATCTCTGGGGAAACTAGCTTCTGCATTCTACCCATTATGAGTACTACTTCCCAAACTAGCCTATATAAATCTCTTCAGAAGTGACCCTGTATGTGAAGTAAAGCTAAATAAACACAGACTATATACAGACAAGGAATAGTAATTCATCTCCATTGAATTTTAATTTCTGTTTATCTATGAGAAACTTCTATGTCAATTAATCTAATGTGTTGGTTGTTGCAACTTTTAATGAAATATTCAATATTCTGTTCTTGATATACTTTTTTCAAATAATCAATGATTAATGAAACCATGTTCCAAATAACAAAAGGTGAGGCAGACATTTTTTTATTTAGTCTGTTTGTGAAAAATAGGGAAAGGCTAATGTATCTATTTTAAAAGAATCCTTAAAACAAGCTCAGTTTAAAATTATACTTGGCCTTTAGAAGAAAAACAAACCCTCCCCCCCCCCCCCCCAAACATTTATAAGTCTCCGTGCTTAAGTTTTGGTAATAAGTAAAGGAAGTCATGTGTGATGGTATGCCAAACCTCTGGGTTTCTATCTGTGACCTGTGGAACTGCTGGGTACCCTTCGCAACTTTTTACCTTGGGTTGAGCTCTCTACCAGACTCTGACTGGTGCAACACACACAGCCTCCCCAGACCCTGTTACCCCCAACCCAGTAGCAGGTGGCACCAAACTGAGTTCAATGAATGCCTTCTCTAGTAATTCAGGAAACAACAATAGACAAGATCCAGCTGGCTCAGGACCCCAAAATTATGCCATCTAGCCCTGGCCAGAAAGCCTGACAACCTTCCCTGTCTTGGACTCCCCTCCTCCCTTTCATAGTCCTTTGTCTTCTAGAGGGTCCTTTTGGTGTTGAATTCCATAGGAGTCGAGAAAAGCCATGATGTCACCTTTCTTTTATAGCCTATTTCAGCTTGCTAGAACAGTCCATGTACATGATGTGGCAACTGCTTCCTGTTGGTTTATCAACCCCATTGACAACCTGTGTTCTTCAGGGAAGCCTTCACTGTAAGCAGTCTTTCAAGAGGAATCTTTCATTGCTGGACCATTAGCACATCTGGCTACTTCACTGCTGTACCTGAAAAGCAGTTTTGTTGGCTCCCACTTCAGAACATCTTCTAGCAGCATTTGGAACAATATTTTACACCTTCATATGCTGTGATAGCACACACAGTCCAACAGGACAGTAAGGTTCAGCAGACACAATCACAGAATATTAGAGCTGGAAGAGACCTAATTAGGTCTTCTAGTCTGATCTTTTGATAAAAGCAGGCCTACTCCTACTAAATCATCCTAGCCAGGGTTTTATCCAACCAGCTCTTAAAAGTTTAAGATCAAGACTTTTAAAATAATACCAAACAAGGCATCCTTTGTATAGAATATTCTACAATTATATGAAACTGGTGAGTATGGAATGTTTGGAGTGGTGTTCTCAAACACAGTGTCACATTATGTGTTTCAAAATTATTGATTTATATATAATGGTCATGCTAACTTTGCATGTCTATTTTATATTCTGGAATAAAGAGTAGCTCTACACTGCAAAAAAAAATAAAGAAGTTAAATCAGGTTAGCTAAATCAGGTTAAAATGGCAATGAAAACATCACAACATGGCTTTCAACTTGGGTTAGCCATTTGAACTAAAGCCCATAAGGTAGCTGGGAGTTCAGCTTGAGTGGCTAATTCGAGTTAAAGGGCAAGTTTCTGTGGCTTCACTGTTATGTGAACCAGATTTAAATAACCCATATCAAGAACATCCCTTTTTCCCACTGTGAAGACTTAACTGACTTCAGTGAGAGCAGGGGTACGCTGTAAGGCTATGTCCGCACTAGAGGGCTCAGTTAAGTCTACTTAACAAGGTTGACTTAAAGTTGACATTATTAAGTTGACTTAGAGAATTCCCATTTGTTTAAGTCAATTTTATGAAGTCGATGTAAGCCAGCAGATCCATTTAAAGTCGACTTAATAAAGTTGACTTTAAATGGGTCCCCTGCCTTAAGTCAACTTTATTAAGTTGAATTTAATGGCCATATTTTGTTAAATTGACATAATAAAGTCAATTTAACTCTTAAAGTCAACTTTAAGGGTGAGAATTATTAAGTTGACTTAAGTGCTTAAGTCAGTTTAATGAATTCCAAATGTGGTCATGGAGTTGCTTAAGTCAATTTAAGTCTCCAGTGTAGACATAGCTGAAAAGGTTATCTGGCCCTAGAGAGCCTATGAGTTACCTGAAATAATAGGCCCCAATCCTGCAAAAAATCTTGCAGAAGCAGGAAGCCCTCCTGAAATTAATGGAGTGCATTCGGGTACACGGGTGAACCCCCAGAGAACAGTCTTTCATGATAATGGCCTTAAGATCTAATCCTGAGGGGTCCATGTTCCTTCAGCTGCCCTTGACGTCACGTCACCTCCCAGAGGGGGGAATCTTAAAATGGTATCTGCCTCCTCTTTCTCTCTTTTTCTTTTTTTATGTTCAAACTTATGAATTCCAAAATTGGATACTGTTAAGAGCTAGTAGCACAGCAATCAATAATCTCGCTTCTACTGAAAATAGAGATCCCCATGTATTACAGCTAGTTATTTTTTACTTGCTGTCAGGAGTATTATGTTTCCTTCTTGTACTGCAGTAATTAAGGTGGAGATGACACATTCATTAAAAATCCCTTAACTTTGTCGAAAAAGTACTCCTGCTGGGCTGCAATTCAGCTCAAAACTATGTAAGCCTGGGAGAGAACCTTCCACCAAAGCTAGTTTGGCTGTTTTTACATGGAGATGGAGAAACAAACAAAAAATCAAACCACACCAAACAAAGCCTTTTTGAGGTGCCAAAGGATTAGTTTGTTGAATTTAAATTAAAAACAAAACAAAACAAAAAAACCCCACTTTAGCTGCCTTCAAGAACAAAGCACTTTGGACCAAATTTGACTCTCCTACACCAGGGTGGCATAAATTAAAACATCAAGAACTTCATTATATGTCACAAGGACAATTTTTCAGAAGAAGGGTCTGGTGAAGAGGGGGAAGAAATGAGCTGGGAGGTGCAAAGTGTTCCCAGTGAGTGTTTTATGTTCTTCCCTTGCAGCTATTTCTCACTGGATGCTAGTCCAGCACAGCTATTGACTACAAGCCTTACTCATGTGGTTCAAGCTGAACAGACTTAGGTCCAAACATTCAAAGTTCTTTTGGTCCCTACTCCCATTGACATCAGAGTTTGGTAACTAAATATTTTTGACATGTGAGCCATAGGGCATTGGTGCTGGATGTCTTGGGTTCCCATTCCAGTGACATCTCACAAGCCAACCCTCCCTAGACTCACTACCACACATGAGGTGAAAAGTCTGGAAAAATGTGCATGTAACATACATAAAATTTTCACTGCATTTGAAAAGACAGGACCAGCCCCATGCTGATCCATCAGTCATTCCCCAAATGCCATTTTCCTCTCCAACTCCTTAGTTCTCCCAGCACTCACCACTCCCAGTAGGCAGACTCCTCTTCTCAGCTGCAGCAGCTCCTACAACTCAGATCACAGATTGCATCTCAGGGGAGGAAGTCTCTGCAGCTGAGCAGCCATCCAAAAGTCAAAGCAGAAGGGCCATACCAAACCTAACTTTTGATACTTCTGGCCTAAAACTAGAGAAAGGCAGATTTAGCTTTCCACCTCCTCCTCCAGTTTCGAGGGCTTTCTTATATGCACCATGGTGTAGGCTAGCTCATTTTTATATTGCTGTCTTATTAGGAACTATAGGAGTCTGTGGCTGAACTCAGCACCCAAAAATACGGTTACATAGCTGCACTGCATCCACAAACATTCTCCTGCCTTCAAAGACAGACTCTGTGGGAAGGGAGTGCCAGCAATGTTGTTCTTTGCCAAAGCCTAGCAGCAAGTCCAGCACCTTGAATGAGCCTTAATTAATCTGCTTCTGGCACTGTCCAGCAAGTGTCGGCACAGGCTGCTCTGAGCATTTCTATCCAACAGGCTCTGCTTCCTTCATCTCACCAGCCACACAGTGAGAAGGCTCTGAACTGCCTGCAGACTCCATCAGCTCCTTAGTTTCTGCCCTAGCCATAGAGGAGAACTCCAGGCCCCTCAGATGGACCAGGAGATGTCACACTTTGCCACTAGTTCCTGCTCCCTCTCAGGGAAATGCTCTACTGTGAAAGGAGATGGATGTCAGCACAAAAGAGAGGGTATGAAAATTGTAACCAAACACTTCTAAGAAAATTGTGTGTGTTGAGACTAGACTGGGGTATAACATGGGCAGGAGAAGGCAGGGTTCCCTTGCTGAATGGAAAAACAAAAGGTAAAACTAGAGATTTCCACAACCAAATGCCCCCAACTCAGTAATTCCTGCCTGTAATTGTCTTTGTGAGAGAGACTGCCAATTGTCAAGAATCCCCAGGTTCCCTGCACTGGTGTCTTCACACGTTTCTTCCTTAAATTTCTTTCCTGTATAATTATGGGAGTCCTTGCTCCATTCTCCCCCACCCCCTTGAGATCTTGCCAGTGGAGCAGGGATCATTCAGAACAGTCCACAAATGCTGACATGGGACATGCACACTCGACAATTTAGCCATAAGTGATTTACCCAAAGACCAGTGGCAGAAATGGGACCAGAACGTGAGAATCCTGTTCACTAGGCTACAGCTCTAATCATCAAACAAATTTCCTCCTTATTGAGCTAGAAAACACGTTACTTGACTCCACCTGTGTCTCTGTCCTGGCTGACAAGACCCAACCTCTCCACTCTCAGTCATCTTGGGTGGAGATGTGAATCATGCTGATCACAGGACTGGCTTGAAACCTGGACAAACAAAGATTCCACTGAAATTAAAATCAATTTCATTTGTGACTTAAGGCCAAGGATTTGAACCCAGGTTTCTAAAGATGAAAGACTAAAGCACTAACTCACTGTGCCACCTATTTTCCAATTGTCATGATTATAAAGCAATGGCCTATGACATTCCATCATGCTGGATCTTTGTCCCTTCAGCAGACTGACTATTATACACCAGGTCCTCTCAGGCCAAACCAGTCAGAGGTTTCATTAACGAGCACAATAGACTCTGATCTCTGCTCACTCTTCATTTACCTCAAATCCCAGTTCCAAAGATAACACTGATTATAAGTGAGGAGGAAAAAAATGCAGACCTAAGGGTCAACTAAAAGGGGGGGGGGGGACACCTGAAAAGATACCAGAGGCTGATGGCCTATCTAACAAAATTAAGCATGGGAAACTATATTAAAGTTGATGGCAGAGGATCTAATTTAGCCAGATTAAGGAGATTTGGAATAAAGGCTGACACTGTAGGTCACATTGGGGGGTTGATTTACACCCTATATAGTGACACTTTGGCATTTCATCTTACCTCCATAATCAGAGCAGAATTTGGTCTTTATGCTGTCCTGTTGTGCCAAAGTGGCACACTGTAGCCTTGATTCTGATCACAATTACAGAGGTGTAAATCTAGGCCAACTCCACTGATTACAACAGAGTCCTGGCTACATAATTAGGGCTATGTTCACACACAGGGGGTTATTTCGATACAAGTAGTTTCGAAACACCTTGTATCGAAATAACGCTTATTTTGAAATAAGTTAATTTGAATTAAGAAAATGGTAATTCGAATTAAGGAAAAAAGCTCAAAGCGAAATAGCACATTCAGACAACAGTTATTTCAAAACGAGTCACCATTGTTTCAAAACAACATGTTCTGATGGGATTGTTTTGAAACAATCATTTCGAAACAACATTGTTTCATCACCAAATGTGGTTTAAGTTGTTTCCAAACAATGGCATGTCGTGTGAACGTGGCGTTTCTTATTTTGAAACAACCTCTGTTGTTTCGAAATAAGACTGCCGTGTGAACACACCCTCGGAGTAAGGTTTCAACACAGTCACTCTGAGTTTATGCTGTTTCTGCCTGCATAGGTGGGAATCAATTTTTGTCTGTGCTACATCAGTTCAACCACTTTTCTGCCTCAGTCCCATGCTAGCCAACAATTTTATTTTCTCTCTCCAGTTCAGATACAAATGATCCTAGTGGATATCTATTTTTAGATCACATTTCAAGCTTTGCTACAGCATTTTGGGTTCCCCATCTTGAAATCATCTCAGCACTTTGCTGCTGTGCTGTTCCATCCTGTAGCACTACGGGTTGTACACCCCACTTTTATGTCCAAAGCTGCAGAAGAGGAGTTTAGAGAATTCCCTTGGGTTCCATCCATCTACTCTAGCTTTTGTCCATAAAGACCTTCCGGAAAGCATCTGAGCACTAGTACAGCAAAGCTCCTAAAGGATGCAGACACAGTGCTGTTCATACAGAGTCTCTTTCATGCTGCTGTTGTGGTGATGCTACAAGGCCACCCTTTCCCCCATCTATCTCCAACTGAAGAGACCCACGTGGGCCTCCAGAGCAAAGCCTTCCATGGCCTCTAAAGTGGAACTGGAGTGATAAACCACTCCCTCCCCCCAGTCCTGTTATTGGGATTAGAGGCAAAGCTATAGCATTTCTGTTGTGGCCTTTGAATAAATGATAAGAAAAACCCTTGCAAATTGTGGAGAATTAAACAACAACCAAGTCAGAGAGAGACCTGGATAACAAATCTCTTCTACCATCCAGATGCTGGCTTTATTCTCTTCCACTCTGTCCTTTCCTCCAAGTGGCATGTGTTTGAAAAAGATGGACAGAGCATATGATATGTGGACAGATCATGATTTCAGACTGCTGAAAGACCTAATGAAATCGAAAAGAGCGAGAAGGAAGTGATGAGGAGTAAAGAGAATATGAGAGAGAGACCAACACAGTAGTAAGAGGAAGGACAATGGAGGGAGGGATGGAACCGAGAAAGGAAAAAAGACAGCCCCATTTACAGCAATGAGTCGATTAAAGAAAGAAAGCCCCAAACGACACAGAGACATACTTTCTAAGATGTGCCCGAGCTGTGGCAAAATGCTGAAAGATATTTCAGTTAAACACAGGCATGTCTGTTTGTGGTAATAATGGTGGAAAAAGGAGAACAGAGCCTGTTTCTAGTATAATTCTCCTGTGTATGAATAACACTTAACCTTCCCTACCAGTGGTTATTTTGACCTACCATCAATTACAACTAATTTTCCTTTAGACTTTAAATTGAACCAAATGACACACTTTCAGAAAGTATCCCAGGAGGCACACTCCCAACTTCTTCAAGGTTTCTCTTTCATTTTCAGTATTTTGCTGGTTGTTCAAAAGACCTTGCCTGGGCTGGTTCTGTAAATTGATTTGCAGATGGTCCACAGATAGTCTGGAACAGAACTTAGAACTTCAATCCCCTTTGCTAATCTCCTCTCTATGAGCATCTCTCAACAGCTATTACACAGTGTCCTTCGTTACTTGTGTAGCAACCCTTATCCATCCAGTTACCTCGTTTAGCACCAATCTTCTTACAAGTTTTGATGCACAGACCTGAGTTCTTCCAGATCCTATCACCCTCACAGCAGAATGCAACTTCTTTATTTTCTTTCCGTATGAATTGATTGGGCAGTGCCTCCATCCCTTCACTCCTTGCTGATGAGGTCACCAAGCAGCTTGAGAGGAAAATCTAACCACAAAACTAACTCCCACTAATTTGCTAGATAGTTGGAGACTCCCAAGAAAAAAACACAAACATAGTAATTATTTTAAACAGAAGATAAACATAAATGGGTAAAACACTATTCTTAAGGTCATTGGTGTCCACATTGATAATACCCATAAATTCCTCAGTCTCATGACCTGACAAAGTAAATATAAAACTAATGTCCCATTGGTACGTGCACTTTGCAGGGGACCTTGATGATCTGTGACCATGCATCTTCTGGGCAACAGTTAGCAACATGGCTGACTGAATTCAGGACAGCCCAAAAGACTCACATGTGGGAGAAGGTGATAAATCTCTCCACAGGCTTCATAGGCTAGGTCTCTGCTAGCCACAGTGAAGTTTCTTAGTTTGAACTAAGAAGTTCAAGGTTAGGTCAAACTAACGTGGAATTAGTTCAACCTAACTTCAAGCCAGTTAGATCAAACTAACCATGCATTCTAGTTTGAGCTAACACTTAAGTGTGAACTAAGCCTTAGTTCAGGTCTTGCCCACAGCTACTTCAAACTTATGTTTGAACTAAGCGTGGAAGTGCGAACTAACCACGGGTACTAACTAGTTTGAAACAAACTTTCCTTAGTCTGAACTAAGAAATTTCTTAGTTTGCCAGTGTAAACATAGCCATAAATGTCAGGTAATACAATCCCCTAACCCTTACTCACTGGCTTGAGGATGCAGATCAGGGAGTAGGGGGTCTTCCAAACAATCTCCCTGACTAACTAACTAAAAGAAGGTGATTCACAACTCACTGGTCCTCAGGCTCGGAGGTGACTCTGGACTCCTCAGTTCCTGCAGAGGGTCTCATGGTTACTGTGTCCTCTTTGTGCAGGAATCAGACCAATTCTGGTGCTAGGATTTCCCCTCACCACGAAGGGGTTCAGGGCTCCAGGTGCAGGCTACATAAAACTACTATCCTCCTAATTTTAGCCTTGCACCCAAACACCCAGATACAGATCCAGCAGGCAGCAGGACTAGCAGCTGTAATAACCCTTGGGGAGGAAGGGGTTAACACTCTGTCAAGGCTTTTTCCCCACTCTGGCACTCTGAGTGCAGAAGGTGGGGGCCCGCAACAGGCCAGAAAAGCCACTGGCCTTAAAGCCTGCTCTTAAAAGTCTCCAAGGCCTCCAATTCCTGGCCTTGGAGTGGTATCACTGCCACCACCCAAATGCATAAAAAAACCTCTTGAGACCCAGGAAGGCGCACTTGGGAGTTCCTCCCTGTGAGGTACTGGCAATCCTGTTTATTCCTCTCTCAGGAAAGTGACTGGACCCCAGCTGCAATATGAGCTGGAACTGGAACAGGGTTCCCTCTAGTAGCTGCCTGTGCAGTCTAAGGCACATGCACACAAACCTCTTGCCCTACCAGGAACAGAACCAGAACTTACTTGAAAAGTAAAATCTTTAATCAAAAAGAACAGATGATAAACACAGAGAGTTGCTTCTCTGGGAGTTAACTTAGGTAGTTACAGGGTAGTGAGGTGGAGGAGGATTACATGTGCTTAGCACAGAGAAATCCAAAAAACAAGCCAAAAACAAAGAAAATACCCTGACCGCGTCTAAGTAAACATTCCCTGTTCTACCCACGCCTGGTCAGTACCAAACTTAGCTTATCTCTGGTAAGGATGTTGCTGGATTCTTCCTCAGGCCCCTCTGGCCTCCTCCTGATCCTTCCAGGAGCTCTGCTGCATCCAAACAGGCCAGGCCAGGCTGCTGTTACCATTCAAAAAGCTGTGCTTCATTCCTATTGGCTGTCCTGGGACTCACTGACCAGAGTGTTAACCCCTTCCTCCCCAAGGGTTATTACAGCAGCCACTACAGAGCTTGCCATGTGGTGAGTGATCTCACCTACACTGCAGGAGGGCTAACACCACCTGGCGGGGATGGGAAATTTTTCCCAACACAGGTCTCTATATTGGGAGTCATCTTGCAGAGGGAAAGAGCCAAGCTAAGAGATCTTGCTTCTAGGTCCCCAACAACTGGTTCTCAGGGGAAACCCTGCATGCAAGGTTGGGACTCTCCAACTCCCTACACAGTCAGCCCTGTCCTGTCCCTCACTGGCTTCAAAATGGCTTCTTCCCACCCATCTCACTCCCGATGAGTCATGCTAACATTACTTCCCATTCCTCCCCCGTCGATCATTTGACTTTGCACCTCCTCCTAGCAGAGATACCTACAATCCACCCTAAAGCCAAGATGGCCTCCTGGTGTTCTACAAATGCCCCTCTTCTCTCCCTCTGGGCTATTGAGGAGACTCTGATCCTGCCCTTAGCACCCCTCTCCACCACACCTGAGCTACCTGCACACAGAGCAAGAGAGACTTAATGAAGCTCCTTAGGGCTTACATTTAAATTCTCTCCAAACAAAATCTACTGACAGGCTTTCTTTTTCCCCTGGACTCCTGAGTGCACCATCATCACCATAATTATGCACTGATTTGTATGATCATCGCACATTGAAGCCCCAGTTTGAGCCTGGACCCCTCTGTGATAGGTGCTGTTTGTTTTGCTAATGGAGTTATATGTTGCAGAGAAGAAGATGCAGAAATAACTAGCTTTTTATGGCTATTCCTCAACACATTGCTTTTCTGCCAAAGGGAGTCAAAAGATAAACAAAGCTTTCCACTGCTTTCACCAGGCACCAGCTCCACTGTAAACTGTTCACCTTTGGTGTTGAAGGCACAATCCCACAAAAGGCAGCAGGGATCTTGACAGATCAATTTCTCAAAGTTCAAACAGCCTGGCATGCAGTTGTCAGGGGATATAAGTATTGGGCAGGGATATTGCTGAATCAGAGGGTCAAGAAGGAAAGTGCTCTCTAGTTCTTCCCTCTGCAGCAGTCAGAATAGCTGATCATTGTGACATAAAGGGTTTTTGCTTTTTCAAACCTTGAAAATGCTGGAGTATATAAAAAGAAATCCTTTAGACTGAAGGCATAGTCTTTCACATACAACTCCCAGTGACATAAGCAAGACTCATTTGTCGGCCTGACTGTAGGTGCAGGCTCTAATAAATAGGGGGATCTTAAATGGGAGCTGGGAGGCTATATTACCTCTATATTTGGCACTGGTGAGATCATTGCTGTAGTGTCAACAAGCCAAGAAGGAAGTTGATAAACTAGAGCAGACAGAGAAAGGAGTCATGAGAATGGTTAAAAGATTAGAAAACATGCCTTATAGTCATAGAATCTGTTTATCTTAATAAAGAGAAAGTTTTGGGTGACTCCATTTAAGACAGAACAATCCATTACACATATATAAAATGGGAAGCCATTAGTTTGAACTAACTGCACATTCTAGTTTGATCTAGTACATGTGGTTAGTTTGAACTAAAAGGTCCGAGTTAGTATGAACTAACCTGAGGTTAGTTCAGACTAACATCGAACTTCTTAGTTCAGACTTGCAAGTCTGAACTAATTCAAGCTAATGTAGACATAGCCATTGTGTCCAATTCTGTGTGTCTCATTTCAGGAAAGATGGGAACAAATTGCAGAAAGTCCAGAGAAGAGCAAAATGAATGACTAGAGGTTTGGAACACTTGATATAGGAGGAAAGATTGAAACAGCTGTGTTTGTTTAGTCTGGAGGTTGTCACGAGGAGGAGAGAGAAAAGCTGTTCTCCTTAACCGCCAATGATAGCATAAGAAGCAATGGGCTTAAAATACAGCAAGGGAGGTTTAGGTTGGACATTAGGAAAAAATTCCTAACTGTCAGGGTGATCACTCACTGGAAAAAGTTGCCTAGGCAGGTTGTGTACTCTCCATCATTGGAAGTGTTTAGGAGCAGATTAGACAAGCACTTGGTCCTGCCGTGAGTGCAGGGGACTGGACTTGATGACCTCCCATGGTCCCTTCCAGTTTCTGCGATTCTGTGTTCTGTGCCTACTGAAATGTATTAGCAAAGAGTAGAGAGAAGACAGCTTATTGAAGGAGTGGTCACTTTATCATATGACGGGTCCTATTTGTTTGTTGTAATTCCAGTTTCCAACACGCTGCCCAATGTGTCTTTGTATCATTTTCTCTTATATCTGTGTCAACTACCCTCAAACTGATGAGTAATTTCATTAGTCTGGCCATTCAAAAAAGCAAATCTTTTGTCTGAAATTAATAACTCCCACAGATTAATCAAAGGTAATTATATTAGAAGTTATGTCTTCTTGCATCCAGTCATAAAATGAATTTCTCATTAAAATTATATTACATTCATTACCTGTATACCCAGATTCCCAGAGATATACATTATATAAGACTCTCCTTTCCAATATTGCTTTCACAGCTCATTATGTTTCAGGGCAACCTTCAGAAAAGGAGTTCTCAGGTTTGAGGCACTCTAGATTCCTATACCCCCAACTTAAAATCATTCAGTTTTGAATGCACAATACTGCTTTCAACATAATATAGGCATAAAGTTTACTTAATTCACGAGACAAACACCAGATGATTTCTGTCTACAGAGTCCCCTGCTGCTTCAGCAGCCTATCACACTCTGTTTTGCCTCTTTTCCTAAATGCTTGTGTAACACTGCACAATGTTGTTGTGTTATGACAGTGTTATGCAGAGAGGCAGAATGGCCCAATGGACAGTACACTGGACTGCAATTCAGGGGATCTGGGAGGTGAACCTGGCTCCACCACTAAGTAGCTGTGCGATCTTGAAGAAATCATTTTACCTCTCCATGCCCATTTCCTTTCCTACCCTTTGTCTGTCTTGTCTATCTATTCTGTAAGCTCTAGGCAAAGGGACAATCTCTTACTGTGAACATATACAGCACTTTAGCTCAGTGGATATTCTTAGAGGCTTTCAGGCATTGCAGTAATATGTAAGCCCTTTGGGGTTTTGAGGGAATGAACCCTTTAAATCTTCGTCCTTAGGGGAAGACGTTCTGATTGTTCCAGGAAGATGAAGTACAGAGGGGGTTTGTGTGCAAAAGGGGATTGACAGCACATTTGTGTGTCTGGAGCTCCAGAAAGAATGGCCACACAGCAAGCAGACCCTCACAAAGTGAAGCAGCCAAGAAAGTACTTGAAGCTTGGATGGTACAGAACGATTGACTGGGGATACCTCAAGACAGGATCCAGAAGGAGTATTGTTCCAAGCTGGAATTACCCAAAAAGGACAAACTGGACCTGGACCCACTATCACAGCTGCCAGCACATGTGTGGGGCCATGAATGCTAAGGCTTGTGACTTTGCATGATGGGGTAGCTAGGTAAGTGGGGAGGGTGTTGCTGTGTGTGTGTATGTCTACATTCATACTTCAAATCAAAATATTTCATCATTATTTCGATTTAAAGTAGTGCATGTCTACACTAGCTTTCCTTGTTTTGAAATGAGGGGCTCCCGCTGATGGGGCCGAGGCCCGATCATGAGTTCTGGAGGGCCAGGGCTGAGAGGGGGGCGGGGAGTACCCTCTCGCAGGACCCGCCCGAGGTAGGCCCGAGCAGCAGGAGGCAAAGCAGCCCTCACCTCCTGGAGTAGGCGCTGGGGGGTACGAGGGGTGGAGAGCCCCATGCGCCGAGTCAGCTCATGGGGATCCACCCAGTCCCCCCGGGCATAGTCCAGGAGATCTCCGACCCGGGTGACACCTGCCATGACCAACCTCCGCCTCACGGAGGGGGCCTCCGCCACCTGCACACCAAGATGGAGGTTGTGTAGCAGGGGCTCCGCGAGGAGGTCCTCCCCCTCGGTGGGTATAACCGACCTGGAGGCTGCAAGGAGCCTCCAGGTCCGGAGGAGGTCATGGTAGAAGGCCGGCAGCTCAGAGACGTCTCGCGGAGAACGTCTCAGGTCGAGATAAAAGAGCTGCCGGTCGTATCGGAGCCCTCGGTAGCGGCGGAGGAAGGTGCGTGCCAAGTGGCTCCATGCCGGACTACCTGCACCATAAAGGAGTCTCTGCAGGGCCTGGAGGCGGAAGGTGTGGACCTGGCTGCGGACGCAGCACAGGCCCTGCCCCCCTTCCTCCAGGGGAAGGCTCAGAACCCCTGCAGAGACCCAGTGCAGTCCTGGCCAGAAGAACTCCAGAATTGTCTTCTGGAGGCTGTCCAGGAAACCCGGGGGTGGGCTCAGGGTGTTGAGCCGGTGCCAGAGCATGGACAGGACGAGCTGGTTGACGACCAGTGCCCGACCCCGAAGGGAGAGGCACCGCAGCAGTCCTGTCCAGCTCCGGAGCCGGTCAGCAACCCTGCCCTCTAATTCATGCCAGTTCTCCCCCGGGGAGGGATGGGTGGCAGAAAGGTAAACGCCCAGATAGAGCAGCGGACCCGCGCTCCACCGGATGGCCTGAAGCGCGGGTGGGAGGGAGCCGACCGGCCACCCGGCCCCTACCATCAGGCCAGAGCTCTTGACCCAGTTGACCCGGGCGGAGGAGGCTGCCGAGTAGATGGCCTGACAAGCCTCCAACCGCACCAGGTCGCCCGGGTCCTGGACCACGAGGAGTACGTCATCGGCGTACGCCGACAAGACCAGCCGCAGCTCTGACTCAGGGAGCACCAACCCCGTCAACCTCCGACGGAGGAGACAGAGGAAGGGCTCGATGGCCAGAGCGTACAGCTGGCCCGACAGCGGACAGCCTTGACGCACTCCTCGCCCGAAGCTGACAGGCTCGGTCAGGGTCCAGTTGAGCTTGACCAGACACTCCGCAGAGGCGTACAGCACCTGGAGAAACCCCACAAAGCGGGGCCCGAAGCCAAACGCCCGCAGGGTGCCCAGGAGATACCCGTGGTCCATCCTGTCGAACGCTTTCTCCTGGTCCAGGGCCAGGAGGGCGAACGACAGACCATCCCTACACCCGAGCTCTAGGAGATCCCGGACCAGATAGAGGTTACTAAAGATGGAACGGCCCGGGACGGTGTAGGTCTGGTCAGGATGGATCACGTCCTGCAGCACGGACCCAAGGCGCAGCGAGATGGCCTTGGCTACTATTTTGTAGTCCGTGCTGAGGAGTGAGACGGGACGCCAGTTCCGAAGATCGCGGAGGTCCCCCTTCTTGGGCAGCAGGGCCAGCACCGCCCGCCGGCAAGAAAGGGGGAGCTCTCTGCTCTCCTCGGACTCGGCCCAGACGGCGGCGAGGTCCGGGCCGAGGGCGTCCCAGAACGCACGGTAGAACTCCACGGTCAGCCCGTCCATGCCCGGAGATTTGTTATTGGGCATGAGACGTAGGGCTTCCGAGAGCTCGGCTAGAGTGAGAGGCAGCTCCAGCCGGTCCCGGGCACCCTCGCCGACCATGGGAAGTTCATTCCAGAGCACCCTGCAGGCGTTAGGGTCGGTCGGATCCGGGGAGAAAAGACCAGCGTAGAAGGCCCTGGCCCTTCCACGCATCTCCACCGGATCCGTGAGGGGGGTGCCGTCCTCCGCCAAGAGGCAGGTGACGTGCTTTTTCGCCCCCCTCCGTTTCTCCAGGGCATAGAAGAAGCGGGAGCCGCGATCCATCTCCCGAAGGAGCTGGATGCGGGATCGAACGAAGGCACCCCGGGCCCGAAGGTCCTCGAGGGCCCGCAGCTCCTCCCGCTTCTCCTGGTGCGCCTCGCGGAAGGATGGATCCTCAGGACTGGTGACCAGACGCCTCTCAAGCTGCAAAACCTCCCGCTCCAGCTGCTCTATCTCCGCATCCCTCCGCCGGCTGGCCCCCCGGGTGTAGTCACGGCAGAAGAGCCGGGCACGCACTTTCCCCACGTCCCACCAACGCCGCGCCGAGGGAAAGGCGGACCTCTGCCTCCTCCAGGCCAGCCAAAACTCCCGGAAGGACGCCACGAAGCCCACGTCCTCCAGCAGGCTGTTGTTGAAGTGCCAATAGGCCGGCCCCGGCCTCTCCGCCGAGAGAGAGGCCGTCACGGTCGCCAGATGGTGATCCGAGAAAGGGGCCGGCCGAATGCTGGAGGAGTGGGCCCGTGCAAGATGATGTCTGGACAGGTAAATGCGGTCCAACCGGGAGTGGCACGACCGATGGTGCCCCACCCGGACAAAGGTGAAGGTCACCCCGTCGTCCGGGTGGTGGTCGCGCCAGACGTCCACCAGGGAGTGATGGTCGATCACCTCCCTGAGGACGTCCGCGGCGGCCGGACACTGCTCGGTCCCCGTGCGGTCCCGTTCCTCAAGGGTGGTGTTAAAATCCCCGCCGAGGACCAGGCACTCTCGAGGATCCAAGGTGCCGAGGAAGGCGGCCGCCTGACGGTAGAATTGCAGCCGCTCCGGGCCCGATGTCGGGGCGTAGACGTTGACCAGGTTCAACGTCAGCCCCTCCATCCGGACCCGGAGGTGCAGCAGGCGGCCCGGCACAACCTCGGCGACCCCCAGCACCTCAGGCTGCAGGCCGGGGGAGAACAGGGTGGCCACGCCACCGGAGTGGGTGGCCAGATGGCTAAAGTACACCCCGTTCCCCCACTCCAGCCGCCAACTGGGCTCGGCGGCTGGATCCGTGTGGGTCTCCTGCAGGAAAACCACAGAGTACCCCCCCTCCCGAAGGAAGGAGAGCACCTGGGTCCTGCGGAGACCCCACCTGCAGCCATTGGTATTTAATGTTGCGAAGATGATCGGCGCCATGAGGGTGGCTGGGGGGGATCCTCGGAAGGGGCGGGAGTGCCAACGGGCTCCGTCAGGCCACACAGCAATCCGTGACTCACCCCGTGAGTGATGAGGGAGTCACGGAAGGTGCGGGCCCTCTGGTAGTCCGTGGCATCCCGCTTCCCGGTCCCTTTACCCTCCTTCAGCAAGGCCCTCACAGCTTGGAGGACGAGATGGAAGTCCCCCCAGCGCTGCAGGGCGAGCCGCACCCGGTTCCTGGCCCCACGAGTGTCGGCCAGGAACGCGCGCAGCTCCCCCAGCGGCACTAGGGGGCCCGGGAACGGATGTTCCCGGCCGTCCTCCGGTCGGGTCCCGGTAGTGACCCCACAGCCA
>ML681998.1:43661981-43708451 GCA_007922195.1 Podocnemis expansa
GTCAGAGCCGGCTCCTCCGGCTGCACTGGGTGGGGTGGGAAGCACAAATGTATCAGGGGGGTGCAGTGCACGGGGGGGGGAACAAAACAAAAGGAAATTAATGCTCTATAAACCTGGCCAGCCCTGGCTGGGGGTGGGCAGTGTAGGGTTGGGGCTGAGGGACATAAAGGGTGGGGCAGAAAAAACAATAGGGGCTGAAGGGTGGGGCAAGGGAATCAAAAAAAAAAGAACAAACTCTCAAGAATGGGGTGGGGCAGGGAAGGAAACCAAACTCTGGGCTTCAGGGAGGGCTCTGTGAGGGGTAGGGAGGGGTAGGGAGCACTAAACCAGCTGGAGGGCAAGGAAAAGGGTGGGAGGCCCTCCAGCCACTGGGGGTGAGGGGGGAAAGAGGAAAAAAAGGGGGGGGGGACTAAACTATAGGAAAGGGAGACTGCTACTGCTGAGGAAGAGGAGGTTCTATAGTCCCTGCTGCTGAGAAAAAAAAAAAGTCCAAAGATGTTAAATTGGTGGAAGCCTGCTGCCTTCTTGGTGGTGAGAGGGGAGGCCAGGGAAGCAGCAGCTGGGGGTGGTAATGGTGGTACCTAAGTCTAGAGTCTCTTGATAGCTCACCCCCAGCTGCAAACAGCAGAGTCTCAGTCTTGGCGGCCTCCCCTCAATGGTGGTGGTATTTTCTTCTCCTTGGGGAGGTAGCAGGCTCCAGCTGTAGCAGCAGCAGCAGCAGCAGGAACTAGCTGGCTGGCTGGCAGGAGAGCTGGTCTTCTCCAGGTGGTATTGGTAGATCTTCTTCCTCTTCTCTGGCTCTCCCCCCCCTCCCCACAGTGTAGGGGAGTGGGAGGGAGAGAGGCCAGCCAGCCACAGCAGCAGCAGCAGCAGCAGCAGCAGCAGGGGCAGGAACAGGGGAGGAGGAAGCAGGAACAGCAACAAAGGTGGTGGTGGTAGAGGTGGTGGTAGTGGTGGGGGAGCAGGAACAGGTTCAGGAGCTGGTCAGGCTAGGCACCTTCCTCTGGAGACAGGGGAGTTGCGAGGGAAGGAGTTGGTGCCAGGTGCATCCTATTGAAGTGATTGGATTGTCTTTTTCCCTCCAGGTGCTTTGCTGCCTGTGTGTTTGTGTCTTTTTCCCTCCAGGTGATTTGCTTGTGTCTTTTTCCCTATGGGTGATTGCTGTTAGTTGTGGGACTGTGCTTGTGTGATTGGGTGGGGGCTGTTTGCACCATTGTTCCCTGATCCCCTTTAATCACCAGCTTCTAGCAGCCTCTAGCAGCCTTGTGATTGGCCTGCCCCCTGTGTGACTACCAAGGGGCAAGGGCTGACCTAGGCAGAGAAGGCCTTTAAAAGCCACTGCTAGAGCGACCAGAGGACTGCAAACAGAAGAGTTTGTGAGGGAGTTGGGGGAGGAGTTTGGTGAGGCCAAGATGGTGAAGAGGAGCCGCAGTGCTTGTGTCAGCGCCCCTGCTGTTTCCTTTGCCTCTGTTTGTAGCCAGACAGAGTGTCTGATGATGGATATCTCCACCCAGATCCTGGTGTGGATTTGCAGGGACTGTGGCCTTCGTTTTCCTGCCACTGATGATCAGGCTAGGGAGATGAGCCTATGTGATAGGTGCCTTCTGGTGGCATCTCTCCGGAAACAGGTAGGAGAGTTACAGGAGGAGGTGTCACGACTCCGGGATATATATGCCCTGGAAAAGTTCCTTGACAGTGTCCACGATGAGACCTGCAAGGAGGAGGTCACTATCCCAGTGCCAAAAGCTACTGCTACAGCTCTGCTAAAGGATGGGATGCCTATGGCAGAGGGAGGAAAGTGGCAGCTGGTTACCTCTGGCCATAGACAGTGCTCCATGCCTGCTCACATCCCACCATCCGTTGTGGTGAGGAACCGTTATGCGGTGCTGGACACGATGAAGGAGGTAGAGGAGAGGCCATCCACCCCAGAGGCTAGGCAGATCACAGCCACCTCACATAAGAGGAAACGTAGGGTTGTGGTGATTGGGGACTCCCTCCTGAGAGGAACGGAGGCACCCATCTGTCGCCCTGACAAGGCCTCTAGGGAGGTATGCTGCCTACCAGGTGCCCGTATCCGAGATGTTACGGAGGGACTGTCAAAAATCATCCGCCCCTCAGACTACTACCCCATGCTTCTTATCCATGTGGGTACCAATGATACTGCAAGAGGTGATCCTCAGCAGATAAAAGCTGACTTCAGGGCTCTGGGAGCAAAGGTGAAGGAGTTTGGAGCACAGGTGGTGTTCTCATCAATCCTTCCAGTCAAGGCTAGAGGCCTGAGGAGAGAGAGAGATGCATCCTAGAGGTGAATGCCTGGCTGTGAAGATGGTGTGGTCAGGAGGGATTTGGCTTCCTTGACCATGGAGTACTGTTTCAGGACAGAGGATTGATAGGCAGAGATGGCCTTCACCTGTCCAGGAAGGGGAAGAGCGTATTTGGGCACCGACTGGCTGACCTAGTGAGGAGGGCTTTAAACTAGGTTCGAGGGAGGAGGGGGACCAAAGCCCACAGGTAAGTGGCAATGTGGGAGATCTGGGGGAAGGGATGGAACTTGGGAGGTGCTGGGACTCTAGTACGAGAAATAAAGGAGAAGGTAGTTGGAACATGAGGGGGGAGTCAAATAATTGTCTTAAATTCTCCACTGAAGCCCCAACATGTGAGGAGAGTGAGGGAGGAGGACTCCAAGAAAAAATGCAAGGAAGTACATGTAATAGAATTGAGAACCAAACTGACAAAGTAGAGCAATTGGCCGGGTATCTTAGGTGCCTATACACTAATGCGAGGAGCCTGGGAAATAAACAGGAAGAATTGGAAGTACTAGCGCAGATAAGGAACTATGATATTATAGGAATAACAGAGACGTGGTGGGATAGTCTGCATGACTGGAGTTCTGCCATGGATGGGTATAAACTGTTCAGGAAAGACAGGCAGGGAAGAAGAGGGGGAGGAGTAGCGTTATATGTAAAAGAGCTCTATGACTGCTCAGAGCTCCATTACGGAAGTGGAAGCGTGCCAGTAGAAAGTCTGTGGGTTACATTGAGAGGGGAAAGCAACAAGGGGAATGTTGTGGTGGGTGTCTGCTATAGACCACCAGACCAGAAGCAGGAGGTGGATGAGGTGTTCTATGGACAACTAGCGGAAGCTTCTAGATCACAGGCCCTGGTGCTGATGGGGGACTTCAATTACCCTGACATCTGCTGGGAGGCCAATACAGCAGTGCATGGGCAATCCAGGAGATTTTTAGAGAGTGTTGGGGACAACTTTCCAGTACAAATGCTTGAGGAACCAACTAGGGGCCTTGCACCTCTCGACCTGCTGCTCACAAACAGGGAAGAATTGATCAGGGAGGTAGAGGTAAATGGCAAGCTAGGCAGTAGTGACCATGACATGGTTGAGTTCAGGATTCTGATTAAAGGAAGGAAGGAAAGAAGCAAAAGAAAAACCCTGGAATTCAAAAGAGCAGATTTTCGCTCCCTCAGGGAACTGATGGGCAGGATCCCTTGGGAAGCTAATCTGAAGGGAAAAGGAGTCCAAGAAAGTTGGTTATATTTTAAAGAAACCCTGCTAAGGGCACAGGAAGTTGCCATTCCAGTTAGAAGAAAGAATAAATATGTGGGGCAGCCAGAATGGCCTAGCAGAGAACTCTGCTCTGAGCTTAAACATAAAAAGGAAGCTTACAGGAAGTGGAAGCTTGGTCAGATGACCAAGGAGACATATAAAGATATTGCTAGGGACTGCAGGGATAAAATCAGAAAGGCCAAAGGACAAATGGAGTTGCGACTAGCGAGGGATGTAAAGGATAACAAGAAGGGGTTCTACAAGTATATCAATAACAAGAAGAGGATCAGGGATGGTGTAGGTCCCTTGCTGAATGGGGCAGGCATCCTCGTGACAGAGGATGAAGAAAAAGCTGAAGTGCTCAATGCTTTTTTTGCTTCAGTTTTCACAGGCAGGGTCAGCTCCCAGCCCTCTACCATGGGTATGACAGATTGGAGAGAAGAAGAGAGGCCCTTGGTGACAGAAGGTCAGGTTAGGGACTGCTTAAAGAAGCTGGATGTGCACAAGTCCATGGGGCTGGACAAACTGCATCCAAGGGTGCTGAGGGAATTGGCTGATGAGATAGCAGCACCGCTGGCCGTTATCTTTCAAAACTCATGGAGAACAGGGGAGGTGCCAGAGGACTGGAAAAAAGTAAATGTAGTGCCTATTTTCAAGAAAGGGAAAAAGGAGGATCCAGGGAACTACAGACCAGTTAGCCTCACCTCAATCCCTGGCAAAATTATGGAGCAGATTCTCAAAGAAGCCATCCTCAAACACTTAGAGGAAAATAACGTGATCAGGAACAGTCAGCATGGCTTTACCAAGGGTAAATCATGCCTGACCAATCTCATTTCCTTCTATGATCAGATGACTGTTTTTCTAGATTCAGGAAGAACCATTAATGTGATATACCTTGATTTTAGCAAGGCTTTTGATACAGTTTCCCACAGCATTCTCATTGGCAAATTAAGTAAGTATGTGTTGGATAGGTGGACTGTAAGGTGGATAGAAAACTGGCTAGGTCAACGGTTTCAGCGTGTCGAAATCAATGGTTCCATGTCTAGCTGGCAACCGGTCACAAGTGGTGTGCCCCAGGGGTCGGTCCTGGGGCCAGTTCTGTTCAACATTTTCATCAGTGATCTTGATGATGGAATAGACTGCACTCTCAGTAAGTTTGCGGATGACACCAAGCTAGGGGGAACAGTAGACACGTTGGAGGGCAAGGACAGGATTCAGGGAGACCTAGATAAATTGGAATAGTGGGCCAATAAAAATCTTATGAGCTTCAATAAGGACAAGTGTAAAATCGTGCATGTGGGACGAAAAAACCCCATGCACCGCTACAGGCTGGGAAACATTCAGCTTAGTAGCAGCAGTGTAGAAAAGGACCTGGGGGTCATGGTGGATGGGAAGCTAGATATGAGTCAGCAGTGTGCTCTTGCTGCCAAAAAGGCCAATGGCATACTGGGCTGCATCAAAAGAAGTATTACCAGGGGATCAAGAGATGTGATCATTCCCCTCTATTCTGCACTGGTGAGGCCACATCTAGAATACTGTGTTCAGTTTTGGGCTCCCCACTACAAAAAGGACAGGGACATGCTAGAGAGAGTTCAGAGGAGGGCAACCAAAATGATTAAAGGGCTGGAGCACAAGCCCTATGAGGAAAGACTGAAAGCATTAGGCTTATTTAGTCTGCAGAAGAGAAGATTGAGGGGGGATTTGACAGCAACCTTCAACTACTTGAAGGGATGCTCCAAGGAAGATGGAGCTCGACTATTCTCGGTAATAAAGGAGGACAGGATGAGGAGCAATGGTCTCAAGTTGCGGTTAGGGAGGTCGAGGCTGGATATTAGAAAAAACTTTTTTACTAGGCGAGTGGTGAAACCTTGGAATGAGCTGCCAAGGGAGGTGGTGGAGTCACCATCTTTGGAGGTGTTTAAGGCCCGGCTGGATAAAACCATGACTGGGATGGTTTAGTGTGAGTGGCCCTGCCTCTGGCAGGGGGTTGGACTAGATGACCTATGAGGTCCCTTTCAACCCTAGGATTCTATGATTCTATGAAAATAATAAAACCTCACTTTGTATAGAAATGATGGTTAAATTGAAATTATTTTAAAATAACACGGTATAGCCTCATTATTTTGATTTAACTGTTATTTTGATTTAACACTTTTTGCCCTTTTCCCTCCCAGGATGCCTTCCTCTTTCTATATATAGGGTGAGGGCATGGCCCTTCTTAGGGGCCATCTTGCCACACCTCCCATGGTGCCCTTTTCCTAAATCAAACTAGCAAGGCCTGTCCATGGACATGCTAGTTTGATTTGGGTTTCTATGGTAGCCATGTTACATCAATTTAAGTTAAATCGATTTAATGATTTTTATTTTGATTCAATTAGATTGTTAAATCAATTTAACTTAAATCGATGTAAGTGTAGACATATCCTGTGTGTTTGCAGAGAGTGGCAAAAGAGGGCCCTGGAGGGGTTTGTTTCAGACTGCTGAACTCTGACTGCATTGCTCAGTGTCTGCCCTTTTAGTTTCTGAATCTGTGGGGCCTTGTGTCATGGGATGCAGAGCCCCTCACACCTCCACAGTATGACCTGGGTAACTCTCCTGTTCACTTTTGCAATGTAATTGTATGGTTTAATGCAAAATATGCCAAGTATAGTTCCTTTGTGAATGCTCACAACATAATGACATACTCTGTATTGTTAGAGTATCATGTTTTTTGCCTCATCATACATATACCACCATGTATTTCACATACCTGAAAGGGGCAATAAAACAAACTGCCCCAACAGCATTCCTGAGTGTGTCTTTTCTTGGCAGGAGCTGGCTGCAGAGCACATTCCATCTTGGCCACAAAGGTACTAAAGTAAGAAATATAATCAATGAAGAGCTACCATGTCCATCCCCAAAGTACTGCACTTCAGTTGTGGATGAAGATTTTGCTGTACTAGTGGGCCATAATAAGGTACACCAGCTAACTACTCTTGCGTGAAAGGTGCTTTACAAATATTAGGTATCTGTTTGTTATTGTTAGATATTTTTATCCTGGAGTAGGACACTAAGACTTGCCCTCTCTCTTTGGGTTCAGAAATATATTAAGCATTGTAGGAGATATGCTTGAGCTGGAGATTGGAGGAGAATGAGGAGGAGCAAACTAAAACTTCTGTGAGGGACTATAACTTCTATTTTTGGCCAAAGTATTTTGAGGAAAAATGTTTGATGGAAATCTGACACTTTTTGCAACAAAGTTAGTTAGTCAAAAGTCTCATTCTTTGGAAGGGGACAATCATGATGGAAAGCTTTCGATCAGTCCTCAATGCACAAACAGAATCTCCTATAAGAACTATCTTCCATAACAGTGGTTCCTAACCTGTGGTCTGGGGACCCCTTGGGGTCCACTGAGTTATTGCAAGGGGTCCATCAATACACCTGGGCCCAGCAGCTCCCAGCCAGCGATCCGTGTTGGAGAGGGCTCTAAATGAATTGTATTTGCTTCCTGTGAGCAGCCACACCCTGGATATATCCCCACTCCTTGGGAGCAGGTGGGGGCCAGGACCTCCACTGTCCTTCTGCAGCACAGTTGCCTGAAGTCAGTCCCCACTAACAACTATTATCATTTGGGGAGGGGGTCCACATAATTGAAAAGGTGGGGAACCACTGTTTTATAAGAACTTTTTGCACCATTTTGCTATGACAAAGTTTTGTGTTTTGAGGGCTGTTTGCTTTTTGCTGTGATTGTGAGCAAAAATGGCAGGTGAAGTGTAATACATGTTGGATGGCAGGAGAATGGAAGATCAAGAGTCCAGTTCAGATCACTGAAGTCTCCCTCTGGATTATAGATATATCTATAACAGCAACCACATGTGCAAAGTGAAGGAGCAGAAGCTCTGTCACTGAGGCCCAAGGAATGCTGACCAACATTGGCAAATGAGGAAAGAACAGAAAGTGAGTCACTTGAGCTATATCTACACTTGCAAGTTAGTTCAAATTAAGGAGGTTTAATTCAAATTAACTTAGTCCCTGTCTACACTAGGCTTTCATTTGTTCGAACTAAGGAATTCCTTAATTTGAACTAATAAAAGCTTAGTTCAAACTAGTAAGACCTGCCCTTTAGGTTGAAGTAAGCCCTTAGTTTGAACTTGGCACAGTGTGGACATTTAAGTCCACTTTGTTAGGTAAAACTAAGGGCAGTTAGTTCAAATTAACAAAGTGGGTTAAGTCAAATTAACTGTAATTAGGCTCTGTCCATGTTATTAATTCGAACTAATAAATTTGAATGTAGTTTGAACTACATTTGAGAATATTAGTTTGAATTAACAAATTCGAGCTAAGTTTGGGAAGTGTAGACATAGCCACATACTTTAACACCATCTCTGTATGCCATTTATAGCTGGATTTTTTTATGGAATACCTTTTAGGTGAAGGAACTGTGGAGGACTGGAGGCTGCTTTAGTGCTCCCAGTCTATGCGATTGGTGTGCACTTCATTTAACTATCCAACAGAACTCTAAGGGTCACTTTTAAAATTGTCCTTATGAGCACTCAGCGTAAGCACATTCTTGTATGGGCCTCCAAAGCAACAGCAGTGCTTCGTTGACCAGCCTGTCAACCATAACAGCATCAAAAGGACCATTAAGTACTATGCCCAAGTACAATTAATGCAGACTACAGAACATTGGACCTCTAGCTGCCAGTGGCACAGACAATCAAGTTGTCAGGGGAGATCTCAAGTTGGCACGAGAAGATAAGGCTGAAGTGACGTACCTTAGCTAGAGCAGGTGGCTCTAGGGCAATAATGGTTATCTACAGGGCAACGGGGGCTGCCTATGTGATGAAACTGCATTAGAGGCGGCTGCCTACAGGGTAATACTGCGACAGAGAACCTGTGTTGACCTCAGCGTGTTTGTTCTATTACAATATCAAACACATTGGCAATAAGTTCCAAAGCGGTAAGCATATTAGTCTAGTTCAGCAAAATAAGCAGGGAGTCCTGTGGCACTTGAAGACTAACAAATGTATTTATTACATGAGTGTTCATGGCAGGAAAATCTCATGTAATCTGATGAAGTGGGATTTTCGTCCCGTGAAAGCTCATGTCATAAATTATGTTAGTCTTTAAGTGCCACAGGACTCCTTGCTTATTGGCTATAAGGATAGTTTTGCTACCACTTACTTATTCCTCTTACACATGAATCCTGCCCTGCTTTCTGGTAACTTCCTCGGGGGTTGGAACACAAGCAAATTCACTAAAAAATCAGTCAAGCTAACAGGCAAACTAGACCTTGATGTTCACAGGTTTTGGTTTTAGCATGTACTCTGGATCATACTGATTGCCATATCAGGGTTGGGAAGAAATTTTCCTGAAACTCAGATTGGCAGGGACCACATACGTGGTCTACAATCCTCTGATGTATGGGACAGAGGGATCTTGTGAGAGTCATCTTCAGAGTTGGCCTTCCAAGGAAGCAAGTAGAGTAGCTGCCCTTGGCATAAGTTGCCAAGGTGTAAGGTTAAGGAAGTTCACCACACCATTCAGCCAGGTGTTTTTGTGTATATTTTATTTTGACTTTTTATTTAATTTGGCTACTAAGAGGGCACAGAAAATGTTTTCCACCCTGATGCAGCAAAGCACTTCAAGCTGGCCCTGATCATCTGCGTGTATCTCACAAAACCAATTCCCTGCCATTGCAGAGACTTTGGTGCAGCTCCACCCCTCCTGTTCTCTGCCTATGGTGCCCAATCCCTTCATCTCCTAAGGGCTGTAATACATTGCTCTAACTATTATTATTGGTGTGGCAGGAGGCTGGGTGGTCTTTAGTGGTCTGTGATAGAAAGCAGGTCAAATTAGATGGGCCAGTTGCATGTAGAGAATTTCTGTGAAAAGCTTTTGGCCTTGGACCATGACAGTGGCAGAGTTGAGGAGAAAAAAATGAAAAATGGAGTGGGGTAGGCTGATAACTAGAGTATCTACTGTTCAGCAGCTTCATCTCTGAGGAAATGGTGATAGAAAGCCAAGGAATAATAAAATGGCATCTCCACTTCCTCTTGCTGGCCCAATCCTCTCATATGACAGCCTCTAAGACCCAAGTCTATCACTGTTCTGCCTCACTCATGGAATTAGTGAAAGATCAAGGAGGACAGAAAGGGTCTTTTTTTAAATATCACTTATACAAAGAAGTAATTACAGACTCACTTAGTGCATGAGCTTTCATGGGAGAAAATCCCACTTCATCAGATGCTTAAATAAACTTGTTATTCTTTAAAAGTGCCACAGGACTCCTTGATTGTTTTGCCGAACTAGACTAACGTGGCTACCCCTTTGAAATTTACAGATCCACTGTTTCCTTTGATGGAGTCTTGTCAGATATGCAATGGAGAAAACAAAGAAAACAGTGGCACAAATTTCTAGTTCATCCTGTGTACTATAGATAGTTTAATAAAACAGTAGGCATCTGGCCCCATTTACCATCTTATGTGAGCACCTTACAAGCATTAATGCATGTGTCTTGACAATACCCTTGTGTGATAAACCCCCACATTGGGCAACAAGGGGTTAAGGGGCTGGTCTGGGCTTGGCCAGCCCCACTCTACCAAACCTGTTGGAAAGACACCAACTGGAGGAGGAGTTAAAATGCTGGGAGAACAGGTCACTTGTGGCAGAGACAGGGAAGAGAGCAGAATTGCTACTGACAGCATCAGCAGAGGACAGCTAAGGGAAAGGCAGACTCTTTCCCTCAAAAGGGAAGGTACTGCCAAGGTACATCCCTGAAGGAAGGGGAGGAGGACGTGCTACAGAAACAGCCTCTGAGCGAAGCATCCACATCCCGTAAGAACTCTGCATTTTGTTAATTCCCTTTGTTTTGTTTGGACTGCCCCAGCCAGGGATAGCCTAAGGACTGATCTGGCCCAGGAGGATTTGAGGAGGTAGTTCATTGCTGCTGCAGAGCTAGGAAGCTACCATGTCCCACAACCCCGCTAGAAGGTGCTTTGTGGTGGACAGACATCCTTGGTACCAGCTTAGCTGTGATGGCAGCCATGGAACAACTGCAGGGTGGTGATAGGAAGCGGCCCACGGAGGGAAGCCTTAATTGTCCAGGTCTGTCAAAACACTGAGAGCTCTCAAAGGGCGTTGGCTTAGCTCTCAGTGGAGTGGGAGGGTCCAAACTCCCCTACAAACAACCTCTCTGCAAGTCACACATCTAAAGCCTGACCACTAGATGATGCTAGTCTACCAACCACCCCCTCTCCCAATTGAAGCCAGTCGCACATTATAATATAAGCAAGCGTTGTTATACCATATAAGAGGGGGAAACTGAGGCACAGCACGCAAAGATAAGATGACTCACACAAGGCCACACAAGCACTGTTGACAGACCTGGGAAATGAAGTCAGATTTTTGTCCCAAACCACAAGACCATTTGGAGCTCCTTCTATACTGCACACCTTTTGCAGGGACGTGTAGCTTATGTGTAGCTGCACCCGGAGCTGAAAGGCAGGCCATGTCCATGCTACAGTGTGTATTGCATGTGTCTGTGAAAGGAAAAGACTCTTGCAGCAAGGAGGCCTGTGGGATGCAACACTACTAAAAACAGCAGTGTAGACAGGGAAGCTCTGACTGAATGGGTATGTCCACACATCTCTTTTATTTTGAAATAACACCTGTCATTTTGAAACAACTGAAACCCCATTCATTTCAAAACGGCTGTTATTCTGAAATGGTTGTTTCGAAATAATGCTGTTTGGACACGTTGTTTCAAAATAACACCAGTGTTTCGAAACAACATGCCCAAACGGCCTTATTTCGAAATAACCATTTTGAAATAACAGCCGTTTCGATAGCAGGCTTTCCCTTAATTCAAATTAACTTATTTCAAAATAAGGACTTTATTTTGAAATAACTCATTTCAGAATAAGTTATTTTGAAATAACAATGTATGTCTGGACATAGCCAGTGAGTAGAAAACCCTGCAGAGTAGATATGCGGGAACATGCTCACAGGGTTCTGGAGTCCATTTACTCACATCTGTACTAGAGGTGTGTCATAGATGTGCTCTAGAAGCTACCCAAAGGAGTGAGCACTGTAGATGTACATTTGGACTTAGTGATGTGACTTTAATTGGGCCCCCCTGTTGTTGCAAGTGCTGTACTAACAGCTGTCACCTTTCTTTTCATTTCTTTTTCATGTTTTAAACCTAATACATGCACTGAAATTCACTACAAAGCCCAAAAAGCTTTAATAAACAAATGATTAAAACCTTTTTTCTTTTCTTTTCTTTTCTCCCCCCACCCCCATATTGTTTAAAAATGGCTGCTCTTGTAAGCAAATATTTGCATGGGAGCAACCAAGAACTGGGTGAAATTTACAGTACTTTTATTAAAACACAAGAACACTCCACATACCTTCAGTGTTAGATGAAGTAATTTTGGAGTAATAAAAAGGGATATTGTTTGTTTAACAACTTATTTCCTACATGCATTATGATTTAGTTCCACTTTTCCTAACCAACACCCAGTTCTGAACAGCTTTATGTTCATCCTTAACAATATATGATCAGAATTTTTTATGGCTGCGTTACCTTATAAATAAAAATATATGTTTTGGTTATTGTCATTTTGACTTGTTTAATGTCTAATAAGCAGTTTAGTGTATTAACTTCTTCTGCTTCAATGGATGATTCATAAGTATGGTTTTTCTCCCTTCTGCTTATTTCTTTTCCTGAATTTTATGTTTTAGACTGTTCCTCACATCTGCCTAAGTAAACATACTTTGTACTGATGTAACACTATTTGCAGTAGCATCTCCTATTTCCTTATTTAATAGATGGGGGAACTACAGCATATAGTTTAAGCAATTTGCTCAGATTCAGTCAGAAGATTAGTGGTCGAGTGGTTTCACCCACTATAGATCACTCCTGTTAAAAAATGCTTCTTTCTCATAAATCTGTACTGAGCTGAAAACAAAGCGGCTTGGTAAGATTGCATCTAATATTTTATGTCAATTCCATTTAGTTCCCTTATTATTTATTATCTTTCAATTAGGATAAACAAACATCTATTTGTTAGTTTCCTGTCCTCTGACATTTCAGTTTCTGGACTATTTAATTAAGAAATGGGATTGAACATCATTCAAATCTAAAATATTAAAAGAGAATATTTTCACTATAGTTCCCTGTTTATTTTCAACAATGCCTTCAGCACATTAAAGTTGCATTCCAAGGTCCTCAGTCTGAATCATCTTAAGGTCATTTACTCTGTACTTTTAATTTTTACACCTACCAATGTTCATTGTGGTGTTCTGCACTACTTTATTTTTCTCTTCATAGAACTGAAATTTGCTGATTGTTTGTGGTGGTCTTTTTTTTTGCCAGCTTTCAGTAATTAGGCTAATTAAAACAGTTTCTCTTTTGTTCTGTCTCAGCAACTTGTATGCATGGCAACTTTATATTTAGAGGCCCTCATTATCCTGTAAAACTGTTCACTAATTAACTGGATGTTTGAGGTAAAGAGAAAAAAGTAGAATATAAATTTAATAATTGATAATTTAATAGAGAAAGCTCATTGGGAATCATTTACAAACACCTAACAAGATACTTGAAAATCTATAATCCCACAATCAAAGAAGAAGGCTGTAGAGGTTAACCAACAAGCCTGGTTTAAAGGGGAAGTGAAGGCAGCTATAAAAAATTATCTATCTAAAACAATAAAAGAAATGTGGCATAGAAGTAGCTGATCTAAATCAGAAGTTAGGAATTGTAGAAGATTGATAAGTGCAGCAAAGGGACACAAGGGAAAATATATCACCAATGGATTTAAGGGTAATAAAATGTAGTTTTATTAATTATAAATTAATTTTATTTTATTAATCTTTATTTAAATAATTCTTTTAATAAATAAATTAATTTTACTAATTTTAAGAATGAAAAAGAATCCTGACAATAGTGTTGGTCCATTAGTAGGAGGAGACTTAGCAATAATAATCCAAAAAAGGCAGAAGTGTTCAATAAATATTTCTGCTTTGTATTTGGTGGAAAAACAGATGATAATCTTACCATATAGTCATAATGCTTCCAGTCCACTAGTGTCTCTGGAGGATGTTGAAAAGCTGCTAATAAAGTTGGAAGATTTTAAATCACAATTCCACATACACTGCATCCAAGACGTTTTTTAAAATCTGGCAGTGGAGCTTGCTGAATCTTTAGTGCCAACATAGCAGTAATTCCTGGAGTATTGGGGAACTTCCAGAAGACTGGAAGTAAGCAAATGTTGCACCACATTTTAGAAAGGGTAAACAGGCCCTGTCAGCCTGCCATCAATCCTGAGCAAGCTGGTACAGGACTCAATAAAGAATTAAAAGAGGGTGATGTAACTTATGCAAGTTCCTACATGCTGTAGCAGACCAGAGCTGACCCTTCTTGCCCATTTGGGAGGAGGTCACACTCCCTCTTTATGGTCCTTCTCTATGGGCAAAGCTAAAGGAGAATTAGCTCAGGTGGCCATAAATGATCTCAAGGCTCAGGATTTCTGGCAAGGCAGAGAACAACCCAGGCTCAAGGCTCAGGCTTTCTGGCAGGGCAGAGCCATAAAACCATAAAATCTTTTGGCAGTGTGAAGTCAATCAGTCTCGGAGCTAAGCTCTTTGGGAGAGCAGAACTTGCAGTTGGTCTGGGAAGAGGACTAGGGTACTAGCAGGGCTGAGCCACCAATCAGACCTCCTGATCTATGGAGCAGTAACTGCCACCTGAGAGCTGGGGACAGCAGAAGAGGCAGGAGATGGGGAATCCCAGCCTGACCTACTCCACTGGGTCTCAGTCCACACTTTTCCAACATGGGGGTCAGCAGGGTCCTAAGCTAAAAGTGCAGACCAATTACCAAGCCACAATAAAAAACAGACTAGAGTTTGGTGGCCCTGGACTACTTCCTGCCTTCACCACGTGGGGTACCACTGTTCACTTCCCCAATGTAGGCCACCAGCGGCAGCCCCAATAATTTCTTGACATCCCAAGCAGCAAGCGGCTCAAGGTCTGGCAGTGTGGGAGAAATATCCTTCTCTTCCAGTGGCCCCAGCCCAACTGAGGTAGAGGGCCCACTTTTTATACTTTTCCTTTCTGTCCCACCCCACTGGAAGCAAAGGATAGCCTGTCTTCAAACACCAGGAGGTGGGTGTGGATTCTCCCTGTCTGTATCTGATGGGGCCAGGCCTTCTCACTACAGGGTTTATGAAAAATAAATCTTGTCGAACTAACTTGTTTATTTTTTAAATGAGATTACAAGTTTGGTAGATGAACATAATGGCTTTGATGTAATATATTAAGCCTTCTGTAAGGCATTTGCCTTGCTGCCACTTGATATTGTGGTTAAACATTAAAAATATTTAAATTGATATGGCACACATTAAATGCATTTAAAACTGGATAACAGATCTCAAATGTAACTGTTGTCAGGGAATTATTGTGAAGTGACAGGTTTCCAGTGGAGTCCTGCAGGTATCATTTCTTGGCGCTATGCTTTTTAACATTTTTATTAATGTCGTGTAAGAAAACATAAAATTCTCACTGATAGTTTGCATGTTACCCAAAAAATCAGGGGAGTGGTAAATAATGAAGAGAACAAGTCACTGATTCAGAGTGATCTGGATTGCTTGGTAAACTGGGCACAGGCCAACAACAATCATTTTAATACAGCTAAATGTAAATATTGTCATGACCTATTGGTCTCTAATCTGGGTCTGCAGGGCTCATGGGAGCAGCAACCCCCAACTCTCCATCTGCCAGTCTGCTGCTAACTGCTTACCTTAGACCAGTGGTTCTCAACCTTTTGCAGGTCGTGACAAGCTTGGCAGTGTATTGAGATCCTATGGGACACATAAGCTCACCTCCTCCAGGTCGAATCCAGCCATCTCCCTGGCTCTCCATGACAGACTTATTACTGAAAAGAGAAGGTTAAGAGGTAGTTTCATTAGAGCCTACAAGGACCTAAATGCAGAAAAAAAAGTATTTAATAATGGGCTCTTCAATTTAGCAGAGAAAAGTATAACTGATCTGCCAACTGGAAGCCAAAAATTTAGACTCAAAATAAGGTATACATTTTTAACTTCCAGCCCTGGAGTATATGAATATTCTGAGCTGAAGTTCCACTTCATCCCACTTACAGTCCAAACAAAATATGAAAGACCAGAGTCTTTTCTAAGAATGTTACAACAGCTGGGACCAAATCAAAATCTAGCATAATGCCAATGAAGTCAGTGGAATTGCATCAAGACTGAATTTAGTCCCTTGTGTTGAGGTTTAGAAATGTTTACATGGTACTATACTGGAAAAAAAAAAAAAAACCACAGACATTTGCATAGCAAGTTCACTTTACCAAGTACTAATACCATGAATCTAACACAATATGGAATACAATATAATTCTCCAGGTTGCACAGCTCAACTCATCTTGCAAATGTATATGGACTTGAATAACTTTCGAGGATTAGGCCCTAATAAATGTTTGGCATGTGTGATTTGTACAGCAATTTGCTCACATACTACTTCAATTTGTTGACTTTTGTGTAAGTAAAGACTCTTCATGCAAATATGTGGCAGAATTAGGCCCATGATTCTCATTCGCTAGTGAGGTTTTTATAACCATTTACATAATTAAGTAATTAATTAGTAGTGTGAATCTAAGGTTTCCGTACGCTATCAGGATGTTTATGAAGATGAAACAGAAATGTTGTGACTTGTTCAATGTAAGACCCAGTACTACACAAACATACTCATGGGAGTGATCCTAGTCATACTACTAGTTCTAATAAAGTCAATGCCACAGCTCTTGTGAATAAAGACTAGTTATATAAAAAAGCATTACAGAACTGGTCCTTAAATTAAAAGCCATAATGTTGGTCTCTTAAATCCCATTAACAGAGTGAATGACGGTATGTAATACCCCATTGAAATAAATGTGATTTGTACGTGCCATCACTATATATCTTTAGACAACCAGTGTTGAAAATTTTTATGAAAAGTAATGGAAATGCACATGTGCCACCACATCCATTGGAAAATTACTGTAAATATTAATTCTCTATTCCCGTAAAATACACAGGTAGTGGTTATGGCACCGGGAACAAAAATAGAGGTGTTTAAAATAAATGGGAGCCCAATTTTAAACTGCAGAGAAAACCTAATATATTCTTTCATAAGTTGAGTAAACAGCAAGGGAAAACAAGTAACTTGCTCTCAGGTGATTCCACTGGGGCAAGGAAGGCCATGGGAATGGATATTTTTATTTAGCTTCTTAATAAATGTGCATATACAGGGCTATTTGCAGGCTGTACTTCAAACATTAATAGTGGAATATGTGTAACTGTCATATACATAAATTATGGAGTTAATGTACTTTAGAGAGGTAAGAAAGTAACATGCATTTTAAATAGCTGCAACTTCACTTTTTATGTAATAAAAAGGAACACAGAAATAAATACACAGAAAGTTAACTAGTCAGAACGCAATGTCAAGGTGTAAAAGTTGGCAGCACCAACTCTCAGCGTAGAAGGCCTAGATTCAATGCTCACTCTAAGATGTTGGCTCTTATCCTGTCTAAATGCTTCTGAAAAGTGCTGTTCTCCAGGAGAGACAGGTAAGCTATGTCTCTTTTGTCCATCTTCATTCCAGGCAGCTGCCAATGTTTCTTGGATACATTTCAAAAGGCATCATAGATCCTGGCATCTGTTTGTTATCAACAACCCTTGTGTCTGTAAAATCATATTTTAGGCTGTGCGTGAGCAAATACTGATCATTTAATTGGTATTATGTTTATCTAACACCATGAAGAAAAAAATTTGGTCTGGGGAATAGACCAGGCAAGTGAGACATCCAAGATTCTTTTTCTGAGGGTACAGGACTAACAGGACTAAAACCTAGAGCATGTCTGGAAAAAAGACAAACATAATTCAGTAGGCGCAGCTAGCCAGTAGGGGTTACAAGGAGTAAACTCCAGAAAAATGCAGGTCATGATAATAACAGGAGACATTAACTTCCAAGATATTTGTTGGGAAAGTAACAGAGCAAGCCACAAAATCTCCAGAAAGTTCTCGGGATTTATCAAGGACAACATTTTGTTCCAGAAAGTGGAGGAAGTCACAGGACAGCTATTTCAGACTTGATACTGACCAACAGGGAAGGATCAATAGTAAAACTAAAGGGGAAAAGGCAATCTGGGTAACAATGATCATGATATGATAATGCAGACAGGTGGCAGCATGTGAACCCTGAACAGACACCCCCTGGTGATGTCAATGAGGAATAGTCAAGTAGCCACCCCATCTGGTGGCCTGTCCTCTATCTGTTCATGGTAAGACCTCAGCCCTTCTCATTTCCACCCCTTATGGGGTAAAGCACAGTCCAGGCCCACTTTGCTCCAGTAGCCACAATCAGTCCATTCACTGCCCACCAGCAGTTCAGGGGAGATGAATTCACTTGCTTTTCCAGGGCCACCCATTTCTCTAGGCCCCAACTCAGTGACCCTAGGTGCTCTACCTGAGCACTAGGGCCACACCCCATTTCCAGTTCAGCACACAGTTTAGCTCCATTAGCCACATCCTTACCTCCCCCGGTACCTATCACCCTTGTATAGGGCTGTGTTCCTAATGAACCCTGGCAGCCTACAGTATAGTATCCCTGGTCCTAGCTCCTATAGCAAGGCCTCCAGCACACCTTTCCTCCATAAAGGCTAAAGAAAGATTACCCAAGAGCTGGGGCTGCAGTCTGCTTATAACACGGTTCCTTGGCCATGACTGGCCCAGCAGGTGCACCCTCCCATTGGCCACTTTCTCTTCTGCAGGACTTCTAACCCCTATATATATAACAGGAAAACTACCATGCTGCAATGTATTTCATGGTTCTAAGGAAAGGAAGCAGTGAGAGCATCAGAATAAAGCTAATGGACTTCAAAAAAACAAATATTAACAAACTCACAGAATAGATAGATAAGGTCCCCTGGGAAGGAAATGTAGGGGCAAAAGGAGTTCAGAAGACTTTGCAGTTCCTCAGGGACATAATATTAAAGATAAAACACAACTGCAAATTATTCCAATGCAAAGGAAAGATAGGAAAACTAGTAAGAGGCAAATATGGCTCCTTCAGAAGCTTTGTAATGACTGTGGGGTGGGGAAAGACTCCTACAAAAAGCAGAAACATTGTCAAATTGATGAGAAGTACAAAAAACCTAGTTCAACTATGTAGTGACTAAATTAAAAAGGGTAAGGTACAAAATTATTTCCAATGGTAAGCAACATAAAAAGCAATATGAAGAGGTTATTTAAATATAGTAGGAGCAAGAGAAAGATGAAGGAAAGTGTAGATCCTTTACTTAGCTGGGAAGAAGAGCTCATAATTGGTGACACTGAGAAAGCTGAAGTGCTTAATAGATATTTTAAATCAGCCTTCACTCAACAGATTAATGATGATCAGATACTCAACACAATTAATACTGACAAACAGGAAAGGAATGCTAGCCACAACAGGGGAAAAAACAGGATAAAGAATATTTAGGTAAGTTATCGGTATTCAGTTTAGAAAGGGCTGTTGACAATCCTAGATTAATTACTGACCTAGCTGAAGCAATCTTGGAGCCATTGGCAATGATCTTTGAGAACTCCTAGAGAACAGAATAGGTCCCAGAAGACTAGAGAAGAGCAAACATAATACTTATATTTAACTGAACAGGGAAGACATGGAGAATTATAGACCAGTCATATAACTTCTAACTTCAATACCTGGAAAGATACTGCAGCAAACTATTAACCAAACAATTTGTAAGCAGCTGGAGGATAATAGGGTTGCAAGGAATTGCCAGCATGGATTTCTCAAGAAGAAACCATGCTGAACCAACTTAACTTCCTTTTCTGACAGGATTATTGGCTTAGTGGATGGGGGAAGCAGTAGATGTGACATACTCTGATTTTAGCAAGACTTTCAACAGTTTCACATGACATTTTCATAATTTAGGTAGGAAAATAGGGTCTAGATGAAATTACTGTAACATGAATGCACAGCTGGGTGACGGACTCTACTCAAAGAGGAATTATCAGTGGGTATGTCTACACTTACAAGTTATTTTCAAATAAGGAGGCTTCTTTAGAATAACTTTTTTCCTGTCCATGCATGCATTTTGTTATCTTGAATTAAGTGTTTCTTTATTTTGAAATAATGAAGCACTATTCTGAAATAATAAAACCTGCTTTTATTTCAAAATAGTGCTTAAATCAAAATTATTTGAAAATAAGACATTCTAAGCAGCGGAATGGGCTTATTTTGAAATAATGGCCCCATTCTTTTGCCTGCCTTCCCCTATTTTGAATTAGAGAGTCTAGTGAAGACTTCCTATTTTGAAATAATAATTCCTACCTTATTTTGAATTAGAGTCTTCCCTGGACTTCTAATTCAAAATAAAAAATTCAAAGTAGTACTAATTTGAAATAATTACTTCAAATTAAAATTGAAGTAGTTATTTCAAAATAACTATTTCAAATTAATTTTGTAAGTGTAGGCATAGCCAATGGTTTGTTGTCAAATAAGGAGCACATATCTAATGGGGCCCTGCAGGGGTCAGTCCTGTGTCTAGTGCTATTCTATATTTTCATTAATGACTTGTGTCTTGGAGTACAAAATTTGCAGGTGATGCCAATCTGAAATAGGTTGCAAGAACTTTGGAGGAGACGAATAGAATACAACATGACCTTGACAAATTGGAGAATTAGTCTGAATTCAGAAAGATGAAATTCAATAAAGACGTGCAAAGTACTTGACTTAGGAAGGAAAAATCAAATACATAAGTACAAAATGAGGAATAACTGGTTAGTGGGTAGTACTGCTGACAAGGATCTGGGGGTTATAGTGGATCCCACACTGAACATGAGACATCAATGTGATGCAGCTTCCAAAAAGGCTCTTAGGATTCTGGAGTGTATTAATAGGAGTGTTGTATGTAAGATGCAGGAAGCGGTTGTCCCACAGTACTCCATTAAGGGCTGTTATGAGGAGTAGGGTGATGAACTGTTCTTCATGTCCACTAAAGGTTTGTCAAGAAGGAGCATATCACAACATGATTTATCTCATCCAGTGCACTAGGTGCCCCAATGACAATTATGTGGGTGAAATGAGACAATCACCATGCTCCGGAGTGAACTCGCACAGAAAAGTGATAAAAGACAAAAATATGCTGTGACTTGTAAGTGAACAGTTTTCACACAGTGATTACTCTGTATCTGACCTCTGTCCTCATCCTGAAAGGAATCCTGCACAACCCATTAGAAAGATGAGCCAGGGAGGGAACTTAAATCTGTAACTATGCTAGATGCTAAACATCATGGACTTAATAAAGACACTGGATTTATGGCATATGACAACAATCAATAACCTGCTAACAATTCACGCACACACTCTGGCTGCTCTTTTTTCCTCTCCCCCTCCAGCCTCCTTGTGACTGGAGAGGTGTTAACTGAGCGCTTCACGTTGAATGGTCCCTTGAAATGTGTTAACTACTTATGCTGAACAACCTTTTCCACCTTATATTTAGCTGTGACTTCTGGGTATGTCAGCACTCCAATTAGATACTCACATTGGCCTGTGCCACCTGACTGGGACTGGTGGGGTTTGGGATAAAGCATTGTTCCATTGTGATGTAGATGTTAGGGCTCAGGTTGCAGTCCTAGTCAGGGACGTCTGACCTGCAGGATTTGAAGAAGAGCTCTCTGCAACTTGAAGACTTGTCTCACTTTCCAACAGAATTTAGTCCAATAAAGGACATGACCTCACCTATCTTGTCTCTTTGAGAAATGGAGCCTGTTACACTGCTGCATGAGAGTATGTGTAGGAGACAACAGGGGGAGACTGTAGCACAGAGCTAGAGTGGAAGTGAAGAATATGAGGTGAGGAAAGAATAGGAGAGAGATGGTAGAAGTATCAATACAACTTTTTACCTCCTTTATATTTACTATAAAGCATCCTAGTTCTTTCTGAAAGGAGGCAGAGGTGGTAGGCACCCAGTTGCTTGCCACTATATTTCCCGCCCACACTGTCTCTACTTCCACTTCCTTCAAAGACAGTGTCCCAATTTTTGATATTAAAATACAGTTAATTTGGGTAGGAAATGTGAAAGGGTGAGGGAAATAGCTTGTCACCTGCAAACCCCACCAGTCTGGACACGAGCTACTACTGTGATTCAGGCATATCAGGATCAAATAGGAAGACCAAAGATGCCATTTTAATCATCCTTTAAATTCATCAAGGCTTCATATATAATGTTTATTTATAGGACATTTTTTTTTCTATTTCTACACTGATACTGAGTTTAAAATGCCTCTCATTACCAGTCATAATGTGACCCTCTTCTGAGGTATGCATCACAGTGAATATTATTTTCATCACCCTGAAAATGATACACTGAAGGCTATGGACTCCAACCTCCATCTTTGTATTTACCCTCCAACTGAGATCAATAATCCTATCTCTTCTCTTCCCCTTACAATCTAGAAAACTTCCTTCTTGTTGCTGTAAGCCAATTTCCAGATCTCCTTGACAGATTTTCAAATCACCTGGCCATCTGTTTCAAATTTAAGCATCCCATAGTGTGCAAAGTCTAACTAGATAAGGCATATCTTAAATTACATATGAAGTAATCCTTTAAATTATTATATTTTTTTCACTGTTCCATCTGTAGGGCAATAGTTGACTTTAAAACATACAAGTTCATGAGAGAAAAAGTCAGTGTTGAGTTAATATAGCTGAAGATAACTAACAAATGAATGCGTAAAGCAGACTGGCAGAGATGAAGTCTAGGGGGACCATCTAATAATACTTCACACAGAATTGCTGAGATTGTCATCCTGTGATATTCCAGCTAGAATTATGTCACAAAGTGATTGACAAGTAATAAAACAATTCTGTGCTGCACAAAGTAGTTGGAGAGCTTAGAAAAGTAGTATTAGAACACTGTAATAGTTTACTCCACGCATCAGAGTAGGTCCTTTGCCTTCATGGATCTGATGAACTGGAAGCTTTAGGGCATGGAGATTGAGCTCTGCAGCCTTGAGAATGAGTTTTGCTGAGGTTTTCTGTAACCAAGAATTGTTACCCCCTGAGGAGTACTGAACATTTTCCAGGAAAAGAGTGTATAGGATCTCTCCACTTTCTAGTGGATAGGTATCAACACTAGGGGCATCGCTGGCATCACACAGGGGCATGTGCCCTGAGTCCTGGCACCGGTTCCCCAAATGACTGGCGTGCTCCTGCCTCTCCCGGTCCTAACTGTGTATTTGGGGGCCATGCTGATTGTAGCAGTGCCTGCCTCTCCCGGCCTGGGATCTGGGCTGGGCCACCCACGGCAACAACTGCCTCACTTGGCCTGGTCCATGGCCAGGGATTGGGGTTGGGCTGGCAGCAGCAGAAGCCCGGGGCCCCAACTCTGAATTGGGACCTGGGAGCAGGGCCAGGGCCAGGGCCAGGGCAGGGCCCGTGCCCAAGCTCCGGGTCTTTTCCTGGGGCAACAGTGCTCCTGATAAACACGATAGTCCCTTTTGCTGATAATCTCTACTATGGCCTTCTGAGAATGCTATTCATGGGCCACAGAAACTGAACTATATTCTTCTTCCTAAAAATGATCCCCATTCCTAGAAGAAGGGAATAAACAGAACCAATTCTGTGACTAAAGTGATACTACAAGCATCTTGTGCAGTGAGACTTGAACCTTGTACAATAGCCCCTTTAGATCTTGGAACCTTCCACAAAACCTAAAATGCACGTTATAGAGTTAAAAGATAATATTAAATGTGTTAAGAGTACTTCTTGTGTCATCTGACTAGATAACAGTGAAACCTAATAGGAACTCAACCTGATGCAACCCAATTTTCAACAAGCTTTTATGGCCTTATGTTCAAACTGAACTTTGCTGTGCACTTTAGTTTGAGGCCAGGACTGAAAAATAATGTTGTTCTTTGGACTCCAAGTGGACAGTAAGTGCCCAGTCTGAGAGAGAAATATTGAGCAAATTTCTATTAGCAGTGGTAATGAAACATAGCAGGACAAGCTACCAGTATGGTTCACCTAAAAGTCAAATGGTGCTTTAAAGAAGGAGGTGTGGGAGGGACAAATATATGATTATAAAAATTGCCATTTTGGTTGAGACCAATGGTCCATCTAGGCCAGTATACCTCAGAGATCAAATAATCATTAAGCGATCCACCCCATCAGCCATTCCCAGCGCCTGGCAGACGGAGGTTAGGAACATTTCAAACTCTGAAGTTCAGAGCATGGTTTTGCATCCCTGCTCATTCTGACTCAAAATGTCAGGTGCTTCAGAGAGAATGCACAGTGCAGGTAACCTTCAAGTGATCCATCTCATAACTGTACGGAAGACTTTCATACATGCCAGTAGACTCTGGACTTGCACCAAGAGAGATGGATACTTATTTACTCTAAAGCAGTGATCTCCATTCTTTTACCTGCAGATGGTGCAATGCTCATAGGTTTCAATGGCAACTGCCCTTCAGCAGTAGATCATGACCTAGTGGTTGGGAACCATCATCCTAAACCAAATCACCCACAACTAATATATATGGTCTGTGATTTGGCATCTTCCTTACACTGGTTCAAAGAGAAACAGTGAATGAGAAGGGGCTAAAGTATAACCAATCAGAGCCCGGGAACCCATTATAAAAATGAGTTGCAGGAAGAACAGGAGCTGTCACTCCTAGGAACTCAAGGTTAAAGGAAGGCAGCACCTGGCCAGAGCAGTGACTGGCTGCTGGGACTCTGTGAGCCAGAGGCCCTGATATAAAGGCAGAAGATGCACTGGGGATTTGGGGAAGTGGCCAGGGAAGACCATTAAGGAGTTGGGGGAAGAGGTGGTGAAAGCTGTCTGCACATAAACTTCCTGCACTGGGGTCTGGAGAAGAGGATGGTCCCAGATCCCTCCCTGCCACCCCCAACCCACCAGGGAAGTGGTGATAGACTACAATGACCACTGGGATAAATGGCAGATCCCGGACTGCAGGACAGTCCCCTGGAAGGGGAAAGAGGAGGAGTGTGACTCAGCCAGAGGTCAAAGTCCAGAAGAAGATGGTGTGGGTCCTCATGGAGGACAACCCATGGACCCTGAGAAAAGTGAGCAAGCACAGGCTGCAGATGGGGTTGTTCCCCTAAATAAATTCCTCAGAACCAGCCAGAGGCACCAGGCCAGTGGTGATTACATGCAAGTCCACCACATGGCTCTTTTTCCTTTATTTTTAAGCCTCATTTGATCCATGACCAAGAACCTGACCCTGAACTCTTTATTTAGGACAAAACTCCCCATGAAGTCAATGAAATGTTTGGGTTGAATAATGAGGACACATTAGTAAGAAGCAATAATCTTCCAACCACTCAGCCTACTAACTTCTGCTTAGTTTGGCTATGGGATCTATGTTAGTTCTCCGCTTCCTAGTTATTTGACACAGAGAGTAGCAGGGGATTTAGCAGAGAGGTTCATGTCACTGGTGCATAAATGCACAATATAAATATTCAGACATTCCCTTTAAAGTCATCATTTACTTCATTTTGTATTAAAATTTCTTTACAAAGAATTGCATTTTCACATGTTAATAATTGCTGTCAGCAACCAAGACTCCCTACTGTTTCATGGGTGGATGAATACTTTAAATAGTCCCTGCTGAGTACCAATTGGCAAAAGTAGGATTTGTTTTTATATAGTCAAATCACAGTAGTATCCAGGGCTCCATCCTGGGCCAAGATGCTGTATGAACACCCTTCCTGCCCTGATTAGCTTACCATATAAGGTTCTTATCCTTCAGGCTGTTCTGTGTGGGCAGACCCCTGTGCCTACATGGCTGGAAGCCTAAAACCAATGACATAGAAATGGTGAGATGAGAGGGACATAGATCAAATACATGCAGTATTCATTATGATAAATAGATATAATTCATATCTACTAAATACACCTGACTCTCAACCTAGCCAGCGCTACATGGCTGATTCCTTATACACATCGTGACATCCATGGGTTTTGATAGAAGAGAGAGCAGTAGTGGCCTGACAGGTGAGTTCAGGGAGGATGCTCCAGGTGCAAGGAGCAGCACAGAATAAGGTATCTTGCAATCCTCTCATTAGATTATGAAGATAGAGTTCTGGCAGTTAAAGTCTCAGCCACACAGAGGCAGGAAGCCAGAGGAATTGTCATGTGGGGGAGGGAGGTGTATTGGGTATGTCTAAACTATGGGCTTAAGTTGACTTAAGGAGGCTTAAGTCAACCTAAGCAAAGCCCTGGCCACATTTGGAGTTCATTAAATCAAATTAAGAGCTTCCTTAAGTCGACTTAACTCCTGCCCTTGAAGTTGACTTTAAGGGTTAAGTCAGCTTTATTAAGATGATTTAACACAATGTGGCCATTAAAATCAACTTAATAAAGTCATGTTAAGCCATGGGACCCATTTAAAGTCAACTTTATTAAGTCGACTTTAAAAGGGTCTCCTGGCTTAAGTCGACTTATAAAGTCGACTTAATGCAATGTGGCCTCACTTAGTCAGCTTAATAAGGTGTACTTACAGTTAACTTTAAGTAGACTTTAGTAAGTCGAGTTAATAAAGTCAACTTAGCTTTTGTAGTGTAGACATAGCCATTCAGTGTTAGGTTGAAGCATCAACTCCCATCTCTCCATTGCTCATGTGCAGTTCAAATTGAGCAGACTTCCTGTGTATATTTGCTTTACCTAAGGAATCAGCTGCACTTATGTGTCATGTTGTGAGATTTCAAGATAGAATAAAACTTTCAGGACAGAGCCTTTTACTCATCTCCACTGCTCTTGAAATTTGAGGAACAAGTTCATATAGGAATTTTTTCAGGTGAGCCCTATGGCCTTTGTTAGGGAGCCTAGTTCCCTCAGCTTGAGGGGAGGGGGTCAGAATAGATGATCACAGTGGTCCCTTCTGGCCTTAAAATCAGTGAGTTTATGATTCAAAATTTATTAAAGTCACAAGCTTTGGACAAGGTACTTGTATAATACTTCCTCAATCAGATTTTAAATGCCTCTGGAGCAGCTGTTACCGAGGGTTCCTCGGTCTCTCTGGGTTGATGTCACTGCTGCAGACTGAGGACCGATAGGCTAGGGAACAGTTCTGCAGAAAAGCATCTGGAGGTTAGAATGGACAAAAAGCTGGATATACGTCAACAGTGTGCTTGTTGCCAAGAAAGCTAACACCATATTGGGCTGCATTAGTAGGAGCATTGCCAACAGATTGAGGGATGTGGTTATTCCCCTTTATTCGACACCAATGAGACCACTTTTGGAGTACTCTGTCCATGTCCTGTTTTGTGCTCCTCACTATGGAAAGGATGTGGACAAATTGGAGAGGAGCCAGAGGAGGGCAACAAAAATGATTAGGGAGCTGGAGCACAGGACTTATGAGGGGACGCTGAGGGAACTAGGCTTGTTTAGCCTGCAGAAGGGAAGAATGAGGGGAGATTTGATAACCACCTTTAAGTACTTGAAAGGGAGAATGGAACTAGATTGTTCTCAGTGATGGTAGACAACAGAACTAGGAACAATGGTCTGAAGACAGTAGGGAGGCCTAGGCGGGATACAAGGAAAAGCTTTTTCACAAGAAGGGTGGTAAAGCACTGAAATGGGTTACTTAAGAAGGTGGTAGGATCTCTTTCCTATTTGGTTTTTAAGGCCCAGCTCAACAAAGTCCATCCTGGGATGGTTTAGTTGGGGCTGGTTGTGTTTTGAACAGGAGGTTGGTCTAAATGACCTCCTGAGGTCCTTTCCGGTTCAGATCTTCTATGGTTCTACGGTCAGGGAATAAATCTAAGGAAACACAGTACCTCTGCCTGCTGTAAGGCTGACACAGACAAGTCACAACCAGGTGCTCATAACACTCTCTTTACTTTATTGGCTTCCAGCAATTCCCCTTGCAATACCTTTGCCAGAGTCGTCACTTATTAGTCTTAAGCACATACACATACAATTGGTTATTAGAGTATCCCAGACTAATGGCCACCCCACAAGTCTAAGGCAGTCTTCAGGTGATTCAGTCACAGACTTCCAGATGACTTCTGTCTGTGCCTGGAGATCCTTCCCAAAGTGTCTATGAAGCAATCTGCATGACCCAGACTTGCCACCTCCCTCTTATACTGCAAAAGTTACAGATCCATTTGTCAAAAGTATTACATTGCCGATCAAACAGAAAGAATTGTCAAGCAAACACAAAGATTACAAAAAACGTCAGGACAGGGTGCAGTTTATGTGATTTCAAGTAGTAGTCTGGTTGTTTGCTGACTGCCTGCTTTTCACCCCTACACATAAAAGGACACTGGTTCATAAGGGCATAGTGAGTCACATTCACCACCCTCCTCTGTTCTGTCTTTGCCTTAGCTAAACGAAGTCACACAAGAAAATCTACCGCATGATTATTCCTAGAAATAAGCCAATGAGCAATCAGCACAATAACTAATAGTTTGTCTCAACTGTTGGCAGTCACTTAGGTAGCTGGTGATTTGTTAAAATGCCATCCTTCACAGCAACCATTCATGTAGGCAGGCAGTTTCTGGGGGAATTTAGCTGTGGCACTGTTGGAAATAACACTTGCATTTCATTAGTGACATTTTGAAGGTAAAGTTACAATTTGTGAGTCAACAATGTGCCTTGTTCAATGAAAGTATCTTGGTCAACAAAAGTATCTTTACAGCAGGGTTTTGTTTAAATACATTTGGTATTAGACTAGATGTCATTAGGGGCTGGGCCCTGCACAGGGGCAGACAAGGAGAAAAGGACCAGACACTGCAGGTCTGGAGAAGGGACCTGGAGAAGGGAGAAGTCAGGTGCTACCTGTCCATTAGGGCGGAAGTGAAGGGGTGGGACAAGAAGCATAAAAAGACGGCCGGTAGGCTCATTTCAGGCCAAGCTCCCAGAAAGGCAGGACATTCTTCTCTTCCACAGGAGCCTCCCCAGTCCTGGGACCAGTTACCCTCTGGAGGAACTGCTGTGGGGCTGGGACTTGGCTAACCCGGCCCCGCAACCCTACCATGGAAAGTAGCTGGATACCAGCTACTGGGAGGTGGCCTCTTGAACCAGCAGCCCAGGGCCCAGAGACACCCCTGGAACCAGCTAGCCTGGAAGACGTGGTAATCCTGTCCAAGACCACAGACCTGGAAGAGCCTCTTGCCACTGATGGCCAAGAGGAGACTCCTGCTGGCTGCGACCTGGAGGAACAGCCCCTTGCAGACAGCCCTGACAAGCTGCTGGACCTGCTGCCCCTAGATGATGTGGAGGGGTTCTGCAACCTGCCCGTGGGAAATTACCCCACTGAGGCCAAGCAGGTACCACTGGGAGAGGGGGATAGCTCCAGTGGGGTACATCCCAGGCATCCAGACCCAAGCCTGATGATGGGGTCAGCATGTTGCGGGTGGAACCGGCTGACCTGCCCCTGGCTGACTCAATAGCCGTAACTAGGGCCTGGGGTTGAGACACAGTGAAGAAGGGCAGGCCTGCACCCCCCCACCTCATTTCCCCTCCTCCTGGGCGATGCCACCGGCAGTTGCCTGATCCCCAAAGTAGCCAACTCATCTGATCCCTGCAACTGTTTGTTCCTCCCAGAGACTCTGGGCTGGGTGGCCCCACCCCAGGGGCCAGAGACTCAATTTTGTGTGGCTCCACCCCAGGGGCCAGAGACTCTTTATTGACGTGACCCATAGGAGCAGTTTGAATATGAACAGAGAGGGGAAGTTGTGCCCACTCCTGCAAGGGCCCTGCGCACCATGCTCCTGACAGTAGAGTTTCCCAAGGGGGGGCAATATCATCCCCAGCAATTTTGAAGTTCAGGATGATGGTAAAAGCCAAAGGGTTTTTAGGGGGCTGTTGAAAAACGTGGTCACTGTGGTGATATATACCTGTATGGTATGTGTAAAAATTCAGTTTGCCATCTACTTCAAATATTATTGTTTGTGTCAAACACTCTGTTAAGATCCACATATTCTGTTGTTAATATATTAGTGCTATATTGGAAAGCATACTGTAGTTAGACTGACCCTTATGTAGAAAACATTTGTGGAAATAGACAAGTGAAAAATAATCCCGAAGGTTTTAGAATCTAAACTTTAAATTCTAAAGTCACTTGTCTATTTCCACTAATATTTTCTACACAAGGGTCAGTCTAACTACCGAATGCTTTCCAGTATAGCACTAGTATATCAACACTGCGATAAATGGGTCTTAACCGAGTGTTTGACATAAATAATAATATTTGTGAAGTAGAGGGTGGCCTGAATTTTTACATGTACCATACAGGTATGCATCACCCCAGTGATGATGTTCAGGGTCAACATTAAGCAAATGCTCTTTCCCAGAATTTCCAGTCTCTTTCTTCACAGCTATAAATAGGGACACACTTAATTTTATAAATCAGAACATGTAAAGAATTTGATTAAGATTCTAGAGATTGTAAAGATTATAAGATATTACTGAAATAGTGAGTGCTTGTAATAATTCAACAAGGAGTTGTGTGGCACTTTAAGACTAACGGATTGTCTGTGTTAACCATAAAGTGAGAAGAGTTGGATAATGCTATACTATTATCTTTTATTTGTCTGCTGGTGGGCTTTTGTCTGTGATAAGCTATTTATAATGACATTATATCTTAAAACCTATAATATTTTAGAAATTAATGTTTCACAAGTAAAATAAACATTCAAAACAATTCTGTCATGTAAAAATATATATACTATGTACTTTACATATATCAAAGGGGGGCGGTAGAAAACCAGTTTCGCTGGAATGGGGCACTGCCTCAATAAACGCTGGGAACCTCTGCATCAGACTCTCCTTATTAGATTAGTTGGTGGCTGGTTGTTTTGCAGAGTTAGCCAGTGTTAAATTTTTATCCTTGCACACAAAGAACTCTTAAGAGGTTCAGAACCACAGTAAATTGAATGGGTAAATCCAAGCCTCATTGAAGCCCACTGATACAACTGGGAAGACTCCCATTTACTTGAATGGGGCTGAGCTTTCACTTAAATTAATATTTTTAAGTATGTTTGAACCTGCTGTTTGTAAAACTGAACACAGTGCCTTTCTCTGATGTCTTAAGTTTGTTTGTACAATGACAGCCATCTTTCAAATAAAGCTATAGATGAATAGTTAATTTGTCATGGCATGGGATGAGCAATACAGCAGTTATTCTTGAAAAGGGATTTTTCCTTATAAGTCCCTATTTTAAAACACTATTACTATGTGTGGGTGGGGCGAGGGCCAAATCTTTGGAGGCAGTGTTTCTTTTACTTGGTCATTCTTTTCTTTTAAAAGTTTAACTTTGCCTTTGGGTGTTTAAACAGCATTTGATCACACAAAACAGGAGTTTTTTCAATACCAGATGTCTTTCTGGCAGTCAAGTTGCAATTCAGCCACAAGCAATTGAGCTCAATGCAGGAATTGCTGGGTTCGGGAAATTCTGTGGTCTGTGTTATGCAGGGGGTCAGACTAGAGAATCATAAAGATGTTTTCTGTCCTTGAATTCCACCACTCTGTGAATATTGCCCACAAGCTAAGACATATTGTCAGGTGCTTTTTGCCCTCAAATAGCTTACATATAAAACTTTAAACACGGCATGGACATGAGACAAAATTAATTTGCTGAAAATAAGGCACCTCATCTTTAGAAATGAGTAGGTTGATCTTCAGAGGCAATGAGCATCCTCACTTGCCATTGATTTTCTTTCTTTTGCTCTGATATCATCAGACTGATGTGTACTCAATCTCTTGTTTATGTAGCCAAGGATATGGTTTGTATTTAACTTAAGGCCACAACATGTAAAAATGGTGCTGGGAATCCTCAAGCTGGAGAAGTGCCTTTGGCATGTGCAAAGAAATTTACTTTTGAAATAATGTTTTAAGAGCTAAAAAATTAGACTGTGTAAATAATATCCTGGGAATAGACAATGTTCTGTGTCCCATTACATCAACCAGATTCTCAGCTACTGGAAATTAGCTCACCCTAACTATGCATTCTCATGTGCATAAATCGTAAAAACTGATTAAAAAATATCAATTATTTTCCATGTGAAAATTTAAAAAAAGATTTCAAATTTTCCATTGAAAATTCTTTTGATCCCAAATTTTCTTTCATTTTTGAAAATTATTTTTGGTAAAATATTTTAACGACTGAAAACTTTTAATCAAAAGCTTGATTTCTATTTTCATTAAAAATAAAATTTTGAACAAGGTAAAATATTCTAACTTTCATTTTGGTCAGAAAGTCACTTTTTGTTCAAAAGTTTGCAAGTAAAATATCAACAGTATCCTGTTTTGCTCTGCACTTTAATCAATGTACCAAAGGGTGGATTTCCTGAAAGAAGCATTCTTCTAACTCAGGAGTGTCCATCCTTTTCACATGAGGGATCACATTTCAACTTTTTTCTGAGCAAATTTTAGATCAATAAGGCATTAGAAATTTATCTCACTATTCATCAAAGCAATAAAAAATGTGCATTTTTATGAACAAGCTTCAAATGAGAAGACCAATCCCTTTCTGGCACTGTGATGATCTCTTCTTCTGCTGACTCCTCAGAGTGCTGTTTCTGTGACCTACTGGCCAGTTAGGGATTAGAAGGTAGGGGCTGCTCATTTGCTCCAGCCAGGTATTGGCTCTGTGGTTGCTGCTGTGGCAGGCCAATGCACACAGGACTGGCGGGCAGGGGGCTATTCCTCCACTCAAGCTATCTTGGAGGAATCATGGGAGCTATTGGATAGCTCAGCATGGAACTCAGGGGGCTTTGAGGCTGGGGCTGTGGATAGCAACCTTTAGCAGACCAGACTCTGGCCTGTAGGCGAGGGATTGGACAACCCAGTTCTAAGTAATAAATCCTTGGACTTGCATACATAGCATTGTAACAGAGTGAAGGGTGTTGATGGTGTGCTCTGTGCTCTCATCACTCTGCCACCAGTTAGTTGACCTGGAAGAGGCTGACTGAGGTAATGGAAATGGACTGTCTCACCAGGTGTGTGCAGGCCGGGTGACCAAAAAGTCAATTAGCTCAAGACTGATAAGAAGGGCGAAGAAACCTGGAGGAACTGGGCTAGCTAAGCCTGATCTCTCAGGGTTGGGAGATCTCTGCTCTTCTAAGATCCTAGGAACTGGACAGAACTGTAAAGACATTGGTGGAGAGAATATAAACAAATGGCATGATGTGGAGGCACAGCTGGTGGAGTCTTAGCAGGTTTCTGTGGGGCAAGAAGGCATGAGCGGAGCCCATGCCCAGTTTGAAGTTTCTTCTTGAAACTATCCACAAAACCCTCCATGCATCTTAGTGATTACAGCCATCAGTTGTAAAACTTTTACCAACTGCATGTCCAAACTGTCAGTCAATATTCTGCATGCCAGTCGTAAGTAAATATCCTCTTCACTTTAGCGAGAGGGAAACAGGCATATAAAAAGTGAAAGAATTTACCAGTAACCTTGTGGTGACTGTGGCCACCTCTACACTTCCAAGCCAGGATGTGGTCGGAGCAGGTAGACAAACTTGAGCTTGTGTACCAGGGCAGCGAAACCACGGCAGCTCAGGCTAGCCACCTGAGTAATTACCCAGGGCCCTGGGCAAGCTTGTGTAGCCCACAGATTAGCCAGATTAAAGCTTGTTTGGGAGAGCCACATACCATGTAATTGCATTGCAGATGCTCTCTGTCGCACAGCTTAGACTGGCACCTCGTTCTGCATCCCAGTCTTGTCCTTGAATTAATATACCATTTTGAGGCTGAATTTGTTTCCAACAAATGCCTGCAGTGTGTGGTCCCATATGCATCTGAATATCACATTTTGCATTCTAAGGAACGTTTATTTTTAATGCTGATAATGAGATATTAATTTGTCACAAGGGATTGAGAGTGAGCAGCATAAAAGCAACCGCCAACTTCCATAGCCAAATTTCTGATAGTGCAATGAAAGGATTAATGGTGGCGGGGTGGGGGGGGTGGAAATAAGAGAAGCAGCAACTTCTGCCTGTGTGAGGAAGGTGTAGGCAAAGAGTGCTACCTTGGAAGGTCACCAGTTCTGCTTGCAGACAATGGATGTATAATACATCATTTTCCTTGTTGGTTTGTTTTGTTTTTAACAAATCCCATGCTTGTGAAAGGACCCAACTCGACAGTCCTTAAATAGTACTCCCTCATGAAAGGTCCAGAACAGAGAGAGACAACAATACACACTTCCTTGTACAGTCCTGTGAAGGTGTTTCATTCCTGAGGTCCAGGCAAACATGAGATATTTCAGACTCCAATTGTGACCCTCTCTGCTGAGATGACAGCAAGGAAACCAATTAGCATCATGTCTCTTGGCTCACGGAGGGGTCTTGGAACCAGACTGGGATCATCAACTCATTTCACAGGAGCACGCTCCCAAACGTTAACTGTTATTCACCATTACTTTTGCTGGATTTGAACTATCACCTCATAGTATCTTACAATTTTAAAATATGATGTCAGTTTCTTAACTGATTATGCATGCCACCTTTATTAGGGTTTATTTAATTTTGATTGCATCACTAAAGAAAAAGGAGTAAGACTGAATTTAGTCTTGGACAGTCTATTAAATGTCCTTAATACTAACAACAAATTGTACAGGACATAAAAAGGCAACAATTGTGTTGGGCTGGGATTCAGTTTCTATAAATTAAGCAACTGGTCCAAATAACCATTTAAGCTTTTGGAACCAAATCATCAACAACAATGGAAAATAACTTACACTCAATTACTTCCTTGGGAAGGTGACTTTGGCTAATAGTCTCTCACAGTTCATGTGTGTGAATTGGTTATCGACTCCAGTGTTGCTTGCATAACAGAAGAGAAATAATCCCAAAGGACTTTTAAAAGATAAGACAACTTGGTCAACTATTTACGTGCCAATTCACCAATAACTCTTTCCTTATGGATCTAGCAGCCAGTCCTGGTTCCCTCATTCCCAACGAATGACAATAGCCCCAGGATCTGGCTAGCCCTCTTACCTATCTAACTTAAACTGTATTTGTGACAGGCTGTATAGACTGAGTATAGTTCAAAAAGCTTGCACACTTGGTCTCATTTTATGTTTTTATGCAACTATAATTTGATAGTATGAAATCATTCACTACAGCAGATACATTTACAGTGTTCTCCAGTCTAAATTATAGCAACTTGTTCAGTTTTAAAAGACACTTTGCAATAATCTTGATTGAAATCTATTACAAAACAAAAGTCACATGCACAAACTCTGGGACAATCTTTACAGCCCATACACTAGTATGTACACTTCCTTATTAATTAGCTATCCTGTTTCAGGAAAGGATCAGCTTATGGGCTTGCGTTGTGACCCAGGAGAAAGTCTGTGTATTATTTTTCACCAGGTCTTTGTTCAGCTGTCAGCTTTGTGCTCAGTTACTGTTCGTAACAGAAGTTGATACTGCAAACCCACAAACAGCAAAGAACAGACTAGATCAGTGGTTCCCAACCTGTGGGCCGCGGGCCCCTAGGATGCCACAGTGTGGCTCCATGGGCTCTGCAGACAGGCAGGGAGCTGGGGCCAGATGCCGCTGGGGTCAATGGAGACCCTGGCTTCTGGCCAGCAGGGAGCTTCCCCCAGGCAGGCAGTTTTTAAAACTCTTGCCTCCCAAGCATGCTTAGCCCATGCTCAGGAGAGCAGCCTGGGGGAAGGCCAGGTGCAGCTCCAGCCAGGTAAGGGGAGTGCGGGAAGAGGCCCTGGGTAGCAGTAGGGGGAACCAGAGAGGGGACTGGAGAACAGTGGGCAGGGGGATATTCAGGGGGAGGGACAGGGACAGGGAGGCTCCCCCAGAGTGGCAAGGGCTGCATCCTGCCGGTGGGGGTCACATTGTGCGCTGCAGCAGCATGGCCGCTTTGCAGCCATGCCACTAAAATAAAAATGCAGCTGGGGGGCCGCAGAATTTTTTTTTTTTTTTTTTTTATGATAAGGTGGTCCCCAGCCTGGAAAAGGTCGGGAACAACTGGACTAGATTAAAATATTTTCCTGGTGTACAAATGGGCAACCTGAATTTCTGGAAAATAGACAGAAACTTTATGCTACCAGGAGGATTCCCAGTTGGTTGTTCCAGGACCTCACTCTTCTCCCTTCACGATGTCTTCAGCTTTCAGGAAGTGATGCACTGAAAGGCTATGGCTACACTAGCCACGGGAAGTTTGAACTTGTTAGTTTGAACTAAGAAGGTCGAGGTTAGTTCAAACTAACTGCACTTTCTAGTTTGAACTGAAATGCATGGTTAGTTTAAACTCACTGGCTTAGTTCAAACTTCTTAAGTTCTAACTAAGCATTAGCTCCTGGCCACATTGTGCCTAGTTCAAACTAAAGTTCAAACAAAGCGCTTAAGTCAGGCCTAACCACCGGTACTAACAAATTCAAATTAAGTGTTCTTTAGTTTGAACTAAGAAATTTCTTAGTTTGAACTAGGGAATGCCTAGTTTGGCCATGGGCTAAGTTAGAACAGACTAAGCTTCTTTAGTCCAAACTAACTTGCTAGTGTAGACATAGCCAAAGAAACAAGCCATTTTATCTCATTCTCGCTAGATGGTCCAACTTGGTTCTTCTTAAAACATAAGAATGTAAAAATGGACATATTGGTTCTGACCACTGATTCATCTAGTTCAGTATCCTGTCCTCCAACAGGGATCAATGCTAGATGCTTCAAAGGGACTTATTGAGTGATCTATCATCATTTATCCAGTTCCAGAGTCTGGTAGTCAAAGGCTTAGGGACACCCATAGCAGGGTTGCATCCCTGACCATCGTAGCTGAACCTATCATCCATTAACTTATCTAATTCTTTTTTGAACCCAGTTGTATTTTTGTCTTCATCACATTCTGGCTACAGCTTCCATGGGCTGACTATAATTTGTGTGAAGAAGTACTTCCTTTTTTTTTTTTTAACTTGCTACCTATTAATGTCACTGGGTGACCCATGGTCTTCTGGAAGATGCTGGTATTCACCACTCAGATGTGACCTGTGTGTCTTCAGAAGAGTCAACATTCCCAACCAAACTGAGAGCTATCTTCACTGTCCAATTAAGGAATAGGGCATCAGCTTTTGAGTTCCTGAAACTAGAATATTCCAGCCTTTTTATGAGACACATCCTGTCACTCCAGCTTCTAATAAGTTGAGCCATAGCTTTTGTACAACCACTTTGGTACACACCTTGAACATGAGATAGTTTGTTCCGGTCAACAATTTACTTCTTCAAATCACTTTCTGGGGGCCTTTTGAGATACAACACTTGGCCCCTTTGCAGTTGTTTGCTCAAATTGCAAAGTCATTTCAATGATTATTGTTTGCCAGAATGCCAGAATAGCAGTATAAATCTCCCTTTTCTGTTCTTTATCTTAACAGCAGTGCTGGGAGCCTGTCTGTAACACTGGGCTGAATCTGCATCGTTAACTAAACAGTTACATGTCCAATTATTACAGACTGTGTTCAAGAGACTTTATAAATGCACTATCTACCAGCTAAAGGCCCCAGAAGGGGAAACTGATTGGGCTGGCAGTGAAGGGAGCCCTCCCTGGCAAGCAGGTAGGGAAATACTGGAGTGATTCTGGGTAATTCCTCTCCTTGTTTGGAATCTCTGGCACCCATTGGCCTGCTGGGGTGGATAGGTGTGTGGGAGTGGGTGCAGGCGCACGCTGATTCACCAGTATTCCCCAGTTCCAGGGAATTAACCTGGAGCATGAGTCTTGGCTAGGAATGGGAATTCAACTGACAGCTGGTACAGTCTAACTGATTGCCCATTTGGGGGTCAGGAAGGAATTTTGTCTCCTATAGGACCAATTGGTAGAGGCCTAGAGAATTTTAATCTTTCCTCACAGCACCTTCAACCACAGTGGGTTAATTCAGAATGGGCTCAGTACCTAAGAGAGGTACGGGGGTAGAGTTATTCATTCATTTCAAATTGCAGCTGGTTTTCATTACGTTTAAAAGGAAAAAAAAATGAACAGTACCCGAAACTAAGAGATTTTGTGTTAGGCTCATGGCCCAGAGTCAAACTTTAGGCCTTCTATACACCTCTTTCCCCCTCTCAGGGATGGTGGTGGTAGGACACAGAGCAAGCTGAGTCCTAGGTGGTAGGCTGAGGAGAGCTTATCATGACTTATGGGTTATATGGCAGAATGTCTGTAACCCTTGCACATTTTATAGAAACATAGGGTTAGAAGAGACCTCATGTGGTCATCTAGCCCAACTGCCTGCTAAAAGTAGGACCACTCTCACTAAATCATCTCAGCCAGGATTTTGCCTAACCGGGCCTTAAATTTTTCGAAAGATAGAGATGCCACCACCTCCCTAGGTAACCCATTCCAATACTTCAACACCCTCCAAGTGAGACAGTTTTTCCTAATATTCAACCTTGACCACCCCAGCTGCAGCTTGAAACTATTGCTCCTTGTTCTGTCCTCTTTTACTACTGAAAACAGCCTAGCTCCCTCCTCCTTGGAGTACCCCTTCAAGTAGTTGAAGGTTGCTATCAAATCCCCCCTCAGTCTTCTCTTCCTCAGACTAAATAAGCCTTGTTCCTTCATTCTCTCCTCATAAATCATGTGCCCCAAACCCCTAATCATTTTCATTACCCTCCACTGGAGTCTTTGCAATTTGTCCACATCCTTTCTGTAGTGTGGAGCCCAAAACTGGACACAGTATTCCAGATGTGGCCTCACCAGAGCCGAATAGAGTAGAATAGTCATGTCCCTTGATCGGCTGGCAACACTCCTACTTAAGCAGCCCAATATGCCATTGGCATTTTTGGCAACCAGAGCACACTGTTGACTCATATCCCATTTCCCATCTGCCATAACTCCCAGGTGCTTTTATACTGTGCTGCTACTTAGCCAATAGGTCCCCAGCCTGTAGCAGCACCTAGGATTTTTCTGTCCTAAGTGCAGCACTTTGCACTTATCCTTGTAGAACCTCATGAGATTTCATTTGGCCCAAAGCTCCAATTAGTCTAGGTCTTCCTGAATCCTATCCATGCCCTCCAGTATGTTTACCATTCCCCCCATGTTGGTGTCATATGAGAATTTACTGAGTGTGCAATCTATCCCATCATCCAGATCATTAATGAAGATGTTGAACAGAACCGGCCCCAGGACAGACCCCTGTGGCACTCCACTATTTACTGGCTGCCAACTAGACATTGAGCCATTGATCCCTACTCACTGAGCCCAATGATCTAGCTAGCTTTCTATCCATCATACAGTCCATTCATCCAAACCATACTTCCTTAACTTGCTGCCAAGAATGTTGTGGGAAACCATAACAACAGCTTTGTTAAATTTGAGTTGTATCACATCGACAGTTATTTCCACATCCACATATACCATCATCTCATCACAGAAGGTGATCAGCTTGGTCAGGCATGATTTGCCCTTGGTGAAGCCATGCTGACTGTTCCTGATCACTCTATTTTCCTCCAACTGTTTTAAAATGGATTCTTTGAGGACCTGCTCCATGATTTTTCCAGGGGTTGAAGTGAGGCTGATTGGTTTGTAGTTCACTGGGTCCTGCTTTTTCCTTTTCTTCAGTGCTTAAGGCAAAGGGTGAGTTGCAGGGATGGTTCCTGCACTGGAACCACCTGGTATAGGAGAGCATGGGTGGTCAGTGAATAGCACTTCTCCCTTGTGTATAAATTGAACCCAATTGCTTAAAATCTATTCATGTTCCTCCCTGACTGTCCTCATTTGACCATCATGTCCAAATCAATTTGAGTTGGGTCACATCGCTTTAGTTCCTTTTATTTATTGCTTCTTTCACAACAGGTGTGTTTCTCTAACTTGAAAGTGTAAACAGGCTTCACTGCAAACATTAGCCTTACTTCTTCACTTTATTAGTTAAACTAAAAGAAATCAATATGAATGCACTTCTTTCTTACCTAACAGGATTGCCCATGAGGTAAACCCTGCCACTAAAATTTACAATATTTTCCCCAAAGCTCTATCCTGTATAATTGACTTTCTTTCAATACACATTTTCATTATGTTAGAATCCATCAAGTTCCCGATTTTATTGCTGAGTCTGGCACATCATCTAATATCAGAGTTTGATATTTTTAATTCACATACTTATTCATAGACAGGAAAAAGGGGAAGTTTTATCTTTCTGAAAAGTCTTGATGCCTCAGCAACTGTTAAAAAGTAATAACAATATTCATTAACTACAATACAAGCCCCTTAGCACCATCATTTAGCAAAGGTATGTGTAGGGTTGGAGTCTTGGGAGCAGAAAGACAGTACCTTTTGCAGAGTCAGAGGCCAGAAGAGACTATTATAATTATGTTATATGACTTTCTATGCAACATAGGCAAAAGAAAGTCCCCAGAATAAGGGAAGTATAACTGGGTACTGTGGCCTCCCTCAGATCTGGGGCCAAAGGAAGGGCCTGAACACTCCTCCTGGTCAGACTGGGGAACTGCAGGCCCTAGGGCTTGGAAGTGGAAGGGCAGGGCCAAGCCAGGAAGTATAAAAACCACAGCTAGCAACTCACTAGGGGCTGAGCTGCTGAGGGAGAAGGATGTGTCTCCAGGGAGGCAGCCGTCAGGAAGGAGCCCAGCCTGGGTCAGGCGGCAAACCCAGTCAACCCTGGCAGAATGGCTCTATGGCCCATCCAGTCTCCCTGGGCGTAGTAACTGGGAGGGGAACCCTGAGGCTGCCAACTCAAGAGGACACCTCAGGATCTGGTGGGGCCTGGACCAGCTGCCCTGTGATAAGGCCAACCCACAACTGAGGGAAGAAATGGAGATAGACCCTTACAACTCCTGTGACTTAGAGGAGCTCCCATTGGCAGAGGAGAAGTTGCCAGTGATATATGGGCCTTGTAACCTCGAGAAGTTACCCCTTTCTGGTGGGCCAGTGGAGCTCCCAGATCTACCACCCTTGGACATGGAGGGTTTCACTGGGATCCCCCAAACCACCTATGAAGGAAACCCCAAGGACGGCTACCTGCTGTAGACTAGGTACTCGGGCTGTGGTGGGAGGAAGGAGCCCAGGGAGAGCCGAGTGCCAAACACTGGCTGGCATCAGCACATTTTCACTGGAGCCCCGCTGACCCAGTGGTGGACCACTCTGACACTGGATAGGGCCCTGAGCTGGGACGCAGTGGAGCGCATGGGCCTACATCCCCTTCCTCACCCCCCCCATCCTTACCCAGCCACATGAGTGACTGACTGCCCCACCTCAGCTGCTCTAAGCCATCAGCAGTGTCCTTGCTCTTTTGGGACTGCCCACCCTGCCTGGGGGCCAGAGCTAGAGCTAAAGTGTTTGCCCACCCCTCCTGGGGGCCGGCGCTAATAGTGATGCACCGGGTGCTGGAAGAGGCGCCATCCAAAGCTAATTTCCCACTGAGCCACCAGTAGGAGGTGCCCTCCCAGCCTGCTGAAGACTCCCATCACTTACAGGAAGAAATTCTAGTCTTGAATTTAAAAAATTGCTTATAAAGAAATATTTGACTAAAATGCCATCTGTGGCTCAGAATAGTGAGGTTTACAGACCTCATACTAAACCAGAGTAATGCATGAGCCAGTACTGAGTTAGGTCAGCTCCACCTCTTAGCAGATGTGGGACATGCTCCAGGTGGAAAGACAGTTTAAAAGGGCACAAGCAGCCCAGGGGAAGAATGAAGAAAGAGTTATACGCTGCCCTAGGAAATAAGGCTGACATCTGGAGCTGTAGGAGGAATGACTACAGAACTGTTAACGCCACTGAGAAATCGGTGAACAATATTTCCCTCCTACCACACTTGTTTTGGAGCTGGGAACACACAGGAGGCCACAAAGAACAGAAAATTTTCCCCTGGCAGAGTAAACTGATACCACTAATATTGTGGCTACACCCCAGTTGGAGATACTGGTAGGAAGTGACCCAGGTTAATATAACTTGGGGTGGACCAATGATCGGTCCAGCCATTACAGCACCCTTTAGGGCCCCACATAAGGACCCAGTGGAGTGGGAGGGTCCAGGTCACCTACTCTGCTTCTCTCTCTCCCCTCTTGTGGGAGAATCTCAAGGGGAGAAGAAGGGACGTACCCTATGAAAGATCGAGGGGACACAGTTTTATGCCTCAGAACAGATTGCACCCTGGATAATATCACATCCATATAATCTTATTATTGACATACCCTAGTGCAGCATCCAGTGCCACAGGGCTTCTTGTTTGTTTCACTGAACTAGACTAACATGGCTGCCCCTTTGGAACAAGAAAGAGAACTTTCTGGTCGAAGAACAAACCCTGAAGAGACACAGTGGAGCAAATGTTCAATTTGTTGTGAATCAAGTGCTAAAGAAGGATGGAAAAATAGCCTATGTTTTTGATTATTTTTGCTAAGATGTTAGACAATGAGTGGCACAAACATCCTTGAGCAATTCTGCAGCTGGTCAGACTTAGTGAAAATGTAATAAGGCTGATACAAAATCTTTATGAAGCATGATGGTTTCAATCTCATATAGGGTAAGCAAAGTAGTAGTTTAGCTGAGGATAAGTACCAGACTAGGCTGCTTGCTATCACTAACCCTCATCAACTGCTGTCTTGAAGAAATTTTTAAAAGATCCATTGATGGAAATGTACAAGAGGATGAATCCACTGGTGACCAAGAATTAGCCTTCTGTGCCTTACCAATAATATTCATCTGACAGGATCATTGCAAAAGGAGTTGAAAAAGTCAGTGGAAAAAGAATAGCAATGAAAGCAAAGTTAGGTCTGAAGATATTGTACTGAAAGCAAAGACAGTGGTGGCAACTATATCTGCTGGAAAAATGAAAATATTCCTACCAACATGAGACACCACTGAAGAGCATTGAGCACCTCAAATATGTGGGTAGTAAGACTACAGAGGATGCTAAGGAGCACTTAGAGATCTGACACAGCAGTATTCAGCCACATCTGGAGAAGCAGAGCTATTTTCATGAAGTATAAAATGAAATTGCTGCAGTACCTTGTCTTCAACACTGTGTTATCTGCAAGCAATGCAGAGACATTAAGGAAACAAAACTTCAGGAGGCCCCCTGCCTTCAAATTGCACTGCTACATGTGATTGTTTTGTGTTTGCTATTTTTTGCATGCTATTAACAAGCAATCCTACAATATAACTGGAGAGATAACTGCTATCATCAAGGTTATTTGACAGAGAACATAAGTTTGCAGGATGTGTGGCTTGGATGAACAGAGGGAGATTGTCAAGGCAAACGCTGGAGGGACTGGTGTCAGCAGCAGTGGCCTCCCATGATGAATGTGGTTCAGCAATGTGGCTGATGCATATGATGCGGTATGGCATGCTTTGCGAAGCTAAGGGAAGACCACAGAAAGTGAAGGACTGCTGACAAGTGTGTTGGGTAGCCTGTTCCTTAGGGTGTGACTCCATGGTGGTTTGCATGAGAGTCTGTAAGAAAGTATGTGCCTCAATCCCCTTTTGACTCTTGTTGTGGGAGATAAAATTGATAGGAACTCTGGCAGACCCCAGAGTTGAGAGGAAGGGGTGATGTGGGAAGAGGGCATTCTTGTTAAAGGGTCTCAAGCCATGGAATGGGCCACCACCAGAAATCAGAACAATCCCTCACCTTAGAATACATCTTTGACATAGGCCTTACCTCAGAATAGAGTAACAGAATGACCCAGTGACCATCTCCAGATAAACAGCCAGCTAATTGACCTTGCTTGAGACACTGGTTGTTCCAAGAATAGGATGTTTGAGACTTTTGTTTAGGCAGCATTAGACATGCCTTATTTATGTTCATGGCACGTACTGCACATCAGAAATGCAAATTCAGATATAGAAACTTTCTTTTTCTCATTATCACTGAAGACTATATATGCTCAGAAATAATGCTACTGTGGTTTTGAATACACACTAGTGGGCTACGTTCACACACAGGGGGTTATTTTGATACAAGCTGTATCGAAATAACGCCTATTTTGAAATAAGTTAATTCGAATTAACAGTTTGTTAATTCAAATTAAGGAAAAAAGCAGGAATTGAAATAGCAAGTTCAGACAACAGTTATTTCAAAATGAGTCACCATTGGTTCAAAACAACATGTTCAGATGGCATTGTTTTGTCCCCACATGGGGTTTAAGTTGTTTCAAAACAATGGTGTGTCGTGTGAACGTGGCCTTTCTTATTTCAAAACAACCTCTGTTGTTTCGAAATAAGACTGCCGTGTGAACACACCTTAGGGCTTTTCTGGAACAAACTAGATATACATTTACTTGTTGCTTTTTTGCAAAAATAAATAAAGACCGACCAGCCCCTTTTCTCCCCCCTTTCAATCCTTTCTTCCTCTGTTTTCATTGAGATGTACCACACTGTGAAATCATAGAATCATAGAATCATAGGGTTGGAAGGGACCCCACGAGGTCATCTAGTCCAACCCCCTGCCAAAAAAAGCAGGACCACTCCCATTAGATCATCCCAGTCAGTGTTTTATCCAGCTGGGACTTGAACACCTCCAGAGATGGAGATTCCACCACCTCCCTAGGTAACTTATTCCAATGCTTCACCACTCGCCTAGTAAGGAAGTTTTTCCTAATATCCAGCCTGGACCGCCCCAGCTGTAACTTGAAGCCATTGCTTCTCATTCTGCCCTCTGTTACTACTGAGAACAGTCGAGCTCCCTCCTCCTTGGAGCAACCCTTCAAGTAGTTGAAGGTTGCTATCAAATCCCCCCTCAGTCTTCTCTTCTGCAGGCTAAATAAGCCTAGTTCCTTCAGTCTTTCTTCATAGGGCTTGTGCTCCAGCCCTTTGATCATTTTGGTTGCCCTCCTCCGGACTCTCTCTAATTTGTCCATGTCCTTTTTGTAGTGGGGAGCCCAAAACTGGACACAGTATTCCAGATGTGGCCTCACTAGTGCAGAATAGAGGGGAATGATCACATCCCTCGATCTGCTGGTAACACTTCTTCTGATGCAGCCCAGTATGCCATTGGCCTTTTTGGCAGCAAGAGCACACTGCTGACTCCTGCCAGACTGTTTAACATCTCTCACTGCTTGATCCTAAGGGCTCAATTTGTTATTTACTCATCCTCCCTTGTCATTAGCAATGACCAGATATCAGCTTGCATTATTCCTAGCAGGTTCTCTAACACATTGGTTCTTGAACCAATAGCTTACTAAATCCATCACTTCTGTCCTCATTTTGTTCTACATATCTCATGTGCTTAATGAGAAGTACTGGAGTACCTGCTTTTGCCACAGAGTGGAAAAATGACCTTGCCCTGTATATCATCAATGCTACACTTCAGTAGATGTTAAGGATGGCTCCTCATATGCATTTCTTTGTCAAGGCAGAATGATTCCCTCATATTTGGTGACTTAACCATTTTTAACTTCAGTAACTGCTATTTAACATTCTCTTGAAATACTGTGTTATGCTTTTCCCCCCAAACATAGAACACTTTGAACATTTCTGTCTTTCTGGATTATTATTTACTTATCTACTAATGAGCCAGTACCATTGTCAGAGAGGCTAAATTACAGCTGGCCATTTATTGCAGGACTATAAATAGACCTACAATTAGAACAGATAGATCTCCCATAACAAAAAGCAGAATCTCCACCCAGGAAGAGCTCAAAATATCAATGAACAATTGCAGAACAATATAGCAAAGAGAAAACTCAGAGGTGTCAGCAGCCATTGCATTGTTCATGGGACTGGTGGGTTTCCAGGAGTTTACTATGAGGGAAATGGAGGGAGGTTGGCCAAGGATTGGTTAACAATCTGCCACTGCATGGTGCGGAGCATGTGAAGGAATCCAAGAGATTATCTCCAGAAAGATGTGGGCAGTGAAGTGAAAGACCTGGCAGTGTATACAGTATTGATGAGCTATCCAGACCATTAGACACAACACATTTTGAATCTATTCATTGTTTCATACAGTTTAAAGCCAGTAGAGGTCATAAGATCATCTAGTCTGGTCTCCTATCTACCACAGGCTATTAAGTATCACCCATTTATCCGTATGTTGAGCCTAGTAATTTGTGTCTGGCAAAAGTACATCATATCTGCCTAACCATCAGTACATCACAAAACAATTGCCCTGTCAACTGAAACATACCAAGAAGGAAGAAAATTAATAGAGTCCATCCTACCTGAAAATCATACAGGGTATGTCTACACTTACAATTTAATTGAATTAATGAGGATTAATTCAAATTAAATTAATATGCGACTACACTGGTTTTCATTAATTTGAACTAAGGAATTCCTTAGTTTGAATTAATGAAAGCTTACTTTGAAGTTATAAACCCTCGCTTAACTTCAAAGTAAGGGTTAATTCAAATGTATTAGTTCAAATTAACCCAGTGTAGCCATGTTAATTCCAACTAACCATTAGTTTGAATTAACGCTTTTTGACCTTCTTCCTTCCAGGGTGCCTTTCTCTTTCTATATATTGGATGGGGGCATGGCCCTTCTTGGAGGTCATCTGGCCACACCTCCCATGGTGCCCCTCTCCTAATTTGAACTAGCAAGTCCTGTCCATGGACATGCTAGTTTGAATTGGTTTTCCTAGTGGAGCCATGTTAGTTCAAATTAACTTAATTTGAACTACTCATTATTAGTACAAATTAATTAGTTCAAATTAAGTTAATTCGAACTAACCTTCTAAGGGTATGTCCACACAGGGCTTTTATTTCGAAACAACACTGGTTGTTTCGAAATAAAAGGCCCTATGTCCAAACAACGTTTTCTTGTTTTGAAAGGAGGGAGCTACTCATTTCGAAACAAGAGCCCTCCTTTCGAAACAGCTTAAACCACTTTGCTTTCGAAAGGAGGGTTATTTCGAAACCAGTTGTTTCAAAATAAGCCGTTTGGACATGTTATTTCAAAACAAGGATTGTTTCGAAATAACAAGGACCTTCCTCCCAGGGTGC